>CM036240.1:20044210-20579210 GCA_020698575.1 Bostrychus sinensis | reverse complement strand
TTGTTCTTGTATTCTTAGGACAAGTTTACCAGCAGTACCAGGCTCCAGGAGGCTACCCCCCTCCACAACCAGGTGCCCCGCCTCAACAGTATGGTATGCAATATCCTGGTAAGAGCATGCTTTGTTCACAGTATAGAAATGCTAAATTGACTACAATTGCTTCTTTGCTTGATAAGAATATACAGCATTTTATCATTTAGTACACTGAACAAAAATTTAAACACAACACTTTTTGTTCCCATTTTTCATTACCTGAACTCAAAGATCTAAGACTTTATGTACACAAAAGGCCTGTTTCTCTCAAATTTTGTTCACAAATCTGTTAAAATCTGTGTTAGTGAGCACTTATCCTTTGCCAAGATGATGCATCCACCTCACAGGTGTGGTATATCAAGTTGCTAATCAGACAGCATGAATATTGCACAGGTGTGCCTCATGTTGCAGCATTATCATGTCATTGTTGTAAATGGGGGTGCACGGTTAGCGTTCTCGCCTCCCAGCAAGGAGGTCGTGGGTTCGAGCCCCGGGCGGACCAATACACACCATCACACGAACTCTCTGGGTGGAGTCTGCATGTCCTCTCCGTGTTACCGTGGGTTCTCTCCGGGTTCTCCGGCTTCCTCCCACCGTCCAAAGACATGCATGTGTTAGGTGAATTGGTGACTCTAAATTGACCCTAGTGAATGAATGTGAGAGTGAATGGTTGTCTGTCTGTGTTTGTCTCTGTACCCTGCCTTCGGCCCAAAGTTACTGGGATAGGCTCCAGTCACCCGCGACCCCTAACGGGAATAAGCGGTAGAAAATGAATGAATGAATGTTGTGAATGAATGGCACAACACTGGGCCTCAGGATCTCATCATGGTATCCCAAAATGCTATCAATCAATATGCACCTGCGTTCATTGTCCATAACATAGGCCTGCCCATACCATAACCCCACCGCCACCATGGGCCACTTGATCCACAACGCTGACATCAGCAAACTGCTCACCCACACAATGCCATACACCCTGTCTGCTATCTGCCCTGTACAGTGGAAACTGGGATTCATCCGTGAAGAGAACACTTCTCCAAAGTGCCAGACGCCATTGAATGTGAGCATTTGCCCACTCAAGTTGGCTACGACGACAAACTGCAAGTCAGACCCCGATGAGGATGACAAGCATGCAGATTAGCTTCCCTTTTCTGAGAGTTTGTACAGAAATTCTTTGATTATGCAAACAGATTTGTGCAGCAGCTGTCCAGGTGTCTGGTCTCAGACGATCTCGGAGGTGAAGATGCTGCATGTTGAGGTCCTGGGCTGGTGTGGTTACACGTGTTCTGCGGTTGTGAGGCCGGTTACATCTAACCGGCCTCACAACCGCAGAACACTGCCAAATTCTCTGAAGTGCCTTTGGAGACGGCTTATGGTAGAGAAATGAACATTCGATTCACAGGCAACAGCTCCACTCGACTTTCCTGCAGTCAGCAGCCAATTGCATGCTCCCTCAAAACTTGCGGCAGCTGCAGCATTGTGCTGTGATAAAACTGCACATTTTAGAGTGGCCTTTTATTGTGGCCAACCTAAGGCACACCTGTGGAATATTCATGCTGTCTGATCAGCATTTTGATATACCACACCTGTGAGGTGGATTGATCATCTTGGCAAAGGAGAAGCGCTCACTTACGCAGATTTCAACAGATTTGTGAACAATATTTGAGAGAAATAGACCTTTTGTGTACATAGAAACAGTCTTAGATCTTTGAGTTCAGCTGATGAAAAATGGGAGCAAAAACAAAAGTGTTGCATTTAAATTTTTGTTCAGCATACATACAGCCTTTAATGTATGGACAAAGCTGTTGTTTTCTCCCCATTTACTCATGACTATCCATACCACATGCTTCTACTGTAGATTCAGATTCTGGTCGTAGTGTGCATGTAATTTTACTAAATTTGACAAGTAATTGTTTATTGAGTTAACTTAAGTCTTTCTCTCTCAGCTGGATACAGCCCTCAGCCTGGAGCCCCTCAGCCGGGCCCGCCGCAGGCTCCGCAGCAGCAGTTTCAGAACTACGCCCCTCCCTCATCCCAGGCTCCTGTCCCTGGTCAAGCCCCAGCCCCAGGCTTTCAGGGCGGGCAGCAACCGCCTCATTCAGCTCAGGGACCGCAGCAGTATCCTCCAGGAGCCTTTCCTTCCCAAAACTATACCTCTCAAGCCTCACAACCTGCCAACTACAGCCTGCCACCAAGCTCCCAGCCCGGCCCTGGGTACCAGCCTCGCCCAGCATACACCCCACCTCCAGGCAACACGGTCACTCCTCCACCAGGAGCTGCTAACCCCTATGCCCGTAATCGTCCCCCTTATGGCCAAGGCTACACTCAGCCTGGCCCTGGATACCGATAAAAATGTAAACCCAATGTTTTTGATCCTCTGTGCCCCATGCTCCCCCCTCTGTGTGGCTCCAGCTGAAATAGGTAAGGATTCCTGGTTTACTGCTCTGTACCCCTAAATAAATGTCCAAACATGACAAGCAAATCTCCCCAGTCTGATGGTTAGTGTTTGTATGTCGTCTTAATATATCATTCTGTCCATGCCCTGGTGTATGTTTTTGTTTTGGATTTTTGGATTTTTTTCTTTGTCTGAACAATCCTCTTGTATCTGTCTGTAGTAAAAATATAATCAGTCTGTATGCACACACCTGGGAGACCAAAACAGGCTGTTGCACAAACCCTTTTGAGCATCAACTCCAACGCCACTATAATTGGTCCTATAATTGATAAATTTAGATACATTAGTTAGACACTATTTGAATGAAATGTTACACCTTTGTATTTTCTTGTGTTTTATTTTCCTTTGTAATTTTATCACCATGCCGGTATTAATGAAACTGCCCATGTTGGGAACACTATCTACATAATGGCAAAGTTGCCAGAAAGGCTACTTTTGGTTAGTTAAATCACACCCTAAGGCTTGCTATTGCTATATCTTTTCATTATTTTTAACTAATATATCAACTCAAATTCCACCTTCAAGTGAGATTAGTTGTTTGTATAAACTGTAAGAATTGTAACTTTTTCTGAAACCTAATAAACGAATAAAACCCACCTTGAATACATTTGTACTGTGTTTAGATAAAGCTGCTTTTGGCTCTGTTGACTTTCTGTCTCTCTCCCAACACTCTTACTGTTTGTGGTTTCTGAGTTCATGTCTGCGTGTTAGGCTTGGCTTTTCACTGCCCTTTCTTCCCAAGCCGGATTTGGAAAAAGTGTGGTAATGCTGGTATTTTGTTTTTCCTTCTTCTGGGTTGTGGTGGGCTGGGACCTGTGCCATGGGAGTATATGATTGGTTTTTCATGTCAATCTGCCTCGCTAAATGAGAAGAATTTAATGTACATGATTTATTAAATGCAATTGTTTACATGTAGCATAGAAAAAACACTAACTGTTGCCAATTTGCAATGCTGCAGTTTCCACAAAGCCTTTGATCTCAATTTTTCACTTTACCACAAATGCAACAAATCATAAAACAGATTAATTGGGTCTACCATAGCTTTTTATTTCCAACACTGCAAAACTATATACATTTTGCTGGTAGTGTGAAATGAAACCAAAATTTTAAGATTTTATCTTTAATTTTTAAATATTGAAATTTATTTCACAACGCAGTGTTAGTTATTCCACTAAGTATTATACACAATATACATAGTATTGGTCAAAAATAGCAAACATAGTGACTTCCAACTTGGCCAGTATGGAACAATTAGCAGATTGTAAATTGAACTGCGCTCTCCATTGTAAATATTAACACTGCAATATTTTTAATGTTATTTAATGTTTCTGTTTTTTATTCCTTTATCATTTTTTTTGTCACCGATGTAATATACAGCCAAAACTGTACAACCTATTTCATAATGCCACAGAAAATCTTTCAAATTAGAATTTTTACAAAAAACACTGTACACTTCAGTACTCTTTAAATGTAAAATGTAATGTAAAACAAAATGAACACCACTTTGTTGCCATGCTTGAACTAGGAAGTACAGAATAGTCTGTAACTATCCTTTGATAAATAATATAATACAAATTATTACATTTTGGGAGCCAGCTTCCCAAAGTTTTGTCTGATTATATTCAACTTTTCTGATCACTCAAACCAATGTCCACTGTGACATGTCTGATAAATAGATCATTATAAAAATACCAGTATTAACTCAACAGTTTTGTGGCACCTGTTGGGTTCCCTCCAAGGAGTGTATGTCAGCCTGCATATAGGCCCATTCACTGTGTCCATGTTAAAGAGGCCAACCACCTTTAGACCGGATCAGGTGTCAATGGCCTTACCATTGAGGTAAAGTCCTCTTTTCTGGAAGTTTTGACCTCTATGGTTTTGACGGCGTCTTAGTTCTACCACTTCCCAGGTATGGGTGTACCACACTCATACCAGCCCACATAAGTGACATGTGACTTTCCGCCAATCTCTCCAAAGTGTACAGGTTCCTGTCGCAATGCTCTGAAGAATCCTAATAAAAATACACAACAATCAGCATGTACAGCTATAAGATAATAATTATTAGGTTAATGCATATTGTGGAAAATATTACCTAGCCTACTAGGTAGCTGGTCGGCAAACATTTGTGTCCCTGTCCGTCCATCCAGGAAGGAGTCAACAAACTGGCAATGGTCCTCACCATATCCAGTCTGGTCTCCAATGTTGTAGAACTTCCCTACAAAAAAAAAAAAAAAACATAAAAATCAATATGTTGATTTATATTTAATGCTTAAGTACTGTATTGTCATGTTGTTTAGTCATTTACCATTTAGTGAGTCACTTAGGTAGATCTTGTATCTCAAGGAGTTGCAGAGCTGTATGCCTACAAATTTTCTGTACCAAGTTCTCTTTACATATTGTTTCCCATTGCATTCAGAGTATGCATCGGCTTTAAATGGAAATTGAGTCCAGATGGCATCTTTGCCTTTAGGAAAATCAAAGAAGCTACATTTTAATTGAATTTAAAACAGACCAAATGTATGTTGGCAAAAAATCTGATTTAAAAAAAAAAAAAAAAAAAGATGTTTACCTGCAACATATTCACTCACTCGGGGATCCGCTGAAAAGGAGAGGAGAGGTTGCAATGAATTACCCATTACAACACTGGAGGTAGAGTTACATCACATACTTAAAAAATACTGTTTTAGAAATGCAGCCTGGAAAACACTGGACAGTGTGTCAAAAATACTGCTATTACTCCACAAGTGGTGTAAAATTTGCCTTTTTTTGTGGGAGTGTTCAATACATGATAGATCTATTTAGTAATGATACTTTAAGGACACCTGGTGGGATGACAGGGTGCTTAATCAGTCAGACCCCAGTGCAATCATTACATTAACAGCCTAATTAGCTGCCTTCTGAGAGTATAAGCCAACCTGGCAATGTGGTAATTAGCACAAATAGAGTGGCAATTAATTTGGATTTTCTGTGAAAATAAACAAGCTGGAGTTGAGCTGTGCATTCTTTTCATTGCATTATATAGTTGTTAAAACTTGCCTGATTCCGTACTAAAAGACACTGGTTCACTGGATGGTCCCGTTCCAAGCTCATTCTTTGGTGTTACCTTGAATTCATAACTGGAAAAGTACACAAAAAATGTAAATATTCTGAGTCAAAAAAAAAAAAAAAAAAAAAAAAAATATTTTGACCTAAATTTCTTCATAGTGGTTTTATTTGCATGCCCTTGACAGCACTGTGCTGTGTGAGTCGCTCTCCTCACACACACAAAGATGATGGTTATTCCATGTGTTGCTTTCACATGTCCTGGCAAAAGAAAGATTCAAACCCATCCCACCCAAGGGTTCAGCTCAGTCTAGAGACTCCAGATGCTAATTAAAAACTCTGTGTCCAAGCCCAGGATCCCACTCCACCCAAGCCTTCTCAGTGTTTGATGTATGAGCACAGTTTGACACAAATAGGGTGCTTTTAAATTCATGTCCGGAAAGGGAATAGAATGTTTGACTATCCCAAGTAGTTTGCAAGACATAAAATATTATTTCTCTAAAACATGCAATTTGCAATACATCATCATTGGTCCAGATACATAAAAATTCCTGGCTTTGGTCTCTTCCGTGACAATTAGCTACATACCTGCTCTCTGGTTTGAGATTCTCCACAGCTGTATGCGTCTGGTTAGTTGTCAGTACTGAGACTTCCTCTCCATTTGGCCCTTTGGTGGTTGATACAACTTCATACTCTTAAGAAAAATGAAAAAAGTCAAACAACAATAGATTTTCAAGTGAAGGCTTGACAATCTCCTGTAATGCTCTTTTGTGAATAGTTGTTTATAAGTAAAAGAGATGTACAGTATATATTGTTGTTGATACTGCTTATTATGTACCTCTTGTTTCATTGTCAGACTTCTGCCAGTCCAGAATGACAAAAGATGGACAGCCCTCCACTGTGACCACTGTGACGTTTGAAGGTGGGACTCGTGGGGGCCCAGTGACATTTATGTCATTTCCTTCCTCATCAGGGAAGTAAGCCATAGAGGATGTGATGGAGCAGGGCTCATCTGGCTTTTTATCAGTCTTGTAGATCACATGAGGGGCTGTAGAAATGTTTTTCAAAGGTTTACATTCGCTCACAAAAGTTACTATGAGTCACATAAGGAGTTTCTTACCAACAAACCGTTTCTTGCCCATTATGTCAACCTCGGATGCAGGTAAGGGCCTGAATATAGAAGAGTTTTCACTTATGTCAAAGCGACTGTCTGCAAATAAAAGAGTGATAAGGTGATAAGGTTTGTGTGATGTGCCAGGAGGCCCTGGCAGTGCTTTCTGTCCTTGTTTTTACAACTCTGGCTGTTGTTACTGACCAGGTCTGCAACTGATCTGCTCTGGCTCACCCTCTTCTTCACATCTTTACCTTTCTTCATTTTCTCTCACCTGTAAACTGACTTAAGGCAACCTGATCCCTAACATTTGACTCCCTTAGTTCACACCCAAAAACATGTGCAACACTGCAAATTCATGATGCCAGAAAACCCTTAAGTTTAAAACTGCAACTGTGAGATATAGTGAAATGTATGTTCTCATACTGTTTACTGCCGGGGCAGAGGTGGTTGTCTGCTGTCTGCGCTCTTGCTTAGGCTTGGCTGTAACCAGAGGGACTGGCTTCAAGATGGACTCCTTGTCTCCTTGCTTCAAATCCATGGGTTTATCTGAGGACAGGGAGAAGTGGGAACAGAATTATCATCTGACTCACAGTTGTGCACAGTGCTCCATCTGCTCTGGCCATCCTCACTGAGCAACCCAGTGGCCTTTTCCTGGCGCCTAAAAGATCAGAGATGGCTTGTGCAATAGCTCCTGTGCTCTTTAAAGGAAGGTGAAATGTGCCAGAATACACCAAGGATGCCCAGAAACACACTGAGTGCAGTAGGAGAGACAAAAGCATAAGCCAGAGATGACATTGGTGCAAAGCTACCATATTAATGACTCTCTGTTATACTTATCAGTGTTTCTTTTTGCTTTTGTAAGTGAAGAACTTGTTGATCGAAGAGCAGATAAGCAAAGTTCCAAGGCCAAAGGCTACACTTAGATTTCAGACTGTTTTCTTTCTCTGAGCTTTTGGAATATGTATCCTGACAGGTTTACTGCTCTACAGCCAGGTAGACAAGTAATAGGGTTTTGAAGGAGCACATGCAGCACACTAGTAACCAATATTATCTTTTTACATTTTTACTGTATCAATATCACATTAAGCTGGACATGATGCTTTACCACAGAATGATGCAAAAAAACAAATAAACAAATATGTATTCCATGAATAAACAAACAACTGAGTCACAATGCACACAAGAACATAGAGCATTTTGAAAAGCACCTGATTTGTTTTATGGCACAACTAACCACAACAAGAATAACATTTTTGTAAAATAATTCCTATTTTTGACAGTATGAAAAATCTCAATTAAACTGAAAGGGATAAGAACCACTGGCATAAAGTAGCTAAAGCTACAGCCTCATGCAAGTACATACAGTAGGTGAAGCAAAGTTCAGTTGCTCTCACCATGGTCACTAGGCTTCCCAACCAGGTTTGTTTTCTCGATGACTGGAGAAGATGGCTGCAGAACTGCTGTAAATCATGGAAAATAATAAGCTTAGTAACAACTGAAAGAAAAGGAACTGTCAATAAAGAATGAAAACAGTGGTGATGGTGAGCAATGCAAAAGCCAGTGATTAAAACTGCATCCTTAATATAATCATGTAGACATAGTAGACAAAACAAAAAGCATGTAAAAGCCAGCCAAAATGTCCAAATGTCATAACCTGCTACACTGTTAGGACAGGTCCTTATCTAAAATGTTGAATGATGCTTGTAACCTCAAAACACAAAGCCGGTGATTCGTCTGTAACAAAACATATCTCATTTCCTAATATGGCACTCTTCTAAATCAAATGTACTAAAAAACACTGCATTAACATCACAGAAGAATTAGGAGAGACTGGGAGGCTTGACACATGACATTTCCTCTCCATACTTCCAGCTGTCTTGAGTTTAACTCTATAGCGCTTCATCAGTCTCTTATCTCAGTGTTTTATTAACAGTTGTTTTGTTACTAGATTGTCATTTTCTTTGCTATCTGAGTCAAGTCTAAAACACCTCAAAAACATTTGTGTTGGCTCAGTTTCTGTCTCTCAGTGCTATGTAGCTGACACCCCCCCCCCCCCCCACCCCCCCACCCCCGGTTGACATAAATTAGGAATTCTGGCACATAAACTCAAATTGAGGCTAAGCAAGAGAAAATGAAGCATTAGCCAACATCTGTAGAAAGAAAAACATGCATTCTAAAAATGTTTCTGCCTCACATGATTAGCTAATAGCCAACATGTGCTCATAAATTAGGCTGCTCTACATAGAGTCATTCAAAAGGCAGTCTGGGCCTGTCTAAAATACTACACTAATGCCCAGTTTTGTTTATTTTATTTGTGTACAATATTGAGTTTGTTTTGTTGCCACACAATGGACATCATAAAAACGTGTTGCCTGCTGTGAGAGAACTGGCTTTTGTTATCCTCCGACATATACCGTATGTACATACAAATAGACACATACCAGAAACCTTAAATTTGATGATTCAACATTGATAAAACTGATTTTAAAAAATAGCTTACAACCTACATTGATGTAGTAACGTTGTGGCCAACACAGCTTAACGTTTTCTAAACACTATGTTTGTTTGATGTGTGGTTTTGCAGAGCTTCAATTTTAGTAGAGTTGCTTCCACAGAGCCTTGCGACTCCTTGAAGACCTCTGAAACTGTCCAAGTTTCCAGAAATAACACACACCAGCTGTGACATGGGACTGAAGCACAACCTCACAACTCTAACGAAGGAGCGAACACAGTGTCAACATTAATAATATACAGTCAGTGGTCCAGACGTGGGCTTGAATTGCAACTTGAGATTGATTTGATTACTCTAATTAAAAGAGCCAGTCTGGACTAAAAATAATAACTTTCTAAAAAAGGGCAAATCACATCCAACTTTGACCACAACCAGACTACACACAATTCAATCAGGTTTCTCATCAAAGGTGCATATATTGTACACTAATACACTATAGAGGAAACTGGACGAAAAGGAATCTACAGATGGCTTCAATCCCAGTCAAGCACAAGCCACTGGGAATATACATAATGCACAACACAGACTTTGACCAAAATGTCAAACTGACAAACACGCAGAGGATCACAGAGAGGGAGAGGAGCTAAAAGCACAGATCAGTGCAGCTGTGTTGGACAGGACATAATGGTGCCTTTGAGGTTAGTGCATGAGGGAGATTGAGCAGCGGTTATCTTGGTTGGTCTTTACCAGGTTTCTCTTTGGACCACATCACAGGTTTAGGAAGCGCATTGCCCCTATGATGCACCCCACCAGCTGTTGGAGGGAAAAAAGGTTTGTTATAAAAATCAACTTAACAAAGTAGGAGAAGAAAGATGTAATCAGTCTGTGTCTTTTGGAGGCAAAACATCTGGGTATACCAGTGGGACTTTAACTTTTTTATTAATAACTAAGAAGTTTTGGGATATTTCAAGTCTAGTGTTTAAACAATGTTTTTTTTCACAGTTGGTCTAAAATATGGTTCTGGCCAGAGGTATGGCTCAACTAGCCAACTTCAGATGCCATAAATCATGTTAACAATCCTAAGCCATAGCGCAAATATGGCAGGAAAAGGAGAACAAAAGGCAAACAAATGGGAAACCACAGGCATTCAAATGAGTTGTATGCTCATTTAAAATATGTTCCTGCAAAAGAGAGTGTTGTAACAAGAGTAACCTGTAAGTAAAAAGAGATGTGCGTGATTACCCCCAGGTGTGTTGGAGGAGTGGAAAATCTTGGGCGGAAATAATGGTTTGTCACCAGTGCGGGTGGGGTTAGGTGGAACACGAGTGCGAGACAGCGCAGGTTTTCTTCCTGCTGGAGGGACTGTGGATGAGCTAGTGGAAGAATGAGGCACATCGCCAGTGGATGGTCTCTGGCTGCCAGTACCTACATGAAAAAAGTTAATTGGGAAGGTTAGGGGGGACTTTTTCAACCTAACAGCTCTGGCCTGGATAAAATAAAATGCAGAATGACAAGTGAAGATGAAGAAATGGAATGCTGAAATGAAAAGCTGACAAACAAGAATAGAGCAGTACATGAAGGCAACGGTAACAATGGTTTGTGATGTGTACAAGAAGGTGGATGGACATGGAGATGGGGAAGCAGTGGACGACCAATGAAGTGCAACTTAAAACACCAGTGGGTTTTGGGTGATTGACAAAACAAACATGGCAATGGGACAAACACTTGATGTTTACCCTGATTGTTACTACTGGCCTTCTCTGTAGCCAGGGCAGGTCTTGGTAGAGGCTTGCCCTCTTCTGGTGGACTAGGAGCTGCATAAGAGAAAACTTACTGTATATTTTATTGTAACTTCTAAATGAATATAGAAGTATCTTCACTTTTAAAAGAGGCACACTTTTGTGTTTTAACAGAAGGTATTCAGTGTATTTGCACAGCTTATTTCTGTCCTTAGTTTTGTTGATGGTATTAATCATTAAGAAAATCTGATTCAGGATGTTCATATTGTACAAAAAGACCAAAATTAGCATTAGTAATATGCCTCTTTTAAAAAATGCACCCTTTTGTCATTTTTGGGATGTTTACCGGTGGGACGTGCATGCCTAGGAGTAGCAGGGTCAGTCCCGGCCTGAGGCAGATGCCTTGACTGTAGCTTTGGTTGGGGCTTTGGCACTCTCCTGGGTTGTGCTTGGCCTTTAGGGATGATCTTTGGTTCTGACTGTGTCTCTGATTTAGGCAGGATGCGGAGCACCTTCAATGTGTGTGTTGTTTTTGGCGTAACTAGAAATTTGGGCTCAGTTTTGAGACCCGTCTTTGGTTGAGCTCGTTTTTGAGATTCAGTCTGTGCTTCTGGTTTTGGTGTGGGATAAGAGACTGGGGCTGGAGGCTCTATAGGAAATGTTGGTAAAAGAGGGTAAAGTTGTGGAATGGGCTGCGGGGTCAATTTAATCTCTGGTTTTCCTAAGGTAGATGATCTAAAATGATGAAGTGTTTGGGTTGCTGACAGATTTTTTGGTAAATGTGGTTGAGTCTTGGTTAGTTTAGAGAGCTGGGGATTTGATTTTTGGACATTTGTCAGTGACTCACGAGGGAAGGTATAATGGATGAAGTCCTCTTTTCCTGTGTTGTTTGAGAGAGAAGATAAGGTGATCAAACAAAACTACTGTTAAGAAAATCTGAAAGTAAGACATAACATATTATTCAGGACAGGTAAAAAAAAAGTATCTATTAAATCTATTACCCATGTACTAATGGACTGAGGCCAAAGAGAATGTACTCTTGGGCTAACTCATTAGTTATGCAATACCATTTACTGAGCTTTTGTCTGAGAGGATCTCCATGTTCAAAGGCTGACAGCCCATATGGAAGTATTTGAAATGTAACAACCATGTTACTGCCAACAGACACAACTACCAGGTCAAGCATGGCTTTGACTGACGGGCATTGAAAATCCATTGGTTTTGCCTCTGCAAGCCAGAATAATAGCTGCTGATTATTGTTTGCTACAAGGCTTTGATGGACCAAAACTGATCAGAGAAAAAAACAGAAAGAAAAGAAAAAACAAAATAAAGAGCTAGAAGGATAAAGTATGTTTAAGGGCAAAGAATTTATAAGGGCCTCTTCTTGATCCTGAAAAAAAATTGAAAATGTCTGGTCCATGCAGTCTTGTCATGCAGACTTCACACTGCGCTGCACTGAAAGCACAAGCAAAACATTGGGTAAAAACTGTAGGATTTTCAGTAGGACTGTACAACAGAAAGAAAGTGTCCTGAACTGAATGAAGAAAAAAGACAAACAACTGAGATATTAAACCAGATAGCAAAAAAACATTATACACTTAACTTTGTGTATAATGAAATTTTACTGCTAGTTCTGCAATTTGAACGGCAAATAAGAACAGGCCAAGTTAACACGCCAACTTAACAACAGTGTTCCATCCTCAGATCCTACAAAGTGCACTTTCAAACCATCAAAAACATTTGCCATGCAGCCAAGGTCACCTACCTCATGACAAACTAACAAATTGCCAACTCCATCATCCTTTCCACAGGGAGGGTCTAACTACTGGACTCACTTATAACATGCCACTGAGCATGCAGCAATTACACAGGCCGTTTTAAAGCACCAACTGTTTTACTTAGTATTTTGTAAGTCTATGATGGCACACAGCTGCTGCTAAAGCCATGAAGCTTTTAGGAAAATAATGACGTTTTGGATTGTCATTGTTTACCAATGGCTGGTTGTTTGGTCACAACAGGAACTGTGGGCCGAGGTGTCAACACAGAATCCTGCCTAGTAGGGGTTGGAGCTGAGAAATATTACTGATGTTAGAATAAGTCCTGTATCACATTTAAAATGTTATGTGAAGAGGTAACTAAAGTACTGCTCTATAGGAGAGCAACAAGGAAGTCAGAATGGCATAGTCTAATGTACAAAGGGTGTTTGACACTTGAACCTGAGGTCAAAAGAGTAATTACCAAGAGTTGTCTTTGGAGCTAGTTTCCGGTAGAGGGACACTCTGCCCTGGGTCCTGTTGTGTGAAACTGACAAGGACAAGGAGCAGAATTAAAGTCAAGGGTCAACACTTGAGATGCCTTCAGAGCCTGCAAAAGAGGTATGTCATGAGTTATGTAAATACATTGTCATTATATCTTTTTTCTGTTACTGTATGTGTAAGGTAAGGTTAAGGCACCTTACTGAAATGGAAAGACTATAAACAAACAAAACAATATATAAGTGAGTTTAAATCACAAATTAAAAAAGGTAGGTTATGTTAATAATGATGAAATAATACATCAAAGTTGTTGTTAATTCTTCTTTAGACAAGGGTCAGTGGAAAGAGCTGAAAGAGAAATATGTAAGCAATAATGAATTATACTATCTTATAAAAGTCCTGCTGCTGTAGTAAATGAGGCGCACTGGGCCCGACCACGACTGCTTTTGGCTTACCATGACGTGGAGTGAAGGGGAAGGGGTGCTGGCCTGTCGTTAAAGGTTTCTGGTGGGCAACACACAAGGAGACAGAGGAAAGAATTTGTCATTAATGTCATGTCTCTGTTCAGGTCATAATATATACTCCTAGCATTATATAACTCTATTTCATGTTAACTGCCATTGAGAGACTATTTCTGCAATTTTTCTGGATGGCGGTATGGAGGTTTAGTTGAATTTTACAGCGTTACCAGTGAATTCCCTTACAGAGGGACAGTGACACAGTTACGCCACACTGTCTGCAAATCTTTTATCTCATTTCCACATTATTACCTAGTCTTCCTTGTTCCTTAGTCTCATCTGAACCACCAAAACTTTGTTAGCCACACACTGCTCTATTGGCTTGGCATGCCCTGGCGGCACTTAAGCTGTTTCCATTCAGCAGCTGGATGGAAAATTAATGAGGCAAACAATCCCAAGAATACTCACTAGAGTGCACATAAGAAACTTATGAGACAGTTTTCAATACACACCCTGTTCTGAAAATTAATCTGTGCTAGCTGTGACATTTTATTAGTACAATTATGCATACAGTAAACCATAGTGTAAAGGCAAATACAAAAACATGCTAATGTAAAAAGTGCTTACCAAAGGATTCAAGGGTCGTTTGAGCGACTTTCTGATATGAGTCTTGTCTAAGAACAACAACAACAAAAAAGTAGATATCAGGAAAATTCTAATGCATAGTTTAATGGGATTATTCAGTCTATCAAAGGTGCTAGAAGCAGTATATATTTTTTTATATTTCCTAGAAATTACCCACGTGTCCCAAGATATGAGGTAAACATGTTTAAATCAAATATTAGTTTTACTAATAACAATGGTGCAGCTGATTTATTCACACAAAAAAAAAAAAAAAATTTGAACGTAATGCCGTAAAGTTGTTTAGATTTTTTGTATTGGTTCTAAAACTCTGCATTGCCACTTGCCCAGTCAGAAAAAACAGAAAGACAGGCAACCCACATACCATAATAATAATAATAATAATAATAATAATAATAATAATAATAATAATAATAATAATAATAATAATAGATTAGTCTTATATAGCGTATTCCTGTAGACACTGTATTTTTGCATTATGAATGAATGAATAATCCATTCACTCCACAGTCACACTCAGTGATGATGAACTACTTCTGTAGCCACAGCGGTCCTGGGGCAGACTGACCAAAATGTGGTTGCCATTCTGCGTCTACGGACTCTCTGACTCACCAGTCACTCAATTTTTTGCCTTGAATTGTACCTCACCAGGTGCGTAATGAAACTTTGAGCTATTGGTATGTATATATAAACACAATTAAATCTAACAGAAAGTGAAATTGTGGGTGTTTGTTGCTACAAAGCTAAATATCCAGACTAATTTGAGCTGTGAGCTATTACCGTTGTTCTCGTCGCTGTTGTTTGCTAACTTACATGTGTCTCAAAAAATAAATTTTTTCATAAGAACATGACATAGAGGTACAAATGATGGTACACTAAAAAACAATTCATGGACAAACAGTGTCTAATAGTTTAAAATATTGAAATGCCACCAGAAAAAACATTAATGAGATTCAAATTTGATAATTATAATGCTTTCATATTTATTTTGTTCAGACCTATGACGTCTTTAATTGTACATATAAATTAAAATTTAGCACACTGCAATAAATATATAACGCTTGATCCCCCCAAATATTATTTTAAACAAATCATACCCTCGGATCCTCCACTGCTGATGTTGTGGATGACTGGTTTGCTCCAGTGTCCATTCCCATCCTTTGAGTTTGGCTGAACACCAAATTCATACACTGTGTTGGGTTTGAGATTGTCAATGACTGTATCACTTGTGGGGCAGGTCTGGTAATTCCACTTCCTGTTCCTCTCACGATACCGAACCGTGTAGTGTCTGGGCCACAGACAGAGAAGAAAATCATTGTGAGTACTGTTTGTCTGTTGTAGAATATAGCTCATCCAGGTGGACCAGGATAAAATCTGGGTCATTACACAAAAAAAGAAGTTTAGATTAAATTTATATGGGAAAATGTCATTCTTTCTGTAAGCTGTGTGGGTGGACTCTCTCAACACCTGTTAGCAGTCAGCCCTGGATCCACTATCAGTAACCTGAGATACTTGGGGGAGTCATATATTGTTTGTCCAGCTCTAGCATCTGCACAAAGACAAGCCTCAAATTGTATTTCCTTGTTATGTGTGGTTTTCTCTTCTATGGCACATCTGTGAATCTTAGCAGTGTTTTAGCTCACCCATCCTCCAGACAGTCGTTCATGATATTAGTCTCATAGGGAGTTTTCAGCAGCATTCCCCAGGACAGCAAGACCGAAGTCGGCGTCACGGTGCCTATTACCAAATGTAGTGGCTTCTCCAATTCCACTTTACCTAAAAAGATGGTTAATTTAAGTACATACAGCCCAGTAACCCGCCGCCGGGATATTTTCCCATGTTCGTCAGTCACGTCTGTCATGCTGGGAGTTATGAGGTATTTACAGTATTTACACAACTTACAAACATTTGAGCTCATAATTTATAATAAACACTACCTGTGCACTGCTTTTTCACATCATTGGCTGGAATTGGCTGAACAGCAATAAGGTATTTGGGCTCAGCATCTGAAATAAGACGTCATAGATGAGCTTCCTAACAATGGGGATGCCAAATAATGTCAATGATTTGAATATTTCTTACCAAACTCTGTCTCATATGGCTTCCCATTTTCAGGCAGTTGAATGAACTGCTTGGAGAACATGCTGCTGCCATAACCCAGGATGTAACCTTCGAGCTTGGTGTCAGGACTGGGGCGCAAGAACTTCATGACAATGGTGTCTCCTGTAGCGTTAATCCGGACTTTCATGTTTTGCCGTCTCACTAGAGAAACACAAAACACAGTCAGTGAATCAAATGCATTATTTGGTAAGATTTATTATTTGAATATGTGTCACAGATCCTTCAAACAGAAAGTACTGGTAATGCATACTTCCTGACAGTGTGAAGATGTAGGTTTTACTGACAACTAGAAGAACCCAGAAAGGACAGACCTCTGTCAAGGCACTGGCCCTACCTTGCAATGGTAAAGATCTGAGACTCAGGTCGGGTTTCTTGTAGTGCAGTAGTAAATGTAGTAAATGATCTATCCATTTAGCCACAATGCTAATAGTAAAGAATACACCAAAACTTAGTATCTTTGGCCCTAACATGTAATGCTTATTTCTCCTGTTTCAAATTGGGATCGTGTCTATGTTCCCACTGCCCTATGTTCCCAAAGCTCTATGTACCCACGGCCCTATGCTTCCAGTAAATGGTGCATGTTTAACCCTAACCCCCACCCTAACCATAAATCTTGGGGGAACAACATAGGGCTGTGGAAACTTAGGGCCTAATTTGGAAAAATGTGTTATAAATGTGAAAACATAGGGCTGTGGGTACAGGGGGCCTGATAAAAAACAAACAAAAAAAAAACTTAGAAACACGGGAAGATAGCTCTGTAGGAACATAGGGCTGACCCCTTCAAAAGCACACCAGAAACCAATTATCTCCTCGCTGGCCCATTGAGCTTTCCTTGAAATTTCATCAAAATCAGTTTTTACATTTTGAGTCATCCTGCTAACAGACAAACAAACCCACCAACAAACCAGTGCCAGCAAAAACATAACCTCTTTGGCGGAGGTAACTAATTTATAAATGAGGTGATTATTTTGTGGAGCAGGTATTTTGTACTCCAAGGCATTGTATCCATGCCAACATGTGAGTAATCAAGTTTATAGTTTACACTTAATGACTTGAATGAAAACTAGTTAGCAAGTGCTCAAAGAAACGTCTCCAGCAAAAACAAAATGAAATTTGTTATTTTCGTCATTCCTAATTACCCTATGTGGTCAAACAGAACATGGAAGCTATTTTACAACCACTGTGTTAATCAACATCTGCAAATTATGATCGGAGCAGCTGGGCCAGCCGTGTGACTTTTGACATGGCAGCTGGCTGGCTCACGTGGCGAACTATAAATCTTCACACGCTGCATGACATCTGAGCGTTATGATATTGCAATTGTGTTGATTTCGGACAAATTTACGCTTTCTGATAAAATGTTAGTTAAACAATGTGTCGGCTTTCAACAAACAGAGACATTTTTGGCATCCACTCCATTTCTGTTCAATCAGAAGTAAAAACATCAAACAAGCTGTCTGTGCATTAAAAAAATCCGAACAATTGAAGAAGAGGAAAAAACTATAGCTAGCAGCTCTGCATTTTTCTCTGCAGTAGCTATGTTGATGTTTGCATGCAAAGTTGATTAGGATTGTTGTCCCAGTTTGGTTTAATTGTAGTAGAAGTAGGTGCACAACTATGGTCAACTATGTAGCCTCCTTCCTTGTGTGCAGTTTTGTGGTCAGTGCTGTTCCATAAAAGACGGATTGTATTCTCAAGTATAACATGATAGTTTAGTGAGATTACACAGAGTACACTGAATAACATTTCCATCAACTGCTCTCTATCACTTTATTTCCATAGTGGAAATAATAAATGAGTCTTTGGGGCCTGAAATTCCACCTACATCGTCAACACAGCTAAAAAAAAAGAAGAAAAAAAAAGAAAACTGGACCATAGCATGTACTGGGCCTATATACTCTTCGGCAAAGTCCCTGGCTCATTTTTCAGTGTTAAATGAAATAGTGGAACTTTGCATGAGGACTATTGCCAGCAGCCGCCAGATGCCAAAACAGACAGCAGAACGAACGAGAGGGAAGCCCAGGATTTTCCAGCAAAGTGTTTCCTATCAAAACGCCATTTGTTTTGGTTTCTCTATCAATATTTCCGAGTGAATCTGTCTCCAAAACAGAGTCCTGAGAATATATATGAAATATTAGAGAATTTCTGGCGAGTGGGTTTAAATCTGAAGCAAGTACAAGCAAACGCTGGCTCAGTCCCACTACAGTGCAGCCATTTGGCCCACACACTGCTCAGGGACTGTTAAGACTTATCAGTGTTTCCAGTGAATAAAGCTTTAAGAATGGCTCCAGTCACAGTCCCCATAATCAATCACCTACAGCACACAGGGAAACATCTGATGCTGAGCTAGCCAGAAATACTGCTAAGCTGCAAAGTTGAGTTGTTTGTTTATATACAAGTGTTTTCACCTACGGACTAAGTACAATGATTGATTATTGGAGGACATTTTTTTCTGAGGCTTGTCAAAACTGTGAGTTGATTTATGGTTTTCACAAATTGCACATAACTGCATTATAACTATATCCATATTTATTTCTCAAAAAAGCCACTCTCTTATACTGTGTAAAAAATTACAGATTTTTTGAGGAAGGCTATGAACAAAGAAAGCTGTATCAGTGTACAAAAATGCACCAAATTACAAAAAGAATCAGAAGCACTCAGAGAGCATAGACCTCTGCCAAGGCACTGGTCCTAGCTCGCAATGGAAAAAGAAGTAGAGCCCAAACTCAGATCTTCTAGTTCAGGGGTAAATGGTCTTTCCACTGAGCCACAAAACCCTTATATCTCACAATGGTAAAGAACCTACTAAAATAATTTGTTCTTTTAGTGAGTTCGTTTCTTAAGTATATTTGGCCCATATCTCAAAACTGTACAGGATCTTACCCTAAAGAGTGATCTGGATCCACACCAAAATTAATAATTATGTTCTTGGCCTATTACAGACCTTTCCTGAAATGTTTGTAACAAAAATAGCATCTAGTAAAGCACTCTCAGGTAATGTACACCTCACTATAACTGACTATTTTGCACAGTACTTTAGGACTGTTACAGCGTGTATCAGTAAACCAAGTTTACCAATTAAAAACTATACTATGCACTGTAAATGTCAAGGCAATAACCAATGGACAGACTG
This sequence comes from Bostrychus sinensis, assembly GCA_020698575.1. Taxonomy (NCBI): domain Eukaryota; kingdom Metazoa; phylum Chordata; class Actinopteri; order Gobiiformes; family Eleotridae; genus Bostrychus; species Bostrychus sinensis. Next base: position 20,559,766 of record CM036240.1, on the reverse strand, counting down.
AAGTTGGCAGTCTATGCATTTCATCAATCCCAACTTTTTTATTAAAGGTTCATTTGTCATATCACTGTAAGATGGTAAATAAATATGAATGGTTACATTTAACAATACCACATCAGTTTTCCATTGCACTCATCCTGTTATGCACAAGTGTGCATGTCTCCTGCCCTGGAAGAGAGGAACACCCTTAAACTGAAACACAGAGTTGGCTCAGGGCTATAGTTTTCTTGGATACACTGATGAATGATCCTAAGGGAAAGGGAGTAGGTTAATGGGCTTCTCAGCATGACGGACTCTCAACTGTGGCACAACATGGCACTTTGGCGTGCCGCTAGCAAACAGTTGTGTGGCTGTGGGAACTATTCTTTATTTACAATATCAGTCGCTGTTTCATTGACTAGAGGAGTAGATGAAAGCACTGTGAACATCTGAGATCATCTCATGTGTAAACTAATAGGACTATAAATATTCAAAGCAAAGCCTCCACAAAAAAAAAAAAAAAAAGGGTGCAGCAACAAGTCCCTCTTTGAGAAAATGTCATGGAAAAGAACCTTTTACTATTTGTTGAAAATAAAACTAAAGTTTTGGTGGAATTTGTTTGGAGTGAAAACCACTGAGTGAAACCACTTGGCTGTACACTCAGCAAATCCTTCTGCCCAAATGAGGCTATAACTCCTCATGTTAGTACAGTATATTGGCCATAACTCTTTATAGACTATATGACACTCGCCCAACAACACAGACACGCTCTGTTGTGCCTCAGGGGCCTTAAGTGCTTTTAGACACCTCTGGCAAATAATCCAGCCTCTTTCAAGATGTGGAGAAGAGATTTGGCTTCTACACTGTGAAAGGAAGACAGATGTTTAATGGCTCTTGCTATGACAGTCACCTTCATTTAAAGCAATGAGGTGTGAAAATATTGCAGTGACTTTGCCAGATGAAATATATCAGCTTTTATTATTAGGAAATACCCCGAGTTCTTGCTGGGAGATCACACTGGACTTAAAAGTGGCTGGATAGGATTTTTTTATCTGTTTTTGTCCATTCTAGTGTTTGACATTTAAGCTAGTTTTAATTAAGCACTTGAGAGGGTTGCATCAGGAGGGGCAGACAGCGTAAAAAGCTATGCCAGACTAATTATGTGAGCCTCTAGATGAATCGCTGAGGGAGCAGCCAAATTAAATAACAATATATGGTTGATTTTTATACATTTACATTCAGTCTTACCTGTCTGTAGTCTCTGAAATAAAATGAGAAAGCAGTGAGTTGAAAAATGTGGATGTTGTTTAGACCTATTTAAAATCAATTAGATTCTTTGTAATTTATCCTGTTCTCACTGGCTTTACCAAAACTGACCTGACAAAAACAGATTTGTTGAGGGTCGCTTCTGAGCCAGTGTGAACAGGTCCTCAGATTCCTGAAGCCCTTGCCTTGCTGTCCACATTTATCTCTCTGTCTGTGCTCTCACACCATATATATCCATGTAAGACTCAACAGCTGCATCTTATTCCCATGTGTCTCCTTCACCTTCTTCATCTCCATTGGCCTATATGTGTCACCAGCTGTCTTTGCACTAAACCAAACTACTTCTTCCTAAAATGTTTTGAATACACTTTTTTGCTAAGACGATGCCTGTTTGTTACACTTTTCCCTATCATTACTACATGTGCGACAAACGTGTGGCTGTTATTCTATTCCATAAATATCTATCTTTGACATTCATTGCCCCATTACTGATTTGCAATCAAACTGTATCTATGAAACAAGCAGTCACAACATTCAACAACATTTCAAGAGGAACAAAGATGTTACACTCTCTCCCCAAAGCAAAAACAGACACATAGCTGCTTTTATCTACCAAAGTTTCACACTGAGATTTGTCAAGTAGCCAACATCAGGCTTCCTGTGGGCTCACCTGAGTTCACTACTATTAGGATAACAGATTTTCCAAGAGTGAGAGAGATCAAATAAACAGTGGAGAATGAGAAGATGAGCTCCAAAAATAACAATATGTGTCCATGCCCAAATGACTGATATAAAATAAAGAGTGAATGATTCTATAAATGCCATCCAAAGACGTGTGTATCTCAGTAAAACGTCTTGGACACAGCCTAAGGTTGAACAGCACTTACATGCCAACCACAATGTCTGCACTACTTCTTTGTAAACACCCTGTTCTGGCGGTTTGGTCGAAAATTACTGAAACAATAAATAATATTTTGAGAGCATGGTTGGCAAGCCTAGCATTCAGGTGGCCAATTGTTAGTTTTGGACTTTCTCTGGGTATGGAGTCATTCAGAGACAAAGAGAGAGGAAATGTTTTATACATGTTAGACTCAAAATAGCACAGAGTTTCCTCTCTAGACAGAAATATAATGATACATAATAATGATAGATGAATCTTCATATATTGGACCACAGAAAATGAAAATGGCCATCATGTAGTAATAGTCTGTCTAATTGTGCAAATAAGATAAATTTCTGCGGTGTTCTGTAAGCATTGGATCTGCTGTTTCTGCTGACATCATACAGCATACATCTGCAAACGCGTGATGTGCAATGGATCATATTGGACTCCATCAAATATTTATTAATATACAGTTTCTGCACAAAGTTCAAGGATAATTTTATGGTTATGATGTTAAGGATTACAACCCTAAATAAAAGACAAAAAAGATGCTTTACTCCATACTTTGCATGCATGCATTACTTACCTCTGCTTCTGATGGGAGTAGATGGACCAGACAGAACTATTCCAGCAACAAAGAGAAGGATGAGTAGAAAACTATTGGGATGCTGCATCCTCGCGTCTGCTCTGGCTTACTTCAAAGTGCAACACTATCAAAGTCAATATTAGGATAATGCAAAATGGGGATGCAGGGGCTGGTCTACTTCACTGAGAAGGGGCCTCTCAGGACTAGAGCAGCACACCGGACTGGACCAGAAGTCTGGATGCAGCAGGCTGTTTGTGCACCATCTATACCTACTTCTGCGACAGTGGGAGGGGCCCGATGGAACAGGAAACGCCCACTGCTCTCGTACTACTCACTCTGTCATGCTTCACTCTCAATATCACACCCTCTTTTATCCTTCTTAAACTGTGATCTGCCCTTATATTATTATACTACTGATTAACACAGATGTACTGCATCAGGTGTGGTACAAGCAGCAACTCTTAAGGCTAACTTCAGTAGAATGGATTCCATTTTTGATTTTATATAGTCCAAGCACCACACAGCAGCAACACCTGCCATCTTAGTTTGGTGATTGACAGATTGACAGTGACGGTCCACCTTCCATCTTATTTAGCAAACACTGGGGCTACAGTTATTTAGCCCAGAGAGGCTTAAATAAAAAGAAATAAAAGAAAATAAATTTAGATTCCACTATAAATGCATTTGGACAGTGGGTGAAAGCCAGTGTACAACACTGGGCATGCAGGCGCTACTCAGGAGAGATTGTATGTTGGCTGGAATGGGAATTGAACAGATAATCCCCTTGCTGAGAGACAGGAGTGCTAACCACTCTGCCACAGTATCCCCAGTATTTATTTTTTATGCAGTTAATGAACTTTCCAATGGTATGGAGCTCTTGTTGTCCCAATTATGATACTACTGTGAAACATGATTGGTACCATTGGTTAGCCCACTAACCTAATCACCACCAGCCGCCACTGGTCACAGGCATGTTTCTGAAAACTGTCTCTCAACTACAAAACCACGGATTTATGTATTCATGTGAAAATGTTATGTGGTTTCCTTTAAGTGCGTTTTTGTTCCTAGTAAAAGGTCACTTTACATAAACAGTTCCCACAATGTCACACAAACACCAGTGAAGTAAAGGGAACTTGACGAATAATTGGAACAGTCATATGAGCCATGTGCATCCAAAACCTTATGAGTACACAGCAAAAGTCTTCCATGATATCCAATGGAAACAATGTCGCTCATCACTCTATCTAAAATACACACATAAGCTCCACATCTGAATTAAACGAAAGACCAGAAGAAGACTGCATATAAATGTTATTTGATGCTTTACAGTAAGATATTGTTTACAGCCAGTGATTTGGATTTGTTCATCTGTTTGTCCAGTTGAATGAATGTTTTTGCTGGGCTAGGTTTGATCATCAAAAACAAACAGTGTGTGCATGGGCTCTTCCATGTGCAGTTGTGGGTCTCTTCCAACATCTCCGCCCACAAATGCACTTGATTAGGACCCACATGTCATCACACGAGACTGGAAATCATGTCACCCGCCAAAAGAGGTGTGTCTTTGAGGAAGCCCCTGTTGATGTGGAACTCCGGAGCACATCATGCCAAAATCCATTAAACATGCATTCATCACTGTCTGTCAGAGTGATAAAAGGCTCTGGAAACTGATGAGGAGGACTTTTCTTGTTTTGCAGATGGGATGGTTGAGGTTTGAAACATTACATGTGTCCAAAAAAATACCTTTTTCTCTTTCATGACACATTTTAATTGCAACAAACAACATTTATGCTCAGTACCTTCTTAATAGCCTGGCGTTTTTAACAGTAATTAATCCTCTATATTGGGCCAAATTATTATTGTTCTGTATCTGGCAGTTTAATATAATTCTTATTGCATGTCTCATCGCAGATTTAATGTGGAGAGTCTCATAGTTCAGTTGTGTTACATGTTCTTTCAGGCATGTCTGTCCTTACTGGATGGGTACAAAAGGAGAACGGCGAAGTCTTGTACACTTGGTATCAGCTTACTTTATCTATCTGGAACCATTGCACTCCTTTATTTAATATAGGTGACTGGAAAACATTTGTTGCCACATTTATAATACAACAATCTTTCAAAGTCCACTGTGCAAGTTTCCTCACTTGGACTGGTTGTGATTTTGAGGATGGAAAGACAATGATTTTGATTTTTTTTTTTTTTTTTCCACTCATATTTTCCAAAGGTCTTTTCATGTGCTGGTGCCATGAAAAAAGAGCTTATGAAGCTACAGTCTTCCACACCAGGTCAGAGTAGTTCAAGGATAAAAATGTTGCAGACATTAAACAATGCATACTGTTGACCCTCAGTGTACCAGAAAAATAAGGCCCGGTTGTCAACGCAACTTGGATCGTTCTTGATACATTTATTGAGAGAAAACTTCTGACCTAGCTCTGTTTTTATAAATTTATGATGTGCCTGTCAGAGTGTGTGGTAAGGCAGTGAGTCTGGTTTTTCTGCCAGATAACCAGATCTGCATTCTGTAGAAAAGTGGAAAATATGATGTATGGAATTAAATATTTGCACAGGTCCTGGCTCAAAATCTCACAGAGTCGCCTTTATTCTTTCAGAGAGCTCACACACTGTGCCCTATCACACTCTAATAATAACAACAGAAGAATGACTTCACTGATGATAACTGAAACAGTTGTTGGTTATTGTAGCTTTATGCCCACATACAATCCTCTGATGTACTCATCTGTGAATGTTTAAAATACTACACAGCATGACAGTTTCTCATTGGTATGTTCAATATGTTCACATTTACACCACACAATCAGTGATTTCTTCTGGGAATATGATAAGCACCACAATGAGAGTTTTTGATTGACTGTTACTGCCAACTTCCATGTGGCAGACAACTTGGACTTGGAAAGCCATGGGGGACAGTAGAATCTGGACGACAGAGCAAAGGATTTTGAAAAACAGAGGTTAAAAAGACAACTGAAAAAATAAAATAATTCATCCCCTGAGAGAGAAGACCAAAATCCTCAATGTGTTTCTCATTTTGAGTGCCTTTTTTGCGCCTGTGTGTGTAATAGACTCATTGTGCCCCCTACATATGGATGAATCCCCCATCTGAAAGATAAATAACCACAGTACATGGGAGAATCAGGCACACAGCTCTGAGCTGACCGCAGATAGCATAAGAGACAAATCCACAGGCATGAAGTATGAATCTGGCAACGCAAAAACACACAAATGTCGGAGCAATAAAAGGCACACTTTTTTACTGTTTAGCTACTGCAACCTTTTACAGTACATGTTTACTGTCAAACCAAGCCTCTGCAACTCCAGTTAGTTTGGTCCCCATCTAACATTTTCAGTATAGTTATTTGTTGAACCACACAAAGCTTTTAGACCCCTTGGTCATTTTACCTCCAGACACATTATTTCTGGTGAGGTTGGATCAACAGTGAAGCACGTGTAGCACAAGTACTGTAGCTGTGCAAGTGTTTCTGATGTGAAGCGGTTAAAGGGCGCCAAACATAAGGCTCTCTGTCCAATGTGATTCCTATTCCAAGTGACATTTGCACTCACAACGTGCTTCCTATGTCCAAAAAATAAACTGTTTTTTACAAGAATCAGAGGAATTGTCAACTTCTTGAGCTAAAATAATGAAATGCCAAAAGGAGTGTGGTCACTGAGGTGTGTTATTAACCACTCAGCCATCATATATTACAAGATGTACTGCTTTCTCTGCAATTTCACCAGTCCATTAAGCTCTCAAATGCAAAACACAGACAAGTCAAAGAGAGAGGAAGAGGCTTCACTGATAATAGTAAAAACAGCAATGCTTTGTGTGATATGCATTATGACTAAAACCACATAGCAGATGCACTTAAGTCATTTTCAGGCCATGGCACACTAAAACCACTCACCCTCATCTATATTAGAATAAAAGGACACTATATGATCTAATTTTAAGGCTTAGATTACATTTTATAGAGGAATGTTGGCTGGTAATTGTAGGTAAGTTTTGTACCATAGAAAAAGTTCAGGGTAAGCACAAATGAGCATTTGCCTTGCAAGCCCTATTTTTTACTAAGCAATATGGAACTGGTACAGCTAATGATAATGTTTAGGCCTACTCAGCAACCTCAAAATGTTTTGTCCATCCCTTCCAATAAAAGCAACAACCATGTTACCAGCTATTACTTTATTTGAAAAAGGCAAACTTATATAACTTATATTATTTGGGCTTTAGACTTTATATAGAAAGACAGGAAACAGGGTGAAAAGTTGATGCTGTTTGGGCAGGCAAAAGAGAAATTAGATGTTTTAGTGGATTCTTTACTATATACAGGCTTTGTGGTTATATTTTGGTTATATTTTGGTTATTATAATGGTCTCATGTGAAGGCTTCTTGATTGTGAGATAGGGCCAATGCCTTGGAATCTACTGTACTGCATTTGTGTTGCTTTGAAAGTCCAGTCCTAAAGTGACATACGTAGATAGTACAGCTATAGGCGGAAAAAGGCAAGAAACTATTATGCATTATTCTTCATCTTTATCAATCAGATTCTCAGATAAACACAACTTTATTTGACTTGTCAGGACAGAAATAGACATCGTCTCATTGGAGTGAGTTTGGTTTCCTGGCGGAGTAATATACTGTAATTGTACTAAGCCGTCTTTGGTCTCAGCTTTGTCTTTGTTCATCTGAGTGATTAAGACAAATAAACCTCGGGCTCAAAGTTAGACAGGCCCTGGAAGTCAGAACAGAGGCAGACAAGAGATATTTAGACATATTTAATGCAGGCCAGCTTGGTAGGTGTGGAGAATGAGGATGCAAACGTGCTGGAGTGTGGAAAATAATCACCCAACCCACAAAGAAAAATGCCAGCTATTAAAGGTGATGCAATGACCTGAAAATCGGGAATAGCAGTCTTGAATTTGCATTTAGCTGGTGGCGGACCAAAGTAAATGTGTCATATAAAAGTATGATGCACTGCAGTCCTTGTTCAACCTCACAGAACATACATCTAACTCCAAACACGTGTCTATGTAGACCTTCCATGATCATTTGTGTGTCCGATTGGCATACAGTTCACAAAATGATAGATCGAAGGAACATATTTACAGAAGAGGAAATATAAAGTTGTTTTGCCTTAGAAAACAGTAGTTAGAGGAAAAAAATACATATTGGCCAGAGTGAACAATTCAATCTAAAATTAATCAAATTATGAATGAAAGAAGACCGAACAGGTGTGTCAGATTTTACATTTTAATTTAAATCATGTTAAAGTTGGATGAAATTAAAGTATAAATTATAACAAAACTCCAGTTTGTACCTTGGAAAAAATAATTGCAGCTTCTGTGTTATACCAAAGTTTAGCATGCTGTAGTATTTTTATGACAGATGTCCTTTCTGATGCTCTCTATTTATTCAGGCTTGGGACTGGCACAAATATTACACTGGCTTGTGACGCCTTGTAATGTTCCAGCAAGATTTAAAATCCCCAAATGAATGCATGCTCTACTGACTGAGCTGTACTGGCCTGGTCTTATCTCTAAATTATTTGGAAAAAGCTTTCACATTAAAGTTGAAAACTTGACCAAAAATGGTCAAAGTTGAAATTGGTTGAAATGATCAGTTATTTGGTTATCACTGCATTTAATCCATAATAAAATGACAACTAAAATTAGAAAGACGTAGGACAAAATGTAGCTTGGAGAGGCAAAGCTTTGTCTGACAGAGTGTTGACAGTAATGGGTCAATCACCTTGTCTAGCCAAAATTTGAAATGGCATATTGTTCATAATAATTTTTCAGCAAAGACCCACAGTGGACTCAGCATCAGGGCTCTGCACACAGCACTAGCTCCATATAAAGCTGTTGTTTACAGCGTCTCCATTGGTCTCTGATGACAACAACATTCCACATAGACTTGCTACTCTGCAGGAGATGATTATAAATCAATTACTCTTTTACTGTAAGGCACAGTGACTTGCTATTTTAAAGCAATTAGAATCTCCAAAGTTTGATATCTCTGAAACACCGTGCAGCTTGGACATGAAAGAATAGCTAGTCTGTCACACACAACATGAGGGGATGTGTGAGATTACACACACACGTTCCTGCTGCAATGGTTCCCATCTGGAGTATGTTAGAAAGATGCAGTGTCATGTTTCACATAGTGTAGCTTTTCATGTGTGAGAAAAACAAGCACAAAACTATACAGAATATTTACATTGTACAAGTTTTAAGGCAGTAATCATTCAGTCAAGATAGAGATGAATTAGACCATTGGAAGACTACGCTGATTGATCTTAGACCATTAACTGCAATTCATTGTGTATATTTAACTTTACTGACAACCATTTTCCAGTGCTCTAGAGTTTTCAAAGACATTTTCCTAATTTCAGGAAAGTTTGAATTCTCTCATAATTGTATAGGTTTGTAAGTGAAGTTGTTGCACATTACAGAAGACTGCGTCCCTAGACTTCTAAATTGCTGAAGAGAAAAGGACGTCACAGTTCCTGGAACAAACCTTGACTCTTTCCTTGAGGGACACGGTGGAGAAAAGTTAATAAACACACACCTGAGAGGCTCTGGCAGTAAATGGAGGCAAATGCAGCGCAGTGAACTGCTGTTAACCTGCCATTATGTGCAGCATGTGGGACATATTCTCCATGGCAGCACAGAGGCCAGCACTCTAACGACCATGCTAATGCCTGATTGCATTTAATTTGATACAAATGAGCATATTATCCAGCAATTTACCCAGAGTAATTATTGCATAATACCCATCTCTCCTAACACACTTATTGGGAATGCCATGTGACATCAAACACAAGTGACAGTGCTGAAAGACGATTTGTTTCCCCAGATCCTCTCTTGTGGCGACTAAGATGTGCGGCTGCTGCAATAAACTATGGATTCCTGAAATCTGCTGAAAGATTCCCGACAGAGCAGCATCTAATTGGACCTGGAGAAGAGGGACGTTCCACCTCCTGCTTTTTTTTTTACTATTCACCCCTGTGTTTCCCATTAAAATAGTTTCCAGTGACTGAAGAGAGGATTTGAAACAGCCACCCTCAGGTAGTACCTGCTGCAGCCTCAGCCAGACAGTTGGGCTGAACTCTATAGGCCCTGGCTCTAGTGCTGAACTCCATCCAAAATGCTTCAGACCTCCAGCTGCCAAAACTCTAAATCCATGCTTTTATTTCTCTTTGTGTGAAAACACACAGATCGCCTTTATTTAAAAGCTGTTTAAATCATTAGTGGCAATTGTTGACTAAACCACCAAATTAAATATGTGAACTATAATACATGTGGTTAAGGTTGTCTTTTGCAAGTCTAAGCAAACAAAGCTTTAAAGAACAACCCAGCTTCAGGCATTTTTGAAGAGAATAAGTAACAAAACTGAAACTATTCCCACAATTCTGAATTAACAAGTTTTGCTAGATTGTACACATGTCCAACGCTACCCAGCAAGCCAAAATAAAATTATGACAAAATGAAAAAGTAATATAATTGTCTACAGTGAATCACCAGCCAGCTGCTAAACCTCTGCTGTAAAGTGTTAGGTAGAAGCACCTCACAACTTCACATCTACTCATCTTGATCTAACGCAGTCGGTCTGCAATTGCCCTAATGCATTCAAACTCAATTTTCACAAGGCTCTCATATTTAGCCTAGTTACTTTGGTCCATTTTGGTGCAATAATAAATATTTTTTCTTTAATGTCTCTAAAAAGTGCCATGTATCAAACTAATAATGAGGAAACATCTGATATTTTCTTTAAGCATACCACATGAACACGTCCTGATCACAGCTGGATGGATCATTTGCTGCAACTCATTCCCACTTTTTTACCCCCTCCACACTTTCCACTTTTATGTCCAACACAATAACACAAGGCTTTAGATGTATTCAAACCACCCTTTACACAGTGGTCCACTTAACACTTTTGGAAACCAGATACATCTTTCTAAAAGCTACTGTCAAAACACTGCACTTCGACGGCGAGACGTTAAAGTTGAATTTATCCGACGTGGAGATGGATGGATAAGCTTTACTTCCTTAATGCACGTGTGAGGCCTTGTCTGGACAGTGATTTCAGAGGCCATGGAGGGAGAACGGAGCAGAGACATGCAGGTCTAATTGTGAGCAGGTGACCGTCAGGCAAAATGGTGAACATTGGAAAAAACACACATCTACTACATCCAAACAACAGTCTTCACCCTCACAAGCCTTTTTCATTTTCTATAACATTCCTTAATCCACCTGGCCCTGCACGCACTACACACACACGCAAACATACCCAAATGTATGTAGACTCACATTTTTGCCTCAAACCTTCATCACATTCACAGCAGATGTAGCGGGCAAGTGTTGCGCTGATGCATGCGAACCACAAGCCTAAACAATGGAGAAAGACTGGCATTGATTAGTGAGTCAAGGACATATAAGGGCTTTAACGTAGAGAGATACAGTAGATGTATAGATTGCATTACACTATGCAAAACGCAGCACACTGCCTGAAGTGGTTTGTTTATTTCCACATGACAGGTTAGTCTTTTGATTACATGTGCTGGGCATCTGGTTTCCATATGGCTGTCAGGATCAACTCCTACTATTGGCTGGAAAGCACAAAACATCAGCAGTTCAAAGACCAGTCGTGAGCCAAAGGCCTTGTTGCTTCCTGAGGAGAAAAGAAAGCACTCTGATTGGTTTAAATGCTAATATGGATGCGTTATGAGAGGGATTTTACACCCAAGAATTATTTAAACAATGATGACATGACTACTACTTCTAATCCAGGTTTCCTACAAGGATGGATTATAGTCTGGATTATACTATACATTAACATCTGCTTAATAGAGTAATTTAATTTTGAAGCATCAGTATTTTTACTTGATTACACATGTGGAGTACTTCTTCCACCATGGGTCAAGTTGTTATACCATATAATTGATATGTACATAATTTACTAAGGCCTACCCAAGTTTTATAAGTTCAGAAACAGATGGGGAAAGTTGTTTACAACCTTTATCTGGTCTGGTCCTCAATGATATGTTAACCAGCCAGACTGCTTAAATTTCTTAAAAAAAGAATTGGATTTGAGTAAAGGAAAGAAAACATCGAAAGAGGATTTAAAAACTTCCACAAAAGCGCTGGTCTAATTCTTGATGATTTAAAACATCCTCTCGTGTTGAGCTATGAATGTTATTGGTCGGTAAACCGCAGTTTCCTCGACACAGCTCCATGTATCTAAAACATTATCACGGTATGAGAAACCATACCTCTCCAGCACCAGAGCCAAGCTAAACAAACACAACAGTCGGAATAACTTGCGGCAAATTCCAGACAATACACAGCTTTCAAGAGTCTGAAAATGATGCCACAATTTTCAGTCTGACATAATAAGTGTTATATAACTACGTCAGACTCTTGGCTCTACAACTCAAGCCTTAGAAAGCCTTGTGATCTTTGATTCGATCAGAATTTTAGGATGAAAACAAATCCTCTCATGTTAAGAGATAATGTGTGTGTCATTGCTTCTCATTCCACATAAAATAGACAAGACAAGTAAATGAAATAAGTTGAAATAAAAAATAAAGAAATGCTATGTAAAATGTTGACTTTTTTAATCATAATATATTTCCATAATAGAACAAAAAGACAGAGACTGAATGAGAACGCCTACATTTATTATTGTACACTAGAGGAGGCCAATCCAACAGTCGAAACAATTGAAGTACTTATGTTGAGTTATTTAACAGTGCCAAGTTCTCCCCACGTTAATTCTTAACAATTTTACATGGTCCACTTCTGCTGTTTATGTGCCAAGATGGACAGTAACTACACAAGTGGGAGAAAACCAACAAACTGCAAACTGTACTTTACAATAAGATCACACAGTAACAAAACACGGCAAGGGCCTAAGGCAAAGTTAAAGTTGAAGAAGCCAACTAAACACAGCAAAGCAACCCTGTTCAGTAATGGGCCAAGAAAGAAATGATTAGTTTCTGAGTGATTCTTCAACATTGCAATATAATGATATCCCAGAAATATACTAACTTCAGCCACAAAAGGTCAGTAAAATAACAAATGCAGTTTTAATAGACTTTGTGAATCAATAAATTGAGAATTTACCCCTGAACCAGAAGATCCCCTGTTCAAGTGCAGGTTTGGTCACTATATCTTTTATATTGCTAGATAGGGTAAGAGCTTGGTGGGGGTCTGTGCTCTCCTAGTCCTTCTACTCCTCTTGATGAGTTCATTTTAAAGCACATAAACCTAAACTTAAATGTAGCCTCACTGCAGTAAACTGTGACAGGCAGTACAGCAAAAACACAGATTCACCAAAAGATTTAACAAAAATGATTCACCTCTTTTATTCATCAAGACTTGGAAGTGAGAAATCATCATAAAGAAAGAATTAAAAACATATACAAATGACCGGACTCTAAGGTCCCTGTCCCCACTTTGTCACACAAAGGCCCTGATTGTTTGCTCCTGACACCTGCACTCTGTCTATGCCAGTCTCTGTCCTTTTCCACACTGCCTTCTTTGATCCACACTTTGGCTCAATTCTCCAGCCGGCGGGTCAAAAACACAGTCACAAAAACATATGCACGAGGTTAAGATGGAAAATGGGCCCTGCAGCCAATCCCAAACACTAATTTTGACATAAGTTGGGTACAAAATGGGAGCTACTTGGATATTTTTCCACAAGCTGTCTAAATCAATAGGGTCAATATGGCGAACATAGCTGTAGAGCAGTCTAAGTTTGGCTTGGATCGATTTACAGAGAGAGTGCAGGGTAAGAAATGACTATTATTACTGCACACTTACAGCTGACCGAAGCTTTCGAGGCTTTGATGTAAATTTGTTCTGCCGTCTGTGACACAACAGTCATTAACGGGCCAAATGGAGAAAACAAAGACAACCAGACAACTGTGATGACATCAAATCCCACAAACCCACAAACAGACACACAACACCATTTTCAGTGACATACAGGCTACACCAAAGCAACAAAGAAGTAGTAGTAATGATGGATGTTTTTCAGGCGCTTTCCCTCAAAGAAAAACAGAAAGTAGTGATTTAAATATTTATTTGTAATTCAGGGAAGCTCATGAGAGGAATTCCGATTCATTGCAGAAGTAAGAAGAGCATATAAACATCCATCCATCCATCCATCCATCTTCTTCCGCTTTAGCATATAAACAAGAACAAGAAATTCTTCCATTCAAATAGTCATACTCACTAATAGTTGATGTGGATATGGGTAATGCATACAGTAGCTACTAGCATAGTTTGTTGTAAGAGATGAAGAAAAACATATTATTGTATTATTATCAAAGGTAAGCAATTATTACATATAGTTTTAGAGTTTTTAATTATAAATCTGTTTGCAAATGATCATATATGATCATATGATTACATAAAAAAAATTTTTGCGTTTGGTCCTTGGCCTGCTAATACATTTCTGTTTTGACCCTTGGAGAGAAAAAGTATAGATATATAGCTATAGAGAGTCAATAGAAAGCATGAGGCATGGCGCTGTTATTAGGGCTGTTGCTGTGAAATAATTTCCCTTGCAGTAATAATACCTTAAAAAAAATGTCTTGTCCAAACAAACTGAAAAAATTTAAAGTTGTAATTGAAATTTAGTTATGCTCTAAAAAAAGGACAGTCGGGCATGAGTGACAGCGTCCTTGTAGTGCATTAGAAAAAAACACATGTTTATCTTATGCGGTTTTAGAGATTAGTTAAGGAGGCTAGCAGTGTTCCCCACAGCCCTAACTCTCTCTGGAGCGCTTGTGACACTAATACACATGTACCTGAGGCAAATTTAATAGGGCAGTGAAAAATCATAGCTTGTCACACCATCAGGTTTGTGGATTGGCTTTTGAGTCTACAGCAGGGGTAACCCCTGGTTGGTGGACCAAACAGTTGCCCTTGGACAGATAAAGTTGGCCCTTCTCATTTTTTTTAGCTCATACCTACTTATCTTAATTGCTATTACTTGATAGAATTTAACCTCATGGTGCTGTCAGTGAATGAGGCCGCTGTAAGACTCTAGTTGCAAGCAGTAGAGCTCTCTGTCATGGTTTCATGGTTGTAGTTGCCTCCAACCAAAATATTGCAAGCATTCTATCATGTGACCTCCTTCTGTCATGGTTACCTTTGCCTCTATCCAATAAGTATGCAATGTTCATCTAATTTGCCGTGTAATAATGTAGCAAAATAGGGGGTGGTGCAATTGGGGTGAGGATTTTTATTTATTTATTTTTAAGGTATTTGTTTATTGATCTATATATTTTGTATACGTAATTGAACATACTAAAATATATTCATTTAAAGCTGCCATGGAACCATGACAGAGAACTGTATGTCCATTCATGTGGCCCGCCACCTGGTGGTTCAAAATTTATTTGGCCCAACTGCAATCAAACTTGTTTACCCCTAGTCAATGCGTCCCCCTATAAGAAACCCCTGCCTACTCAGGCTCTTTCTGGTTGGTAAGTGGTTTGTTTTAATACAACTCAAAGTTTTCTTTGTTGTTTGAGGCAGCTCAGCTTGTACAGTAGCCTTTTCCTTTCTTTTCACCAAACCTCTGTTCTTTACTGCCAGCGTCTCTGAGAGTGTATACATGCCTAACCATTAAATGCTTCATAGTTTACAGTTACATTACACTGTGCATCTCATTAGTGCTGCATTAAAAGGCAAAACTGTGGTTAGTGTGGTTGCTTTTGCCCTCATATGGTTGGATTGATAACAGCACGGTATGACAATAACGTGTACCAAGACCTCCCTAGCTAGCACCCAAGGTAAAATCCTTGTGGTACAAAATCAACACACTGCACCTTTAAAGTGCCAGTTTGGATTTGGGTTTCCTAATTCAACAAAACAGCTTTGTCTAGCCTGTAAAGGAGGCTTTAATACACTGAGACCATTGGGCTTTTTCTTATAAGAGCTTGTTTGTTCCAACTTATTAAAACTGACAGCTGAGATCATGTTTTTCACACTCCAGACTGGTTCCAGTGCAGCTATAAATAATACCATTGGGTAATCATTCCTTGTTACAGTGTCAGAGGATAATTGGGGAAAACCATGCCTTCATTTTTGCAGCATGCAGTGGGGACAAATGTCTCATCGTGGCTTTTTCATCAACAAGACTCCAACACATTGCTTGTTGTGTTTGTGCAGCTCAACAACAATCACCAAAACAGACAAAATAACCAGCGCCAAACATCCAACTAATACAAGCTGGGACATGGCCAAATGGTTTAAGTTGTTGCCAAAGAACCTTGTCTGAATTTAAGATTAAAATGCTGATTACCGTTTTTTGATTTTATGACCTATTCTGCAGGTCTTATCCAAAAACTTGGTTCCTCAAATGTATTAAGTAAAAACAAAAAGTATACAAGATAACTGCTAATGGAAGTTTTTTCCTTCACACTGTTCTGTATCTAACACCAGCACAGTCTTTTCTCAGACATACAGCAGGAAAAGTGTTCATCCCCAAACATCTGTGAGGTATAAATCAAGCCCGAGAGAGGTTACCTCAGAAACCACTGGCCCTCAGCGACACACACACAAGAAAAAGGTTTTTAGCAACAAGGAATTTAACTAACACAAACTGCAATGCATCATTTGGAGTCGGCAAAACATTGAAATTATACTCAGTGTGGGAGATCTGGTGAGAGAAATGGGGAGGTAAGTTAAAAAACAAGTGTGTAACGACAACATGAAATCAACACCACGTAATCTTTAATGTATCTACGCAAGTGGATGTTAACCTGTCCCTGTAATAAAATATAGTATGTGCATTTAAAGGCTCAACAGGTGCACAAAAAGTAGGGCAAATATGGGTTTTGAAACCACACAGATAAAGGATAAAACTGACAAGGTAAGAAGATGAACACATAGTAGGTTTAGGTGAACAAAAACAACTGTACACAACTGTCAGTATCCACACCAATTATCCTTTAGGTTATTTGGTTCTTTAAACTCATTCATCTCTGTGTCCTCTACTGCTTATTAGTTTGGGTAGTTGGGTACCACTAAAGTACAAAATGAAATACTCAAGTAAAAAAACAAACAAACCTTGATATACTGGTGTTAAGTTAGCTATTAGCATGATTCCACTTACTAGCCTAATTGTTGCCAGTCAGCTTCATGGATGTATTCAGCTCCTGCAGCTCATTCCATCTTCTTGGCAGGAGTCAGGTTTTGTAGAACAGGCCTATCTCTACTGCTTTTTGTCTCTTGCACCATATCAAAACTGTCCAAGCCGGTAGTATCTGAGGTTAGCCACAAATGATCTTAATGGTCAATGCGCCTCTACAGCCTCCCTCACTTGTTTTTCGTAGAGCTTTAGAGTTGCTAAAGGCTAACAGCTAATCCTTTGAGTGTAAAAAAGTACAAAAATGCAACGGTTACATATTTGAAATTTTCAAATTTGTAAATTACAGTGTAACTTACAAGTTTCTAAAAAACTTGGAACACCTGGCCAGCATTGAAACAACAACAAGGAGCACTTTTCATAAATTCTGTTCAAGACATTAGCACCTGCAGTTCGCCATAACTACAAATATTTTTTTACGCTACTAATGTGTTTATGCTACTAATCCTATCTAACGTTTAAAGTGTTGCCACTGATTTAGGAAAAGAAATTGTGCAGTGATTTGCATCATGATTTGGCATACACAGAATGCTCTTCCTGACGCAACTGTCTCCATTTATCTGACCAGCACAAAGAGTTCACTGGCTTGTGTCCCTTTTTGACTGGATTTATTTGTATTTTACAAACAGAAAGCGAGGCCTCTAAATATAAAACTTGTAGCACCTGGAATCTACAGTGAGCACTTTTTATGTTTCAGATGTTTGTTTTTTTCTGATTCAGGCAGCTTTGAGCCCGAGGCTACAGCCTACAGAGCAATAGCCTCTGACATGGGGAAGGCTGATGATGGTTTGCACATTCCTATCATCCACTGAACTCTTGGTCTTCTATAACTATGCAACAATTTGAGTGAAGCACGTGGGCCCAAAACTCAGCAGTAACCCAGTCACGTGTTCCCTGCAGTCTGTGATACTCTAATTTTCTCTTCCATCTTTTTCTAATGACGCACTCTCACACACAAACAGCACTACCGACATTAATTGGCCCACATTCAGCTGTGAAAGAAAAGAGTTAAAAGGCAACCTTGCCAGTAAATTAGGCGCTGCTTTTGCTCACAGTGATGGGGAACACACAGGTAAACGTCACAGTTTGTTTCAAGCATTTCCCAGCCATTCATATGGCTCGCTCCATCAGGGCCAAGGTTGCATTTCCCGCTCCCTCTGTCATTTATCTGCTCATAAATCAGTGGACCTTTATAAGACACTTAACAAGAGTATGCACAGGCCAGAGGCACCAGGCTTATAGAGATATCAAATAACACCTCAGCAGGCTTATCGCTGTAATTACATGCTTCTGTGCCAAGGCAGGCGACAGGAAATGACTGATGTTAGTCAAGGAATCCATTAATATTTGGGCTTTCCAAAACATGATTCCTGTATGTATTAAAATGTATTCAACTTTGTACTTAGTAAGAATAACTTGACATGGCCTACTTCTCCAACTGCAGTGGAGACTCCCACTCAAATGCACTTCAGAAGCAATGACATTTACATAGTCTTAACGCCTTCAACTCCCTAAGTCTCAAATGAGAACTTGACCTGAGCTGTGATTGAAGCATCTGTTGTAATTTACAGACAGATTTATGGTCCCCCTAGTGAATGCATTAAAAAATCTTTCACAACACGACTGTTCCCCTAGAAACACTCCACTGTAACTAACAATGAAGCATATTCTCAATAACATATCAGAAATAAGTTATAAACAGACAAATAACCAGAGCTGGAAAGTGTGTGTGTAACTTGGAGCAAATGTAACCTTTTTTTTATTTGAGTGTATAGCCTATGTAAGAGAAAATGTAGTGATATGTCCTTGCCTTACCTTTCTGAAGAATCCAGAAGTAAAATAGTGCATATTAATTGAATGACAAGTTGCTCCACTTTCTTGTCACTGGTTAAATATAACTGAAGCCCTCACCCAAATACATTACTCATCTATTAGCGCTCAACACAAAGAAAGTCTGTCTCCCCAATCACTTTTTCATCATCTTTTATTTTCCATGTCCTTTCCGAAGTGGGACCCATAGGGATGCAAGTTGCCACAAATTATACGGTGCACACTTTGGATTGCAGCAAGTGGAAGCCTGAAACTAAAGGCAGATGCTCTTCTTGGTTGGAGATAGCTTTTCCCACCTGCTTGGGACTAAACCTCAGTATGTAGTACACCTCATCTGTTCCCGCCTGCCTTCATCCAAGACTTTTTCCCCAGCGTGAAAGCATTACATGTCAACCTGTCAGTGTGCAGTAATGATTTCCCTTCTAAATGGATGCTCCTTCTTCACTTATTGCCCTGCACTGTGGAGGCATATGGGTAAAATGAATAGTAACACAAGGCAAAGTACCACTAGCCAATATGATGAAATTTATATCATTACTTTTAATTTATTGACTGTAACTGGCAACTAATAGACATCATGATCTAACTATCATCAACTAGAAGCATTTGGATAGTGCAGACCTCAGCTAAGGCACTACAGTTCTGTCCATCAAAAGGTAATAATTTGTTCCCACCTTTGTTTTTGTTTTAGCACTGAGTTGTAGACTAGAGGAAGATTACATCTTAAGCCTCCTACCCCATGTACAGAGGGGTTTTCCATAAAAATAACTAATAATACCACGTATAACAAAATCTGGACATTACAGATATTAGTGAGGATTTTTTTCGACTGCAGAGAAACCAGTGACTGTTTGTCCTTTTTTGAGCATGCGTCAGGTCCTCCCCCGCCCTTCACTGTTCCTTTCCAAGGAACTCCTCCACAGCGACGTGCACGAGCGTTGGAACACGCGTGTTTGTTTACAGCCGGCATCAGCAGAGATTCGCCTCAACCTAGACCTGCATTGTTTGTTTGCGCGACCTTTGACCTAATTCCCCACACAGACCCAGTCACATGCACAGTCCCTAAATGTGAGCAATAATATATACTCCTGCTATTGGTAGCATTAGTAAACTGACGTTGCTGTACAGTTGAAAAGATTCAACAGATAAAGAAAAAAGGCATTTTTTTTCAAACGATAAGATAAACGTACCTGTCCAGCAGTCACTTGGCGACCAGTGCATCGGTCTGAAGCCCTTTCTGTTCTTACAGCGCACGCCGTCCTTTGAAGGAATCGCCAATAACTACATGGGTTTTATTCTGCTCTTCTACAGTTTTTCTCCTTCCCCTCTGGTACACTTCAAAAACAGTTTTCCTTTTGTGACCGCCCAGTTCACGGTTTTCCTCAGCCTTTGTGCTCTTCGAAGTCAGGCTGTCCGCGCTACAATGTTAACACCGCTAACGCGGCGCTAATGCCGGACTACATAAACATAGTGTATACGCATGCGCAGGCACAAGAATGCGCACTATCGCCGAAACTAGGAAGTCGGAATGATTGGCAAGTCCGTGGAACAATGGTTAACGTACTCATGACGAAAACGATTGGATGAGGTTTTTTAAGTCTCACAGAGTCCACAGTTTATTAATATTATTATTATATTTTCTAATACACCAATTTATAAGCCTTATACAGGGCAATGAAGGTAGTTTTAATAAATATTGCAAAAAATTAATTTATAAAGATCCTCCCTAATACTTTTACTGTCTTTAAAAGAGTGATCTGTCTCTTTAAAGTGTAGATAGACTGCTGTGGTCTGGTTGGGTTATGTCTCCTATTCTGGTACATTCTACAATGCAAAAGTTGTTTGGTTTCCCCAATATACAGATCACTGCTTTTTTCACTGCACTGAACAGCGTAGACCACATTTCTCTGTTTGTGAGAGGGGATGTTGTCCTTTGGGTGAACAAGCCTCTATTGGAGAGTGTTGCCAGGTTTGAATTGACCCAGAGTGTTGTAATTATTGAAAATCCATTTGAGTTTTTCAGAAAGACCAGCTACATAAGAAATAACCAGGTTATTCCATCTATCATTTTGTCTAATTCCATTCTGTCCTTATTAGTCCTGGTCCTAGATTTTGCAAAGTCCCAATTAGGGTATCCCTAGGCTTTGAGAGCTAGGCAGACATGCTAGCCTTCCTTCCTCTTCCCTTCTGCACTAGTGGGCACCTCCTGAGCTTGGTGTCATACTATTGTGATCACAGACAGCTTGTGGAGTGGATGGTGCAATCCAAAGAGGAGATACTGGTCAGTGTGTGGGGGTTTCCTGTAGACTTCTACTTGTAAGAGGCCATTTTTGTTAAAATGGAAAAAACCCTAAAGATTTCATCCAGTCTACAAACATGCATAGACAAAATTGGGCCTATCTTGCAATGGTAAAGATTCCTGGATCCAGATTGCGTACTGGTTCCACTCTAAACTATATTCATTTGTTCCTAAGCATGTGTTCCTAGGCATATTACTTTACTGAAATCAAAATCTGGCATAAAGTTAGTGAGTTATTTTGCTGCTAAGAGACAAACAAACCAATAAATCCGAAAATGGAAGGTGTCCAGTATTTAACATTTTAAGTAATACTTGAAATTTCCCTCATCAGTGTTTAGACACTGACCTTATGCTGGTGTAGACCACACAGCCAAACCCTGGCACATGAGTGTGACGCAGGCCGATTACTGCTCCATGCTCTTTTAGAAACTGTCATGGCCACAGACGAGCCTAATCCATACTCAAGTTTAATCTCCTTTGGATTATCCTCCTGTGGCTAAACACCTAGCACAGTGGAAGAAGCCAATATTTCACTCAAAAGTAAAAACTACAGTGCATTTAATACAAAACAAGTTTACTTTGTACATGTACCAATTTCGACAGACACATGGTTTATAAAAAGATTGTGAGAGCACATTTAAATGTAGAATGTATTTGACATCCTCTTCACTGTATTTAAAGACTGTGGAGATTATGAAAGGTAAATGTAAAGTGTGTGAAAGTGTGAAAACAACACACAGGTTGCACAAGGCATGACACTTTTTGGCCAGTGTTTCCCTTCGTGTAGGTATCAAATGTGAAGAATGTAATGTAAACAAGACACTAAGACATTATCTACATCTACATCTGATTTTGACCTTCCAGAACTGACCGTCACGCTGGCCGTGAACACACCGAATCAGACTGTAATGGGCTGCAGATGTGAGTGTCCACTTCACAGAGGTCTAGCAACACATCACAATAGCAAGTTAAACATTCAAATTCTCAAGCTAGCAGCTTAAAGAGCAGTGTCATGGCCAAGCTGTCAAAGGGCAGCGTTTTTTGGTCTTCTTGTAAGTTTGACAACCAGGCAGATTTTTCAGGGAGCAAATGTTGTTTATCATCTTTTCTGTTCTTTCAGTTTTCTACATTACATATGGCATCTGAATGCAGACGATTTGATCAGATCCATGAGCTGCTTACCCTGAAGTATTTTTCCACTAGAATGTGTTTTCACTTATTTCTAAATCCCAGAGCTATAGACAGTTCATGCTCTCTGTCTCTCTGCTGTCACCACTTACTTTTTGTTCCACTCTTTTGAAGGCTACTAGCATTCACAAACACACACCTTATGATCAATTGAGCCCTTAAGAAAGATGAAACAATACCGGCTACTGAGAAACCAGCTGGAGTCCCCTCCCACAGATACAATGTCTACGTTTGGCCTTTTTTACATCAATTAATTGTAATAAATATATATTCTAATCTAATCTTAGATACTTAATTTTTAAGTTTTTACATTGTTTTACAGTGGTCTGTGAAGAATTGTGAGCTCTTAAAAAAGCAAGAAAAATTAAGTAGCACCATTGCCTCCACCTTGCTTGAAATTTAATGAGAAGGCCTATAAAGTAAAAGGTTTCTAAAAATACTGTAAATATCAGATCTGCACAGTTACATTTTATACTATACTAAAATTAAAACTAGGTACAGGTATTCACAGGATGAAGTCCTTTGCTTTAAGAATGAATGGTGCTGATTGTGAAAATAAAACCATTAAGCCTCTAGGCATAAAATATGAAATATGATGTTTCAAGTAGTAGGATGTGGTCCAGGATTTTCCCATAAGGAGATGTCCAGTAGTTGAGCAGCAAACATTTTCTTTTGTTGTCACGTACAGCTCACCCTGTCAAATGAAGGCACAGAGGAAAGAGGAAGGAGTGGTTCTGTGTAGTCCATGCTCTGACTTCCATAGTGAAGGAAAAAGTATCCTGACAGGAAGCAACATTCAATGGGCTTTGTCTGTGGGAAAAAACAGGCCATATTCAAAATGACTCCACATCATAAATAATGACAAACATGATTATAATATTAATGATACATGTTGACAAATTGGCCCTGGAGTCTAAAACTAACTATGTAATATCACATATAATAATGTATTTTCATATTTCCAGTTTACATAAAAACTAAGAATTACCTTGTCTTTTTTGAAAGGTTTCATGTGTGCACAGAAGAGCTTTCTCTGCGAGTATCCAGGACACTACAACAAACATATGCTTAATTAGAGCTTACCACATCAACAAATCAACCACTACTTTTAAGTCTCACATAGGAACTGCAAAATTGTAGGCATACAGAAATATGCATGTATATTTTACAGTATATTTCCTTATTAGTATGGCTTTAATCCCTCCAATCTTGAATACAAACAAATTCCTTTTAGCTCCTGTGTTTATTGCATTGCACTGAAAGACACTCACGCTTGATGCTGTCGGACGAAGTCAGCAAATTGACGGTCTTTGGCGTAGAGTTCAATGATGCGTATCCTATCTTGGATTTCCTGTAAAGAAACATGACATGATTTTTAGATATCCTACAACAGTTCATTAGACAGATAGCATAGTATGACGGTATATTGCCCATTGAAAATAAAACCTTGAGAAGGACTTTACCTCTTTGGTGAGTTCACTGTTCTCATAGATATGCCGAATCTCCTCACTGCTGAAGTCAGTGGAGGCCTCGGCACTGGCACTGCTGTAAACCGGGACTTCTGGGTAACGGCGATAGTAATGGCTGTACCCTGTTGTAGCTTCACTTTCATACATAGGGTTGTACTTGGTTGCTCTCTCCATAGATGGCATACTCTCCACTTGGCTAAGGGGTAAATAAACAAGACACAAAGACAGTGATGTAAGTAAGACTTGGGTACATTTGGCACAAGTAGGCAGATGATAAGAGGATATGGCTACCTATTAACCTTTTAAACTTTTGTAACCTCCCTTTGTTTATGCCAAACACAGACTGCAACAGATCACAAAGCGTATTGTCCTGTAAGGTGGTTAAGTCTTATTCTGAACAGGACAACATCACAGTGGATTGAGTAATTGGCTATGAAGACATGCTAGATGCACACACAATGCAGTTACAACCCCAGCTACAGAAGCCTAGGTCTTCCTCTGCAGTATAATAGCATTTCTTGTCTTGACACTGCCTTTAACTCAAGCTAAAAATAGCACAAATTTCTGATGGCTAATTAGAGATAATGTATATAAAATAAAGTATGTATATAATACTTTACACTTTAACAATACAGCTTGCACCCACATTCAGTTACTTAGATCTACAATGATGACTTGAAGTAACAGTGAAATTCTCAAAAAAAAAAAAAAAAAGTTAAAACATGTTAATTTAAAAAAATAAATTTTCTTAGCTGAACTGTTTAGTAATCACAGATTGGATAACATATTACTATGTGTATTGCTCACCGTATTGGGTCTTCTGACTCATCCTTGTCATACTGGTCCCGTAAAGTCCTGGCCAAAAAGAAAATGACTCCAGAGGCCACCAGCAGGAAGCCAGCCACAGAGGCTATCGCGATGCCCACTACCAGTGGCTCAGACACATACTCCTCACAGTGTTCTCCTCTGTACCACCAGTTATCTCCAACCCGGCATCTATGATCAACACGTGTTTGGTTAAACTCATAAAATTACAAAATGCCTTAATGCTACTTTGATTTTTTTTTCTTATTTAAATAATAAAAAATTGTTATAAAACTCAAATATGTCATAAATGTTTTTGATTAAATCATGTTGATGTTACTGCTTGCTTTACGAAAACAAATGTATCCTGAAGCTAGCAATATTATGTTGCTGAAAAATTTTTGGGACATTTTTCCAGCCTTGTTCACCCACCTGCAGATAGCTCCTTGCCCAGGGATTATATCACATTTGCCATCATTAAGGCAGAAGTCAGTCTGCAGCTCACAGATACTCTGACATGGTAGTCCATCGACACTGAAGTAACCCGCATTACAGACACACTCCGCCTCCCCTGACCATTTGTTGACCTTGCACTCTGCATACTCATTACAGGCCTGGAACTTACAGGGGTCAGCCTGGTCACCTAAGAATTAAGAGACAAAATCAGTTTATATGCAATTTAAATAAGGATACAAAAGATAAGGTAAGTAATATCCAAATTACTGTATGTCAAAATACATTTTCTGTTTTTGTAGACACAGGAAGATAAGAAGTGTGTAACATCGAATTAAAACATGTTGGGATTTCTGCAAAGTGCCTTGAGTGTGATTCAGATACATTATGGCATTTCAAATATTATTATAAGCACATGCAAGATTCATGATAGTGTAATATGATTACAAGCTGGCTGATGTTCGCTAACAGTAGACAAAACACATTTCCAATGTGTCTTTTTAGGCCCGTAGCTGACAAATGAAGAGAAATGAAAGTGTTAAAACACAGTGTGACAGCTGCACCCAGTAATCACTCAGTCAAAGCGCGGTTAATGATGTTAACTTGAATGCTATCCAGGGAAGCCCTGATTATCTGATCCCAGCTGATGTGACCTCTGTGTTTGCCTCCTGAGAAGCGTCACCACAGACATTTAACACCTGCTTTCCCAGGCAGTGACTCATATGCTATAAATGAATCCCAAAAAACAATACAATTCACCTCTTTTTAAGCACTAACCTGACTCTACATCCAGAGAGTATTTATCGATAGCCAAGTTCATGGTCTGGTAGGCTGTGTTACAAAAATCCTCCAAGATCAAATAGACTGTTGTGGTAGTCTCACGCGGGACAGGCTTGCCAAATTTCATACGGCTGTTGACTACAATACTGCCATTCCTAAAGTTGAGGATCTCAAGGTTCTCAAAGTTACTCAGGTTCGACTGCAGGTAGGGTACAAGCTGGAAAATAATAAAACACAGAAAAAATTTTTTTTAGAAAATTGTCTACACCAAAAGAATATAAAGATAATATAGTTTGAGATAGGTAGATGGTGTCTACCAGTTCAAGGAAACGTTGCTCCAGTGCTTTGTACTCTGCTGAGCTTTTGTTAAAGAGATCCTCAGAGAAGATCATGTTGGTGACCCGCAGACTAAAGAACACCATCAGAGCTCGGCCAGGATTCGCAGGCATGGCAATACTAGAGAGATCTGTGCCATGTGGCCCGTCAAATGGAAACCCACTGCTGCCCTCCTCTGTGTGGTTTATGACACCATAATGAAACACATCAAAGCCCTGGTCCTCAGCTGTGCCATCATCCAAGTCTATATTAGAGGTCTGGATCTGAGGGAGCAAAATAAAACCAGTGTGTAAATGTGTAAATGTGTTTAAATGTTTTGAAAGCAAAACTTAGGAGAAGAAAGGCTACATATTCATCCAAATAGCAGTGAGTGTTTTGAGTTTAACTTTGAGTTTGATTTACCTCTACAGTTGAACTGATGATTATATCAGGTTGTACATCTGACGCAGGGTTAAGATCAGAAATCCGTGTAAAAGGAGACTCCTTTTCTGGAGACAGTGCAGTTGGCTGGGCTGGCTTTAATGAATCTGTCACCTCCACATTGACCAGTAAGATCTCATCCTCTGTCAGATCTTCAGTTGAGATCATTGGAGCCTCAGGGATTTCCTCTGCTAAACCTATAGGCTGTTCTGTATTTTCTTCTGTCTCTGCTGTTTCACTCTCCTCAATCACAGCCTCTTCAGGACTGGGTAAATCCACACTGGTGTTTTCCTCATCTTCAGGAGCAACATCTTTCACTATGTCCTTTGCTGGGATTTCACCTACAGGCAGTAAAGCTACTTCTGCCTCCTCTGGTTGTGTCATTTCATCTGTTAGGTCAACAACCTCAGGAACAGGAACAAGTGAAGCCAAGCCCTCTTCTTCTATGGTTTCAGTTGTGATTGTTGAGATTTCCAGCTCCACTTTGACCTCAGATTCAATCACCTCTTCAAGATCATGTTCCTCAAGAGCTGGAACATGCACCAAAGCAGGCACTACTTCTGCCACCTTAACTTCACCTGTTTCTTTTTCATCTGTGTTTATAATAACATCTGCTGTTTGAGAAATTTCTTCAATAGGCACTTTTTCTACTGTAGGTGTCTGGAGAAGGTCATCTAGATTTTCAGCTCCTGACCCAGAGGCCTCGACCTCCACTGGCGGCTGAGGCAGAGCGGTGACCTCAGGCAGCTCTGGGGAGGGCTGCTGCACTGGGAGCTCCTGTGCTGGAGGGCTCTCTACATCAGGAGTCTGCACAGTGTCTTCCACCAACAGACCTTCCTCTATTACACCTGGAAAAACAAAAATGAGATAATACTGCTGCTTTCTCTGTGACTAGCACCAAAGTATATGGAAAAAGCACTAGAATAAGACTTAACAAGAACAAGAAGAAGAAATAACAATGTAATTATATCCTATTGCCACCAAACTGCCACAAAAATATAAAAAAAATATTGTTCAAAACATTAAAAAACATAAAACCAAAAATAATTGAATAATCCATATTCCTTACTGTCAGATGCAGGTGCAGCAGTGGTCAAAAGAACATTTGGAGGTATCACTGCACTCTCCTCTTGAATAAAGACATCATTTCCTGTTGTAGCCACTGTGCTGATTTCAAATGTTTCAGCTGGGTAATCATCTTTATTGTCATCTTCAGCCTCCAATTCCACTGACTCACTGACCTGAAGAATAAACAAACAACAACAAGAAAATGAAACATAAATAAATGAAAATGTATTTTGATCTAGATATTTCTTGCAACAAGTGCAACAAGTATTATGCCATAAAATACTGCATATCTGCCTACCCCAGCACTTAATCCCACCCCGCTCTGGCCTAACAGTGACTGACCTGTTTTGTTGAACCTTAGAAGTTCAAAACCTTTTGTGTTGGAAGCTCATATAGAATATTAATTATCTTTAAAAAATTCTAAGCTGACCCAGTAGTCCACACATTAAGATTCAATGCTTCAAATCTATTGTCTCGTTCACTGGAAGAGAAGAAGAAATATAAATCGTGGCTATAACTTTCTAAAAATATATCTGTGTATGCCTGTATGTTGATGTATGTTGTGGTAAAAGTCAAGGTCTATATCTCCAATTTCAACTAAATTAGTCTGAAATAAACAGAAGCTTAAATTTTCTAAATCCAAAGCGGCCAATTGCTTTTGTGGCACAGTAGCTCTGTGCTTGTGCCTGTGAATGAATTACTGTTGATGAGTTTGTAAAACTTTCCCAATTCATATAATGAGTCCAATTAATCACTGAGGGTACTGAGCTGTAAGGCAAAGCCGCAGACAACGTCATTACAATTCAAACTGTAATTACCATGAAAGCACTGAGTCAACCACAAGTTAAAAAGTAAAATGATGCAGACGGATGATTGTGGTGGTGGTACATGTCTGAATAAACTCATATGTGTAGTATCACCTCTCAACTTACTACAACATGGCATACTGTAACCCATCCTCTCAAAATAGCAATGGATTATTATGGCAAGAGCCAGAGTAATCCTGAAAGCTCCAGTTCAACCTTACTGGTGCAGTCATGCCCTACCTGCTCTGGTCTGGTCTGTTTAACATTAACAACCATCTAACTCTTACCGCAACATTACTCCTACTCCTGTCAGCTATACCTAAAGAAAAGTGATTTATGGAAAGAGTTTTTTGTAATGAGTGTTAGTCATAACGTAGCTCTCACCATGGCTCTGTCTTCAGTGTTGACAGACTCTGGGACCTCAGACACTGTCGAACCAGAAAAAAGAACAGGTTAACACAAGCTGACACACATATCCAAGTGAGCCCAATTGACTAAATATAGCTTTTATTTTATTTATTAATAATAATTACATAATTACATTATTAATCTTTTACAAATCTCTACTTGATGTCTGAAGTGATATCAACAGTTTCCACCAAGGCCAGAACTGCATCATAGCAACAAAATGTATCAAAGAAGAAACCTTAACTTAGCCACATATGTCATCTGTAGGAAAGTGCTTTAGCATTTTTTCATGTATCACAACCTAAAACTAATGTGAGCCTTACATGGCATCTATTCACTAGAGGAGCTCTCCAAAAAGATTAAGTAGTCTGTATGGTCTGTCTGTATGCCCAATACAGTAAGGCAAACTGTCATAAGCTATAGACATCTACACATACTTGAATTTAAATTTCTGGTCACAATACAACACAAATGTGCACTAACTGAGCTAACTCTGCATCACATGGCATAAGAAAGAGTCCTTCAAAAGATTATTACAAAGCACTTATAATGGATTACACTTTTATATTATTAAATTCAACATGACATACAGTATTTTCTGCAGAAATGTCTTCCAAATAAAACCCTATACTGTTTGATGATAAAATATAGGACCACAGAAACACAAAAGGTATCATTTCTAATATATGTATGTATGTAGTTTTGTACAAAATCAATGAATGTATTTACATTTCAAGATTTTGTTTTGGTTTTGATACAACATTAAGAGTTTTGTCCTTCACTGGGTGCAATTCCATTGCGTTTCTATATATAAATATGAGATGAATGAACATCCATGCTTTTCTGATATATAGATATTAAGTTGATATGTTTAAATCATTACCACTTTCCAGTTCTCCGTACTGCAGGGCTTCAGTCACCACGTTTTTGACCTCGCTGATAGTGTACACCATTGTGGGCAGTTCCTTCACCATACTGTAGGAGTTTTCCACCAGATTAGACTGTAAGGTCAGATAGTCCAGCTGCTCACTGGTCACTCCTGTTCCATCCACTATGACTGTGACTGCATAGTCCACTACCACACTATCCAGCCTGAAAACAACAACCTTTTTTAGCCTTTAATATTTTCAAACATGCTTTTAAATGTGTCATGTTCAATAGCAAAATGCTGTTAATGTGCCATAACAGTCTGTCTTAACATCCCTACATTAGCTTAAATACACACTGAAAATGTCTTTGATAAAGGACAAGCCCTCTGGAGAGGACAAAAAACACTTAGGCGCTAGTTTCAGCTCTTTTAGAAGCCTTAGAGCACTTGCAGATGACTAATGCCTTGGGTGATTTAGTCCCACTTGGAATGCAGGCGCTCAACTGTATAGGCCAAAAAATAGCAAACTCAGCACAATGATCAATATCATCATAATAAACATGGAAACCTCACACGAGATTCCAGACGTAGGAAAAAGCCATCTATCAGCATTCATTTGACTACTGGGAGTCCTCCACTCTGACCTACTTTGTAGGTTTTCTGGCGGACAGCTGAGCATTGACGGCATACAGTTGACCACATTCAGAGGCAAATCCAGTTTTTCCCTTTTAGTTTCACTTATAGGGACACAGAGCCCCAGTCCAGCTGTGCCCAGCAAACTGCAGTTAACAAAAGCATGGACAAATTCACAGTATCAATCTAAACAAATTAGGCTACTAACTTAGCTTTTTTATTTCCTTTAGGCCCTTTACAATGAATAACATTTGTTCTCTCTTACACAGACCCTTGTTTTGCAGTTGCCAAAAACAAAGTCCTAAACCCCACAAAAAAACATCTGCAAAGATTCTTCTTTTCTTTTTGTATTGTTTAAGATTACATGTAGAATCAGGCTCAAGTTGACTTCTTCCTTTCCCCCCTCAGCTATGGCAGACTGTTGACAACCTAAAGCCAAGATAATCGTCTCTATGAAGGTGCACCTGGTCTTTCAGTTGGACCTGTCCTGATCCCACTTAACAGGTGAGTGACCACTCTAAGACCATTAGCATAGGCAACTAATGACACACTTTAACACGTGTGCACACTAGCAGCCAAAGAGCGAGATGAAGGTGCCCACACGCAATCACACTCTACCCTGGCTAAGTAGTGACTGATAAGGATCTACGGGGTTAAGGGCAGGACATGATAGGGACAAGAAGATGGTGAACTTTAGAAAGCTAATCAATGTCAATCTGTCACAATTAAGTCTCACAACTTACCCTTGGGGGTCCTTATGTGGTCTATAATATAAAGTAAAAAGAAAAATTAAGTCATGCATAATTAAAATGCTTTTTAGATCTATGTAACAAACTTACCTAAAGTCTATCACAGACACACTCTTAAATCCGGGTAGACCCCCCAAAGCCTCTTCTATCTGCAACAAGAAAGTACCAAGATATCAGACCAACTGTTACAACAAAGCTCAAGAATCTAACAGACATTTCAGTTTGTTGTCGGTGCCTCCAACACAAAAATAACTTATACATCCCTTAAATCCAGCCTCTGAGCACTAAAAACTGTGAATAAACAGCTTAGTGACCCATTTTATGTAATCAAGTTTAGAAATTTATTCATGTAATGTGTCCTAAGTCTGCGACTCCAGACCTAAATTTGCTTAAAGAATGCAATAAGCCAATAGAAAATTAAACAAATCTGTGATAAAGAGATTTACCACTCTTTGTAA
The DNA here is from genome assembly GCA_020698575.1 of Bostrychus sinensis. Taxonomy (NCBI): domain Eukaryota; kingdom Metazoa; phylum Chordata; class Actinopteri; order Gobiiformes; family Eleotridae; genus Bostrychus; species Bostrychus sinensis. Next base: position 20,528,304 of record CM036240.1, on the reverse strand, counting down.
ATGAAATGAGTACTGATAGTAGTTCTTTATCTATTCCCAAGACATGTCATAAAGCTGCTTCCAGCACATATTTATTTTTACCCAAACCATGTGTACCATGGCCTCACTGGGCTTTTTGAGCCCCTGCCCAATAGTTTTGATTTAACTACTGCAGCTCCTGTAAAAGTGCCTAAGACTAACAATGCATCCATCACTCGGCTATAAAGTGAGGGAGACAGCAAGCCAAGCAAAGCAAAAGCTTGAAGACAGACATTAGAGGACTGAATTGGACAGAAAAGACATAGACCTTTTCAGTAAGCTGCCGGCTGAGTGTTTGATACAGAAGGCTTTCGGGGTTGTTGAGCTCATCGCTGAACATCTCTCCCATCAGAAGGATGCTGAGCTCCACCATCTGTTCCAGGACGACGGGTGTAGGTGACTGTACAGCAATGTCATTGTCCAGCTGTGGCAAAAGAACAAGCCAGTCAAATGTTTCAGTGTGTTACTCATGTTGTGATGTACAGTGAGTACTTACTGAATTCTCCTCTGGCTCTGGGACTTTGGCAGCTTCCTCGCCCTTTTCTTCTTTGGCATCTTTACCTTTAATTGGAAACACAATGAGATTGCTGGTTTATTTCAGGTGTTAGACAAAACCTTTGGCAAGTGCAGTGTTTTCTGATGGTATTGTGGATTGATCATTTTTGCTAGCACAATAACAAAAAGCTAGGAAGATTCATTAATTTTCTTCTCCTTAGTCCCATTGGGGGTCGTGGGTGGCTAAACCAATCCCAAAAACTATGGGCCTGACGTGGACATCCTGGACTATGGCTATTTAGTTGCAGGGCCAATACTGACAAACAACCTCACATTCATTTACTTTACAGTTCTGATTTGACAATTCACTTTTCACCTTGACACATGCAGATTTTGGATAGTGCGAGGACATCAGACTACTCAGAGGGAACCCACAAAATCTGTCCTTCATGCAGAAAATTCTGGTTTAAAATCTCATTTAGAGATTCTATACATACTGTATGAAGATTAAACATTTTTACTGCTTATTTATGTCTTGGTCCAGTAACAATGAACAGTCATTACAGAAAAGTCCCTGTTTGACAAAGTTTTATAAATTAGTATCATTGTCCTGCCATAGCGTTGTGGTACTTACCAGAGTCCGGAGCAGGCTGGAGTGTCTCTGGTGTTGGAGTGCTGTCAACGTTAAGAGTTCCATATTATTTACCTTTCCGACAACTCTAGTATACCACATACAATATAACTTGAACTAATTTTATACAGATGGCGTAAACATTTTGGTTACAATAAAAGGTGCTGTTGTTACAAAATTGTCAAATCACATTGTGTCTAATGTTACAACATAAAAAGAACCATTGCGAGAAATATGTGTTTATATTGTTTGAAAACGTGATTATCACCTCCACAAAGGAAAATATGTTTTTGCATTGGTTTGTGTGCTGGTGGGTTAGTTTGCTAGTCTGTTTGGAAGATCATTGAAAAACTAATACTCAGATTTGATGACAGTTTAAAAAACAGTCAGCAATGGACCAAAGAAGAAATTATTACCAATGTTAAGTTTGGTGTGGATCTCAAACACTTTGTGGCTTCAGGAATTTTTGAAAGGATGAAGCATTCACCCTGAACTAAACAATCCCATGTTTGCATCCTTGTCTGGGCACTACTTATTTTCCGTGTTAAGATAGGGTGGATGCCTTGGTGGAGGTCTGCGCTCTCTGACTGCTTTCAGTAGGTATTTAAGAATTTACACTCCAAATGTAAAAATTAGATCATACAAAAATAATATGGTTCCTTTTTTAACTTTGTAACTGTCATAGACAAGAACAAAAACTTAGTGAGAGCTTAGATATACTGTTATCCAAGTCTTAACCACACAATCTGACATAAAATAATGAGGTGACATCCTGTAGTGAAGCAGGAATATGAACAGGTAAGGTTGGGGAACCTTACCTGCACATATGTTGCCAGGACCTGGTGGGCTCACTACAGATGGCAGGAAGAATGACACATCAAACACACACTTCATTATGTGACCAGATATACATGTAGAAAAATGTGTTAAAAGCTTGTCATTACCTTTTCACACCTGCCAGTGACATCCTCTGAAATTAAGATAATGTTTAGGTTATATTTTACATACTTGCAAAAACTTACTTTACAAACTAAATACAGTATTATCTACCAACCTTTTTAACCAAAGCTTGGTGTTCATCTGATTGGCTGAAGTAGTTGCCAATATCTTGTGGTGTGATGGTACCTTCCTGGCATTTGTTCATCCAGCTTTCATATTCCCGTTGCTCAGGGAGTCGGTCCCAGAAGATTTTAAAAGCCTCCCATATGGTCTCCTGGCAGACTGATCAAACAAAACACTAGACATAAAATTCACAGATCTCACATCCATAGAAGAGACTTTAAGATGTCCTAATGCAGAAACGGATGCTAGCCATTAGGAGAAACAGAGGCCCATAGTTATTCACCGCTGTGACATAACTGCGTTTCATGAGTCAGCCGACTGGGCAGTGGTCCAAAGTCAGCTTCAAGACATATGTTTAAAGCTCTTTCCCTAATCAACACTGTCTCTCTGTCCCGAGGGGCCCAATGGTCACTTTTAGATCCATCTTATGTAACAAATCCAAACATTTCACAAAAGCAGACACCTTCTTCCTTGTCTTTGTCCAACCCAAGTTACTCAGAATCTCACCCACACCTTGATCTCTGCCCACTCACTCAGTCACTTACTGAACCCTCATCACTGATGAAAAACACACATGCATTACAGTTCATATTTCAAGTACTAAGCCATCCAGAGTTCTCGTCTTTGTCCAAGAGCTGAGTTTTGAACTTTTTGCAACTTTACTTTTTGGAAACAAATGCAAATATTAACACAAACCATAAAAGTATTTAAATACAAAAAGAAACTTCTGGTTAAAATCACTCGATGGAAGTTTTGCATACTGAGCAAGCATTTTAAGCACCCTTTACGAAGTCATATTTTTGGCCATGGCTTAACATCATATGCACACAGATGTCAAACATTCATATGCCTTAATCTATACTTATATTTATGGTCTAGACAAGACTGACTTTATGTATATTTAAGTCTTACCTCGTAGGTGAAAATAGTTGAGATGGTTTGCAACAACCTGCTGCATTGTCTCTTGTGCACACAGTCTGACCCCACTAGGGAAGAGGATGTTGCGTTTTTGACGAATGACTGCATGGCCTCCTTTAGTTGCCTTGACATCAGATACATGAACTATGTGTTGATGCACCTCAAGGTCCTGACTGTGTTTTACATCTAGGTAGCTTATGGAGGAACCTTCCAGCACTATGTCTAAGAGAAGCAGATAAAGCATTGCAACACAACAAATTAGGACGTAACAAGCCAACTCAAATGTTAGACTTACTTGCACTACTTAAAGTTATGCAAAAACATACCTGACTTCAAATCCAAAGATAGGACAACAGAGGTTATCACAACAGGAATGAAAACACATCTCCAACATATGATGAACATGTTAAATCCGTAATTGCTTCCAGATTTAAATCCGTACACTCAGAAATAGATCCAGATGATGTCCGCTTCTACTCAAGTCACGAGATGACAATGTGGATATCTTACAAGCTTGCATAGTTTAGCATTTTCCTGGAATAAAATTATTATAAAACAACTCAAATAAAGTCATTTGCCATTACAATTACATAGCGTCTTTCTGCTTTCTTGCTGCAGAGGTGTATTCCATGGTGCTAAACAGGCAGCTTGCGTAGGGAAGCAGATGGCCATTGGAAGATTTTTTAATGCTCTCTAATCTTGTTTAGCCAAAGCCTTTAACAGGAACTAACCAAGAAGTTACTAGAGCAACATTGGGGAGGGGGTGGGGGTATTTTACTAAATGAATAGTGGAAAAGGTGTAAAATCATCATTTAAAAAATACCACTTTTATGGTATTGGTGTGGAACAGAGCAGTAGCACAAATAGTAAAACAGTGCCTGGATACGATTATGAAGCCTGAAAAGCAAATTACAACTGATACTATTTTTAAAACCCCACAACAGACAATCCATCTCCCCTCACATGCACCAAAATACAGCGATTATGTACAAGGCTGGAGTGGAAGCTGAATGTTGAGCTAAGGATTGTCAATATAAATCCTCTCATGTATACACTGACAGCAGTGAGAGTCATGAGCTTAGTGTGGTCCTGACCTTTGACCACTTTCCTATACTTTTTATTCTGTTATTTAAAAGAAAGAAATTGGAGAGATAAGTATTGGTATTTATCATGTGAAGAGAATAGCACGGAATAAAAAGTGGTACATGAGTAAGAGCTTAAATAAAAAAGTTGAGTTATTGGACACTAAGGAAAATTTTCTGTATGTCCCTGGCATTGCTTTTGGCTTTCACTTATATAATACTGTATGTGTGCAGCCCTGGAATAGGCATTTCACTGATGACTCATTTTTAAAATTTCCAGCTGCAACAGGGGTGCAGTAGAAGACATACTGTAAATGTTGCAACATGGCTACAGCTACACATTAAGTTAAAGAAATTATTCAGAAAGGGAGATTCAGATGATAAAGTAAACATTAGGAAACAAATAAAGGACAGCTACTGTGTATACGTCTAACATACATTTCTGTATAGCATATTGTGCACAGCACAAAAAAAAAAAAAAAAAGAAGCTACTTAACCTGTGATAAAGGGCCCTCAGACCCTTTGTGACAGCGGAAGGGCACGCATCAGTGGCATGCATCACTTTGTTTAAGTTTATCTCAATCTGTTGTATCCTGTCTTAGTCAAACTAAACAGCCATACTTGTGCATTACATACTGCATGGAGCCTTTAAGATCAAAACCCTCGGATGTGTTTGTTAAAACAAGACCCACATTGCCTTTTTGATTTAAAATGGCCGCTTTACCGTTGGAAATAGGACATTGTTCCCATTGACTTTTTTTTACTCCGGTCACATACTCTATATGTGTGTACCAAATTTCATTGGGCTATGACGAATTACATTTTTATAAAAGTTTAAGGCATGGCTATGCTAAAATGGCTGTAAATAGGAAGTTTTCCCTAGTGACTTTTTTGTTCCTCATCACATAAGGAATGCATGTATGTGTTAATGCAGAAATACATTCTGTACAAACGGGGACTCTCTCATTTTCTGGTTTTCACTGTAAGTTTGAGGTGGTGAGTTTGTTTTTGTAAATATTTTTTATATTATAGTGATATAGTTGTGTTCAGGTCATGAGGATGAACAAATCCCTTGAGTTGCTTGACTCAACTCCAGTGGCATTACTTGGAAATGTGGAGCAGATTCAGTACTACAGGTTCATGCACTACTGGAGTTTGATAAACAAACAAAATAAAACAAAATAAAAACAGGGCAGCAGTAGCTCAGTTGGTAGAGACACTTGCCCACTAACCTGCAGGTTGACGGTTCAACCCTCACTCCCCACATACTGTCATTGTGTCCTTGGGCAAGACACTTCACCCACCTTGCCTGTATGAATGTGTCAGTGTGTGTTTGTGGTGGTCGGAGGGGCCATAGGCACATGATGGCAGCCACGCTTCCACCACTGAGTGCGACTGAGGAGTGAATGAATAATGCACCAAAAATTGTAAAGCAACTTTGAGTGTCCAGAAAAGCACTATATAATAATGCATTATTATAAAAAAAACAAGAGCTTATTCTTTAATTCTTAGCGACAATTTTGTGAAACTTTTTTTTTTTATTACAATTTGTGTATTTATCTTGTTTTTTTTTTTTTTTTGTTATTTCTATTATGAGTTTCAGAATTTAACAGGATTTAAATTGAAATTATGTTAAAAACTCTGCTCTGTAATGGAGTTATGTACTGCTCCTAATTATTATGAATATTTTAAACACAACTTGACCATGATGAACAAAGGCCCTCTCGAATGGGTCCCTACACCTGGGGCCCAGTGCTGTTGCACTAGCTGCACTGCCTGATGTTACGCCTCTGCTCATTCCTCTTCAACTATTCCTGTTTGGGCCCTAACAAGGGCATTTGGCCAAAACTTACAGTACCTTATTACAACAACACTCTTAAAGTCTAATATATAATAAGCATGATTATATACAACCCGTCGCATAGCAAGAACTAACCACTAACCATTGGGGAAAGCATTGTTGAGTCTTGTCTAAAATTACAGTGTTGCCAATGCTGATACAATTGTGTTCAAAATAATAGCAGTCCAACACCACAGAGCAAACCAATCAAAGTTTTTGGTAAAAAATATATTTCTATAGGGCAAATAACTTAGGTATTAGGTATAGTAGAGTTACAGAAAAAAATAGACCCAATAGTTGTGAAATGCATGCTGATAATTCTTTTTATTTGAATAATTAATTGAAAGAGGCAAGTTCAAAAATAATTGCGGTGTGGTGTGCTATCAGGACCTCTAGCTGCCCCTTATGAAACAGCAAAGGTAGCACATATTGTGCAGGCTGGTTATATTGCATTTCTCTAAAAAATCTGAGTAAAATGTGCCGTTTGAGACAAAGTTTGGAAGAACAGCGTACTTTGATTAAAAAGTTAATTGGAGAGGGGGAAACATATAAAGAAGTGCAGAAAATGATACACTGCTCAGCTAAAATGATCTCAAATGATCTAAAATGGCAATCAAAACCTGAAAGACCTGGAAGAAAATGAAAAAGGACCATTCGAATGGGCTGAAGAATAGCCAAAATGGCAAAAGCTCAGCCAATGATCAGCTCCAGGAAGATTAAATACAATCTAAAAACACCTGTGAGTACTGTAACAATTAGAAATTTGCCAAAGAACACAGTGACTGCCCAAAAGAGAAATGCCACAACATTTTGTGTTTTTTGGGTCTAGAGGCCACACACAGTTTATCAGACAACCCCAAACACTCAGTTCCAGCCCCAGGACATTGTGAAGACAGTAAAGCCTGGTGGAGCAAGCATCATGATATGGGGACGTTTCTCATACTAAGGTGTTGGGCCTATTTATCTCATCACAGGGATCATGGATCAGTTTAAATCTATCCAAATATCTCAAGAGGTCATGTTGCCTTGTGCTAAAGAGGAAATGCCATTGAAATGGGTTTCAACAAGACAATGACCTAAAACACACAGTAAAAGAGAAGCATTTTGGTTCAGGAACAAGATTGTTATGGAGTGGCCCGCACAATCCCCAAACCTTAACCCTATAGAAAACTTGTGGGGTGACATTACAAATGCTGTTTCTGAGGCCAAACCAAGAAAAGCAGAGGAATTGTGGAATGTAGCCTAATTGTCCTGGGCTGTGATACCTGCCAGAGGTTTAACTCCATTCATCACAGATGAAGAGCAGTTCTCAAAAACCATGGTTATACAGCTAAATATTAGTTAAGAGATCCAAAGAAAAGCAAAATCTTAAAGCATTTTCAATTAAAATAGTAAATGTTTGAGCTTAAGAAAAGTGCAGACACTGCTATTTTTCTGAAAAGCCCAATATTCCTTTTTTCTTCACTTTCTGTAAAGGAATAACACATTTGATAATTTTTTTCTTCATGTTTTGATTTGGAATAGAATCAGCAGTGTTCTCAATGGATCTGCATGTGGAAATTAAAGCTAGGATTTTCAGATTTTCTCACTTTGATACACATACAGCTATTAGTTTTTATATTTCCAAAAATATTCACTCACCCACCCAAATAACTGAATTGGGATTATGGTATGGGGTTGTTTTCAGGAGCTGGGCTTAGCCACTTAGCTCCAGTGAAAGGAACAATAAAAAATTATTTGCATTTTCATAGTTGTTGTCATGTGATGTAAAGTGACCGATGTTTACCTATCAATGACCCATTTAAATTCCAGGTTGTAAGGCAACAATAAAGGAAAAATGCTAAGAGGAGTACATACTTTTTCTTGCCACTGTATGCATTTAGTCACACAAGATCGAAGTTGCACCAGCAGTGATGGGGCTAACTGTCCAACGTAGCCTTCAAATGGACATTACTATGCTACGCAGACAGTATAGTGGCCACTGGAACAGATTTGTAATCAAGAATGTAAAATGCCATGTATTTCTCCTTATAATCAAATGTGCACTGCAATGCAAAATAAACCTCAAAATTAACACTGACTTTGTGCTTTATTTGCATTTTATTTGAATAAATACCTACATAAATGTTTAATAAAAAAAATAAAAAAGTCAAAAGGACTGTATACAATGGTTATTTTCTAAAAGGCTTTAGTTTTTCAGAACAATGGATTCATTAACTACACATAGCATTCTATTCACTCCATATAGTATCTAGTCAGCTTAAAGCACAAAAAATAAAAGTTGATTTGAAATAAAACATTTTCAGTTTACAAGTTTTGCTCATTATGAGCAGAGGTGTATAAAACCTACAGGAATGTGATGCAGTAGACCAGAGTTATGAGAACAGGTGTGATCTATCTTTTATCATCCATATTTTGAATTCGATAGAGTTTGAGTACCAGATCTCTGATTTCTTCTCGTTTTCTTCGAACTTGGTGTCGAGGGAACCAAAAGTTTAAGTGTAGAGGGAGATCAAAGTGTACCACAGGGTCCTAAAAGAACATTTATTATCAGATTCCCCATACAAAGGCAATGCATTTTAAAACCATGCACAAGAAAAAATTGTCCTGAAATTACCTTCAAAAAACTTTCAACATAATGCAGCAAGTAAAGGCCACAGTCACTGCTGTTGTCCTGAAGAGGAACTTGACAATGCGAGCTTTCCATCTGGTCTGGTCCAAAGTCCCTTGATGAGCCACGCCGGGCTTCCCACTCTGACTGCAAGTACCTGATGACAAATGTATGTAATTAATGCCACTTCACCCAGGTAATGTTTGACAAGATTAAAACACTTACTCTCGCAACAGTTTGAAGACTCGCTCATGAGGAGAACGCTTTAGGGAATCCATCACAAGAATACATGGCCTATAGAGACACAAGAATGTTATTGACTGTATTCTGTACAGTTGTATATTTAGATTATGCTATGGAGAGACAAACACATTGTATATGTATTTACCTCTTGCAAACAGTGTCTTGTTGGCAAGTCTGCTCAGTGCAATTCTAAAATAAACAAGTTAACAGTCTAGCAGCAAAAATGAAAACATAAAACAAGTGTGCAGCAAAAGCTCTTACCACTGGACCAGACGCTGGGTCTTTAGTAGATTCTTCTTTACAATTTTCTGAATATAAAAACCAGTACAATGTTAAAATGTATTAATATACATGAATATGACAGTGGTTAATTATAATTTATTTGAATAAACCTGTGTCTGTAATGTCACTCCTGGTAATCGCATTAGCATTAGGGCTTTTAGATCTTTGAGCCTCATCCTGATCCTGGCCCATTTTTGCAGAAGTCCATGTTTCAGTTTTTGGCTCCTCCAGTCCAGGAAAGCAAATAACAACTAAATACCAATGTGCCCTAAATAGAGGACAAACCAATGTTATAATGTTGTTAGTGTGGCAAATATACAACAAATGAAGTATCCACTTACTCCTGATTAACAGGCACAAAGAGGAAGTCCTTAGTGAATATATCCACATGACGTGTCCATGTCCTAACACGCTGGTATCGTTTTTGCCTTTGACAACTAGGAGTATGCACAAAAAAAATCATAAGGGACTGTCAGTTTTTTACAAAGTCAAAGTAAATAGAACATCATTCACTTACGAGTCACTGTTGCCGCCTTCACTGGCGTTATCCCTGCGTGTCAGCTGTTTGTAGAAAAAGCTGCTGAAAATGTGCGAGCGCCCAGCTACAGATTCCGAGGCATTTTGAAGAAGATACCTAAATAAAGCCAATAAAACTTCAGTGTCTTTCTGATTTTCTTTCAAAAAGATTTTGTTTATAAAAATAGGTCTTACTTGAGGTAAAAGTCAATTATAACATCATTGAGGTACTGGCCACTGTCAAGGCACTGCAGGTCTTCCATTGTAACAGTGATTCCACCTTTCATTGGAGGAGGAGGAAACTGAATCAACCTGAAAAGAACAAGGATGTGTGAGACTGTGGTGTGGATACTAGGCAATATTTTAGTCACAGAGCAAAAGTAGTTGTTAATACACAGGGCAACCACAAACTCAACCTCCTTTTACACATATTGTCTATACTTGACTTTTTCAGGCCTGCATTTATGAATGCACCCCAAATGTCTTCACCTGATTATTTTGCTTGCTCCCTAGTGCCACCACCTGGTGAGTGTCTTGTATAAATGTTATTCAAAGACAGAAGAATGCAACAATCAGAATTGTAATTGACGATAATGTTTATGACATGTATATCTGGAGACAAACACTGTAAGCAGAGTGTGTGAACTGCATGACACTGGTTTCCACTCCTTTTATATGCATAAACACACAGAATGCAAGATAGTCTGGAAGTGACTGGCTCAAATACTCAAGAGGTAAGGTATACATGTAAGATGCAAGTACTTGAGACATAGATGCTATCTTTTGCACAAAAATGGACCCAGACAACTCACCTGCGGGCGAGTCCCTGATGTTTATATTTAACCCAGCTGGAGTCAGGTTTACACATGGTCACAGAGTAGGAGTCTTTTAGTCTTCGATGGCACAAAGTGTATACAGGCTCTATGAAATTCTTCTGTTAAGAGAAATGCCAAGTCAGGTCATACAAAATATCAACTCCATTCATTTACTCATTATTTTGTTTACTAACCTCAGAGGGTACATTAAGATTTTCTTTAACCTGATCTGTTTCTTCTAACTGGGATGGTCTTTCACACTCTGGCTTCTCGTCCAGCTTCAAAACAGTCTCTTTGTGTGTTTCAGTCTCTGGTTCAGTGTATGCACTGTTTCCCAAAGATTCTAGTAGTGTACAATCTTTGTCTGTGCTAGCACTCCCCTGCCCTAGAAGTCTTAGCAGGTGTGGATCCAGTCCGCTTGATTTAATAAGTTCAAAACTCTCTTCCAAAGAAAGAACTGGGCCAACAATTGCCTGATCATAGTCTCCTAAGGATTTTTGTTGATCATAAGAGTTGAGACAGTCCATGTCCAAGATGGAACGCAACAAAGCCCCCTCCATGCCTTCTAAAGGATCTTGTAGAAAGATCAAGATGAAAGGACTGGGCTTTCCTAAGGAAAATACATCGCAGATACAATGATCAACTGAACCAAACAGAAACAAGAAAGAGAAAAATGACATCAACCCCCCCCCCCCCCCCCCCCATCTCATCTCACCAGTTTCCCCAGTAACTAGGCTTTGAGAGAAGATTTAACTACAAATTCTACTCTGCTCTTCTATCTGTCACACAATGTCTAAATGTCAATTTCAAGAAATAACTGAGTCTGTCCAGGTTAAGTTCACTTTGAGCAATGACCTTGAACAAAAAGTATACACAAGTACAAATCTCACCAGTGGTTTTAAGTGTGTCCGGTTTATCACACAGCTCATTGAGGTCATATTGTACACCCTCCGCAGCAGCGTTCGACACACAACACAAAAGGCCAGCAGCTGGTATTGGCTCTTTACTTCCTTTACAAAAATATTTCAGGGATTCAAGTTCATACTGTTCCCAAACACTGTACCGCCTCAGCTCTTTGCGCTCAAATGTTAACATCAGATCCATTTCTTCACTATTATCTGTGGGCACACAGGGAGGTCATTAGGTTAGGACACACAAAAAAATTAATTTGTCCAATAACAAATGAGAGAATCTTTTTTTTTTTTTTTAAACAGAGGTACAGTCTGATAGTCTGATCTGATGGGATAAGCGCCTTAATACTTAGCAATGGAGATTTCAATGGCTCAGAAGTGAAAGTTTACAAGAAAAAATAGAACAGTAAGCTGGAAGCACAGTAGGTAGACAGACAGGAGTCTGAGTTGATCTGAGTCAATAGCCACAACAAAATCTAGCACCAATTTGGACACAAACTTACCTTTCAATGGTATGATGATGTTTTCATCTGTTATCTGAAGGAAAATGTGACCAAATATGAAAAACAAGCAAATAAATGTAATCACGAAAACACAATATATGTTAAATAATTTTTTAACGTACTAGGATGTCCCCATTTGCTTTTGCCTGGTATTGTCCACAGTGTAGGGTGGAAAAAGCCAAACACAAACACGTGTCTTTCACTGAATCAGAATGCTCATTTACAAGTAGCTGCAACATCTGAAACAAACAAAAATGTTACGCAATTGCAAATTAAAGAAAACAAAATCTCTAAACCTTAAGAAAAATACATGCTAGGCTCTTACATTTTTTTGTTGCATGCCATCACAAAACAATGGTATATATAGAACCTACCTGCACATCCTCTATGGCATCGATGTTTTGTTGTGGGGAAATGGCCTCCTGTGAGATATGTCTCAGGCTCACAATTTTTTCATCACCCTCTTCATCATCACTGGAGAGCACAACTAAAATACAGTCAGATAATTAGGTGTGTGACATGCTTTCTGTTATGTGTAACAGTAAAGATACTGTATATATATATTTTTTTATACAAACGCATTGATGCACTTACTAGGCTCAGCTGTGGCGACACTATCATCATGTGACAACATATTTTGTACAGGAGAACAAGGAGAGCGACCTGCTTTTGTAATAAATGGTGTTATGGGTTCTGCATTTTTGTCACCTCCTCCCACAGTGAAGTGCAGGATACCACTGTCAATGTTTTTCAAATCCTTGTCTTCTGCACTTTCCTCCGGATAAATACTTTCCCCAGTGGATTCTCCATCTGTATTTTTAAGCCCAGAGAGGCACAACACGCTCTCCCTGAGGCGTTTGGGGCTCCTTGTTCCAGTGCACTCTGACACTAGGTCATTTATTTTCCTTTTCTGCAAATACATTATAAGAATAGGTAGGGTTAAATGTCAATGTTATCATATAGTAGGGGTGCACGATTTAGAAAAATTATCTAATTGAGATTTTTCACATATTGCAGTTGCAATGATATTTGATAATACATTTTAAAAATGTATGTTCAGTTCACGGTTTACATTTTAAACCTGTGATGGAGCATTGACAGTTGAGAGAGAAAAGAAATAGTCACTGCTAATATAATACAGTAATCACATGCCTTTCAGATCATGTCTTTAGTGGTCTAAACTACAGCTGTGGCACAGTTTATACACATTTGGACCCCGTGGAGATGATATATTTTGTTCTCTGCAGTGAGCATTATTTCCCCTAAATTACAGCCTTTGCGATTTGCTAATTGCATCAATTCTAATTGCTAATTTTGATTTGTTTCAATGAATTGTTCAGCCCTATCATATGGTCTCTCCAACCCTAAAAGCAAGCATCTCAGCAAGGGGTGTTTCTCTAAGGGGACCTTTTAGCACAAATCAAGCTGACCTGTAAGGCCTTTTCTGGTTCTTTTGCATTTTCCTTGATCTTAGTTGTAGAGAATTTACAACGATCTGTATCTTCTTGTTCCCAACTCACAGACAATCCACAATCTGAGTGAGAAAAATAAATGATAATTAACACAATTTACTTGTATAATTTGATAATAATAATGTTTTAATGCAGACAAATTAAAATAAACATTAAAAGCAAAACATAGAAAAAGACTGTTTCATAAATTTTATTAATGTCTAATTCATATAACTAAACATCTCAAAACTGTATGCTTACCCACAACTTCAAACTTCTCTTTTTTGCCAGATACAACTTCATTAATATCTTCTTTGTTTTCTTCTTCCTCCTCAGTCTGTGTCCTCCTTTTTGGTCTTGACCTTCATTCATAAAGTGCAACATAGTGATTTTATAATATGCACAGTCGCTATGTTATTTTGTTATACTTAATGAAATTGGTTTGAACAAAAACATACATAACGTAAGCATTCAATAACAGAAAATGCCGGACATGAAGTTAAAATAACAATCTGAAGCATATGAAAAGCGCTCTTTGCTTGGCTGGAAATTTTGGAAAGCCAAATCAAGTCAGACAAGGATTGGTCATTGTCATTGGTAACACAGTGTTCCTACCTATGAGAGGATGACGAGTTAAAAGTCTGCTTGCTCTTAGGTGTTACACTGTTGCTTTTCAAGTTTGTGGCCTTTGTTTGACTGGACCGACTGCTTCTCAAGACCACTGGATGATCTTTGTCATGACCCTCCTCCTTCCCGTTCAGGCGCCGTTTTATCTTCTTCATGTAAGCTTTACCTGCTTCTGTCTTTAGGACATCTGTCAGAATTAGACAGGGCTTTCTCCTAATGGAACAAACAGAAAGGATTACCAGCTGATACAGGGAGTGGCTCTGGCAAGTGGTGCAGATAAGCACTTTCTGGAGTAGCCATGATAACAAGGTGTCTAATGACAGTCACAGTGCAGCAGCTGATTTTTATAAAAATAGCTCCACCTTGTGAAAACTTAGCAAAATACACTATTGCACTACTGCTACTACCACAGTAAATCCACAACTCGGTACATGCACAAGTGCAGGTGTCAAATAACTTGATTTTATTTTTACTTATATTTTTGTTAATTAAAAAAAATTCTGCTTACACAGCCAGTCCTAACCTAACCATTGCCGCATGGCTGTGGTCAAACAACACAGATCCATTTTTGTGTTGTCTGGATTTGAAACCCGCAATTGCAGTCCAGGAAACCTGATTAAAAAAAAGAAAAAGTTAGTACTGTATTTTCCACACTATAAGGCGCATCAGATTATAAGGCGCACCTTCAATGAATGGCCTATTTTAAAACTGTTTTCATATATAGGGCACACCGCATTATAAGGCGCATCCACTAGATGGCGCTGCGCTAACGGGAACGTCAATAAAACAGTCAGATAAGTCAAACTTTATTAATAGAATACAAACCAGCTTCTTACAACTCCCTCGTTGAAAACAGTGTATTTCCAACTCCATTTGTCACAGTTCAAAGCTACATGAACAGCGTTCGAGCGCTCAGTTTTCTGTCCCCTCAATGTCGCAACTCTTCTACTTGATGGAGCAAAGGCCGCGCCTCCTTGTCCTTTTGCGGCAGGATCCATAAACACACCTATGGCTCACATGAATAGCTGGGACTGGAATTCCCCTTTATCGTTTTTACCGCTGTCACTTCAGAGACGCCCACTGAATACGGTAGCCATAATTAACCAACATTGATCCATATATAAGGAGCATCGGATTATAAGGCGCACTGTCGGTTTTTGAGAAAATTAAAGCCTTTTAGGTGCGCCTTATAGTGCGGAAAATACGGTAGTTATAGTAGCATACCAGGCTGTTTTATTAAAAACTGAGCACATGTATCAGTTTACCTGTCGTTCTAATTTTCCACACTCAAGATATGATGTGGGGATTCTGAGTGGGTTCTCCATCTAAAATTAACATGGCTGTGGTTAGTTACTGCAAGCTAAAGATACAATTTAAGAAATACAAGAATTTTAAACTATGACTTATCTATTTACATCTACACCTACTATGGTATGTACATATTACACATAATAGGTATGTAAAATAAGCATTTTTTATTGCTATATAAAATTTAAATATTTTAAAATTAAAGCTTTACAGTGATAGTGCAAGGCAAACTGTGCACAAAAAGTTAAGCATCATCACCTACTGTATCTATATGGCATATGTTTAGGAAACACTTACTAATTTGTCTTTGTCAACAGCAAATGGAATAGTTAAGGCTCGTTTTCTTTCCATCATGGTCTAAAGCTGGATAAGGCACTCTGTAAACAATACAAAAAGTAGTCACTTACAGATGCAGAATGCAGTAAACACACCAGAGGGGACAAACAAAGTAGTATGCTGTGTTCTCATAAGGATTCAGAAGTATACCTTGCTTGTAGTTTTCTAGTGTCCATGCAGTGCTATTATCAAATGCATCAAAAACAATTTGAACAAATGCTTAGAAATGTTCTCTTTTAGTTGTAACATATGCTGCATACTAACATGTTGATTCATATTTGTATTCATTATTGGATTGTGAAAGATTATATTAATATGCAATTATGCCACCTAAGCAAAATAGCTACCAGAATATGAGACATAATGACATAACGTTAACGTTATCCGAGTGAGTTTTAGCAACAACGATGAACTGCACACCAAATAAACGTGTATAAAGTAAAAGCAAAGGAGGCAAGAAAATGCAATGTGACTTGACTAAAAAAGAAAACACTACGAAAATGCTCCAAAGCCTCGATTGCAAGATCTTGTCCGGTTCAGGTTAATTACTTAACACATAACCCAACGAATGTAATGAATAATATCGAAAGTATAACCTGTTTAGCAAATGCTAGCAAAGAGTTAGCTATCAATGCTAGTTGCATTGTTCGTAATGCTAGAAAAACAGAGATAACTAATTTACCTTAAATCAGGGCTTTTTATGCGCTTACCTACGGGCACGAAACACAATAAATTCTCTACATACAATAACAACTGCTTCCTTTATAAAAGGCCATGCACACAATGTTACTATGCTCGATTAACACAGACGAGCAGCATGTTCCTTCTACGGTTGCCTTTCACCCAAGTGGTCAAATCTTTACCGTATCCGTGCATTACTGCCATCTACTGAGCTGACATAGTATTTCTAAGGATGTCCGAGCCATAACATGGAAAATAAGCACAGTCAGAGGCAAAAGTGTTGTAATCTTAAATCCAACACAACTAAACTTTTCAAGTTGTAGGAAATAATGACGATAAATACTGGCAAAATATACAGGTTCTGAGATAGGCCCTGGCACTCATAAACTATTTTTGAATAGCCAGCACTTTGTAATTCGAAGAGTTTTTCTTCTTGTTTCACAACTAAAAAAACTAAAACTAACTAAATGTAATTCCACTAACTAATGGATATCTATCCCCTTAAGTGTTGTCATGTATTAAATACACTGTATTTAATATTTCACTTTCACTAACATTGAATATCGGTATACAATAATTGTTTTCTAGTATGATTATGGCTAATACATTAGACTACATAATGTGTTGACAGTGCAACATACTGACCAATATCAACAATTAGAGTTGCGTAAGTTCAGTATGATTCACCTGTGACCTGTGTCCAGGTCTCAGCTTACTACTGCTTAACTATACTAGTATTATATTACCTTGATTTCAGAACCAATTGCCTGCTTTTAGCTGAATATATGTACAGTATTATAGTGTCTCAACGCAATATATTAAATTATGACAAACCAGTTGATATCTATTTACCCTTTTATTATTGATACACACACATCAGGCCAGATCAGCCTCAAGATCGAGGTTGGTGAGTTGACCTTCAAACACTGCATCAAGAAAAAAAGATATAACTTTATCCAAGTTATTATACTCAGTTATTTGTGCATTACAGTAGCAGGACAGTTGGCTATCCGGTAGAACCACATTTCTGCCCGGCAGTCACTGGGGATAGCTCAGAGCCAGCTGCTTGAATCTCTTTTTCACCAGGCTGAGACATCACCTCATTTTCAGGTGTGCTGGGAGCTTCCAACTGCTGACCTTTTATTTCTGCTTAGACAGAAAAGAAAAAACAACAGTGAGCAAATATGCAGGCGATGTTTTAAGACTCTTCCTGGGCACAATACTCTCAATTATATTTCACATTTGCTAATACCCAGAGAGCCATTTATTTCGGAAACGAGGGTTAGTAAAAGAAGTGGACTTGTTCATTCTCACCCAGACCACTGCATGGTGTTGTGAGGGCTGTCTTTGTTTTCAGCTGCTGCCCCTCACCGACGGAAGCCCGGATCTTCCTCACCACGTAGCTGCTGGCTAAACGCAAAGACGCAGGGCAAACATTTGTCTTTGTTTTTATGTCTTATTTCTAATTATTGTCAGGCAGCGTTAAATAAATAAATAAATAAATAAATAAATGATTATACCTACCTCGTATCAACAGTCAAACCATGGCTGCGTTATCTGTCCACCTCCACGGTCTTTTTTTTTTTTAGAAATAATCTTCTTGTGTGTTGGCTACTTACTACTTCCTACATCCAGCACTACCTTGTGATGAAGTTTCGCAGTGGTAAACACAGCAGGCAGGGAGGCAGCTAATTACATATCCAGTCTATTTAGTTTACCATAGAGATAAATAGAACACTAAAGTGGCCTCAGCAAAAGCTTCAATAGCAATTCCGGCAGCCATCTTGTGACGGAAGGATAAAGTTAATTCTAATTGTAAGTAATGCTAAAACAATGGCATAACCTCAATAAATAAATGCTGGAATTTGAGAGACAGTAATATTTTTGAAATATTTTTGAATAAGTCCGGCAGTCTCTATCAGCACATTTTCACTGGAATACAAAAAAAATATATTTACAATTTTAATATTGCAGTGGTCTCTACTTTTATCCAGATCCATGGTATGTTTGTATTTGTAAAGGTATTAGAACAGATGACCATTGCACCAAGTATATGAGCGTAAGGACAATGAATTAAAATTTGCCACTATACCAAGTTGGAAACTGAGAATTGGCCAAAATGTGTCTGTGTTGAAGCAAGTACACTAAGTAAGACTAGCAAAAATATAAAAAAAAGTTATGAAATTAACAAAATAAATTCAAAGAAAATCATGAAACCAAGTGCAGCTCCCTATTAGTTTACATCACACTTGGTAGAATGTTTACAGTCTTAACATGGCAGCTGTTCCGTATGTTACAGTTACTGCAGTTCACCATTAGAATGTCCACTCTAGTGTTCTGTTCTATCTCTATGCAGTTTTACTGGCGGGCTACAAACCTACGTGAAAAGGTGCATGCCGCCACCTACTGTATCGGAGTATGCAACATCATGCCTTTGTGTACAATATTACTGTCTGTTAATTAAACCGTTGTTACTCAATAAACAAACAGACAGACAGACAGACAGACAGACGGACAGACAAATAAATAAACTAAATAATTAAAAATGTAAAAATAAAAGTGCTCTACAGACCTGTTGCTGACCCCCCACCTCCCAATGGACCTACAACACTCCAGCCCTTCCTGCTTCTATCACCGCGGACTTTGTAAAGCAGCTGCAGGGTCTGAGTAAATGATTACTTACAGTTAAAAGCTGAACCTCTACCCACAAAAGGCTTAAAATTATTGCCATAATTTCTGCTCTATAAACAGTCTGAGAGTACTGAGAAGATACAACTGTTAAATTCTGGGATATACAGTATATACTCCTCTAGCTACATGGCCATTACTTTGCTCTTTTGAACCATCTGTAAAGATTAATATACAGTAAAGGCATTTGCTATTCAAGTAGTTTTGCATGAGATAACCAACAGTTGTAGTTTTCCCTAGCCCTTTATTTTCCTAAATAATTCTAAGCTGATATCCAGATGTGGGAGAAACCAAGAGGTGATGTTACTGTATACTACTGCGAGAAGTTGAATGCTGAATGTTCTGTGCTTTTTGACTAACTCTTTGATTTTCCAGCCAGCGCCTTTCCCCGGACCCTTTACTCCCAGCAATTTTGCAGAGTAGTTGCTGCAAGGTTGCAAGGTTATGACTTCCCTCCCCTTGAATCCATGTGTTTTACTGTGACTCTACAAGATCATTTACTGGAGTGGTTCTCAGGGCACCTAGGTTGACTCTTAAAGCTCTGAACTGCATTCTGTCCAGTTTTTCTAGCAAAGTTTTAGCTGCACTGTCATATACCATATACCCATAGTCTTAAATGGCTGTCATTAGTGCCCTGAACATTTGCAAGCGTGCCTGCCTGTCTGCTCTTCAGTGAAACCCAGACTCACATCTCAGTAAATTAATCACCTTTTTGCATTTATTCTCTATTTTTTCAATGTGTTTATCCAATGTAAAATTTCTCATCAGTCCATAAACATAAATATTCTAAGACATTCTCTCTCTCTCCATTGGGCTGCTATGCAAAGTTAGAAACAGAAAATTAACCAACTTCTTTCAGATAATAACCATAAAACATGATTTTTCAACAGAATTTTTACCATTGCTCCACTGCTCCAATTGCTTTTTTAATGCTTTTAACAACATGTGCCACATTCTCCCCTCTTTGTAGGTCTATCATCTGCATACAAAGAGGAATGTATACCTTTTCCCATCTTTCAAAAATGTCATTGATCATCACATTGAAGAGAACTGAATTAACTGCACTGCCTTGCATTTACAATGGTGAAGCTCTGAGAAATTTTAGACCCTACTTTGACTTGAAACTACATAATGCAGATAAGGCTGGAGGTCAGTGCAACTGACTTGTACTATGACACATTTAGAAAATGACCACCTACAATTATTCAGCTTTTATTTTCCAATATCAATTTAAAACTAAAATGCTTATTTAAATAGCCTAGATATTCTCCTTTTAGCTGTTGCTTTCAGGAGTTGCTACAGAAATTTAACCCTGTCATCTTCATCCTCTTCTATCGCACCATCTAACTTCATGCCCTCAATTACTACATCCATAAATATTCATTTTGGTCCTCCTTTAGGACTTCTACTTGGCTCCAGCATTTGTCTACTGATGTATTTAAAAACACCTCCTCTGTACATGTCCTAACCATCTCAAGCTGGCTAAGTTTGGTGATAAAACTACTAACATGAGCAGCCTCTCTAAAATAACCATTCTTAATCCTTCCTCATCACTCTTAAGAGAACCTCATTAGGTCAATAAGATGGCTCTAAAACTAGAAACATTTATATAAATGTTAAACAGCTGCTATTTCTTCTTTTATTGTAGTGCTAAAAATCAGTTGTGTAAATGTGGATGGTCAGCACAAAAACAATTCACATAATACGATGGTGAAGGGAACAGTTTATTGCATTGAATTAACATTAATTTAGTTTCATGAAACATGTATCAAGTATCAGCATTGCACAGTTTGCTTCACAATAATACTACAGCAATTTATTGTTATCATATGTTCCTTTTGTATATTCAATATATACATATAATTTATAACATATTATACAGCAAGGCAAGCACATCACACATAAACCAGGCAAACTCATTCTTTCAAAACATTACAATATTTTTACAATATCAAATAAAAACACTGAACACAATTGCCATCACTAAGGGACAAAGAAGTAAAGGAAAAAGGTTGTGTTTCATGGAATGATATTAGCTGTAGGCTGGAAAGAAGGTGCTCTTTTTCAGTGTATTCATTAATGTGCAATGTACTTTATAAACCAAGATGTAAACAAAAAAGGGGTTTGGAAAGAGCCTCTTCCTCCAACAAGCAGTAACTCACACACAACACAAACATTCAACGATGGATACTGAGAAAATCTAGGGACATACACAGTTGTAAACAGGATTTAGTCCATCCTGATTTTTTGATTGGTCATCCTGTAGATTATGCTGTCATATCCTGGGTCCATGTTCCATAGATTATATGCAACAATAATAACAGCGAGGGCTAGAGCAATCATCAGCCAGAGCACAATGTTGAACACAACAGCATATTGGAAGTTGTATTTATAGGCCAGGTTGTAAGGGCTCTGGGGGTTACTCTGTAAAATAGAACAACAAAAATATTAGTTTAGCAAGAATTTGACAAAGATATCCAAATAAAGAAGGATTGTATATGTGCCTTAATGCAATAGACCTGTTGTATTTATGCAGACTTGGTCCTACAACTTACAATCTGCTTTGATTCCAGAATTGACCGGGACTTCCTGGTCAAAGGTGCTTCAAAGGTTTTTACAGTCACAACTTCAACCACTGCACTGTTGCCATAGAGACTATACACATCCTCTGCAAACTGCAATGACAAAGACACCAGTACAGTTTAGGCCAAAGTTTACACTAATGAGCTTCTAGATCTACTATATGTTTACCTTTTGTAAGACGGAAGAAAGAATGGCAGTTGCATCCTTGTACTGTGGCGAGTCTTTGCCATATAGCCGGCTCAGCTCCTCCAGGCCAGACAACTCCAGCGAGTACAGGTCTGGAGAGTGGTCCTTGGCTAAATGTCTGTGTCTTTGCAACTACCATTTAAACAGAAGAAGAATCATCAAGCCACTTGTTAAAACAAAAAATAAAAGCGTATGTGGATAGGGACAAGCTAAAGAATTGATGACTCACCAATGCAGTGATGTCGTGGAGCACTTGGACCTCAGACAGGAAGAGCAAATCAGCCTAGAAAGTCATCAAAAAGAGACATTTCTTAACTCATGACTGTGAATTTTCTTTATATGATCTCAAATAGATCTGAGACCGTCACCTCTGAATTTCTGCTGAGGGAGTTAAGTGGTAAAGAAGCCAGTACAGAGCCTTCTTGGGAAAGACGTGCACGAATTTGCTGCAGAGTGACAGGGAGGTCCTCAAACACAGCATTTGCTTTGCCAAGCATATACAGCCTCTAATAAATGTAAAAAATATATATATATTTAGACTTGCTAATTATTGTATTAGTGTTAATTTGTGTAATGTCCTTTACTTCTTCACTAGGAGCAAGCTGCAGCACCACAGGAGTATCCTCAGCAAACAGAGAGTGAACAGTTTCTGCAACACTATCCAAAGTGAAAGGGACAGCCTGTAACAATGAAACAAAAAGAACTCAGCCATTTCTTTAGTAGATATGATGCACAAATCTTGTCATAAAGACCTGCACCCTGGACTTACATTCTCCAAGGGGTAGCTTGCAACATTCTGAGGTAAGGCCAGGTCGTCCACTCCTCTCACCACCACCAGAACATTTGCCCTAGGACGCTGAAACAATGGTGCAGCTTGCAAGCCTGGCCAGGACAGATCCTGTACAAAGACCACCACAGGTCAGCATAAAATAATATTTATCACTTTAGGTTACACTACAGCTATTTATCACTTGATAAACAATATAACTATTTTACAAAAACAGTATAGATCATTTAGAAGCAGTAAGGAAAAAGGTGTGCACATTTGTTAATAGAATGTAAACTTGGTTACCTCTTGAACCGAAAAGCCCATTGTTAAAGCCACCAAGTCTGGGACCTTCTCTCCAGAGATTGGCCATTCTCCTTTTTGGAAAGACACAAACTCTGGAGCCTGCAGAACCGTCAAGCTGTTTCCATGTACACCTGCAAAAAAAAAAAAAAAAAGACCTTTAGTAATAATGCAAAGAAAGCCACTGGAAATATGGCTGAACAATTATGATTGGCAGAGTGTACATGAAGACTGGTGGCCATTTAAGGCTATATTTCCACATTTATAACTACCATAAAACCTTGATTCTACTTCTATATAGACTTATACTTTAGCCACAAGAAAAATTGCTTGGTCAGTGTAGACAGGTTGCACATAAAAACGCTCTTGAAAAGCACTACTCAATAAGAAAAATGATTGTAAGATTGTTATAAGCAAAAGATACTAATATATTATATATATATAGAATAAGCACAAATCTAAAATGTTTACAAGTGTACAAATCTACAACAAACAGAAATATAAGTAAGAAAATAAACAGCATACAGGCAAGATAAATGATAAGGTGCAACAATATGGATGGCGTTATTTGTTACAGGTGAATTGTTGTACAGCTGGATTGAGAATGGTTTATACTTTAACGTTATATCAAGCGAAGAGGGTAACCTTAACCTATGACATAAAAAGCCAGCGGCCATGCATATTTTTTGCTACAACTAATTATCACTACCACATCAACAGCTTCACAAAAAACTCAGCCTACAAGTGTTGAAATGCCTTTGAGCTCGTGACTCGGAGCTGGTGGTGACTAAAAGAGGAAGTACGACTGGTCACATGACAATTTTGTAATTTTGTAAATGGTGAATAACGCTCTTTTTCTATTATACTCACGGCTCATAATAACCATTTGATTATATGCGTGAACTAAGGAAACATTTTAGGCGAATCTAATTAGCTTAGCGTTTGAAATCGCGAACACGTTTATCATGTTGACGATGCGGCTTCTTCAGCTTACAATCTTAATGTGATTATTTGAATATGGTAATGTTACTTTTTTTTAAACTTTTGATCATTCTTTAAAAAATACATTAAATTAAATAAATTAAGTTAGGTTCCATTGCCGTAATTGCTAAGTTAAAGCTAACGTTTTCCCAGCTGCATTAGCCGTGGAAAGAGAGGTCTTTATGCTAGTCAACATTAACTCAAAACTGGAAATGTCTGCGCATACGTAATTAATGTGTAGCAATTCTTGTATCTTACCATATGTAGCACAGAAGCAGAGGACAAACACAGCTGTGAAAACGGCCTCCATCCTTGGCCAGTGCGCCATCGACGTCTTTCTCCTTCAGCAGAGATCAGCTGACCCTGTCCTGACGACATTTCCGCAAAGAGTCTTCAAGGGCGTTGGTTTTACTGAAACAAGCCACCTTTAAAATATTTTATATCAACTAAACTATATATATATATATATATATATATATATATATATATATATATATATATATATATATATATATATATATATATTAAAACTGAATCTCAGGAATCTGCCAGCTATCAACAGGGCAACAGGGAGACTTATAAACAATTATTTATCTTGACGTAGGCTATATAACATTTTAGCCAGTTTCACCAGTCAGCGTAAGTGTACTTTTTAAATTTATTTTATTTATTTTATTATCATGATTTATTATTCATCTATCATCCGTGGTTCTAATACGTATACCAAGGGCGTAGATTTGCGTATGGACCATAGGGACATGACCCTACCAAAATTTCAGACCGACCAAATTGTCTCTACCAATCACGAGTTGAAGGGACAGTCAGGAGAACCGGGCCGGTGTGGTTGTGGGCCGTGAAGGAATATTTACACTGAGTTTGTCTCACTGTGAGCCGCTGCGCCTTCAACAGCGTCATCCACATCTCCGCTGCCGCTTTGTGTCCCTCTCTCCCCCCAGCTGCTCCATGCTCTGAACAGACGCTACTCAGGCGGTGGTCTCTGATTGGATGCTCTATCGTAAGTCCCGCCTCACTCGCTCTGTTATTGGTTGCTTTTGTTCAGCTCTTGTATGATTGGCTTAGAGTGGAAAGAGGGAGGGAGCACAGGAGAGCGCTGATTTGAAGCATTGGAGAGAGAGACGGAGAAGGACGGACAATCAACAGAAAGCCGTCTGAGTCTGACAGCTGAACATAATTCACGAATAAACTATATAACCTGGTGTAGGACACTAAACATGAGCAACTCTGAGAGTTGAAGAGCACAGAGTGGAAGACTGCAGACGGGGTGAAGCACTGTGATGGAAATGTACGTCTCTTTGCTAAGTGACAACTATAAAACTATCAGTAAATAAGACACACTGCAAACAGAATATTCTAAATGAAACCACTGTGTCATGTTTTCTGTCAGGTTAATAGTGAGCAGTGGCTCAGAGCAGAGGCATTCCTCTGTAAAGATGAGCTAAAGCTAACAGCAGCTTATTAAGCTCCTGGAGAGGACAGAGCTGGTTATGTCCACACGACAGTCTCTGTAAATGTGTCTCCTAAAGGTAAGGCCAGAGTTTTCACTCACAGTGGCTTCTCTCTGAGGATTTACATTTATAAATGTAGGATTTTGTGCTATGAGTGACTGTTGTAATTACCGATCATTTACACAGACTTTGGACTTTTTTGTTAGGCCCTACTTTTGCATTACCCATCAGTTAAAAAAAAAAAAGTTTTAAAGCCTATGAATTTGATTGTGGGCTGGTTAAAGCACTCATTTTTTCCATAATCTTATACTTACACCACAGACAGCAAACATCCTCTAAAATACACCAGGATACAGGAAATAACATCTGTTAAGTTCAGCATTTCCTGGGGGAGACCCCCAGACCGCCCTGTTTCATAGTTGTAACAAATATAAAAACATTCTACATTGTAGAATCTTTATTGTAACTTGCATTTTTTCCCCAATGAGCCTACAATTACCATGAGCATGCCTGTGTGCTATGGTACAAAGCTCAGATCAGCAAAGAAATATTACTTTCCCCAACCTATAACAGACTGACAGCAGCGTGTTGAAATGAGTAGCTTGTAGCTTTGGTTGGGGTGTCCCTACCAAAGCTGACATCAAACCTACGCCCTAATATATGACCAACATACCTTCTTCTCCTCTCGTGGCATGCCCTAGAGTGTTTGCACATTAGAGGGCGCTGTAAGCCAAGAGTTTTTCATAGTGGCATATTCAAAAACATGCCAAGAGATGGCAGTACAGGCTCGCGCTGGTGTACGAAAGACAACCGCGGGCAAAGTTTAGTACAATCATTTAATGAAACGTGCACTCTGTGAAATGAGACAAAATTAGAAATGAACCGTTTTCGTATGCTGTTTGAATATTTATTTTAAAGCAACTTCCTTTTGTAAAATATAAATACAAATTATGAGATATTTTAATTACAAATTTAAAACAAAAATTAACAGACCAAAAATTACTTTACTGCAGTCGCCTCCATGTTATATACAAGGACAGTGGCAAAAGGTAAATATCTACATTGTCTTAAAACTCTATAATACAAACAATTTTTGCAGTTAAATTACAGACTAAACAGGAAGCAGAATCTGAACCAAAAAGTTACAACCAAATATCCCCTGAGGCTCAAGCAACCGCTCAAGTCTGAGGAGAGAAAAGGACATCATGTGCTTCTCATAAACAGAAATACCACATTCAATAGCACAGTCTCAGTACTATTCTGTACAGCTACACACATGCTCAATGTGCTGCGCTCCCACACACTCCGATCAGAGACAGCATGACTACTCTCATGCAGTACAAAATCTTGTGGCGGAGTGATGAGCAACATCTCACAAAACAAAAATCTCAGATTTTTTTTTTCCTATATATCCTCATTTTACATATATTAATTTATAAAAAATAAGACCATTATTAACTTTATGGTGTTCCAAATTAGTAAACAAGACAAAAATCAGCAGTCCTGACAGCCAGTAGGTCATGGTTTCTGTATAGTGCACCAGTGCTGGACCAGAACAGGGCTAAAGCAGGAACTAAGTGTCAGGATAAGGCATCAAAACCCCCGTTTGGCTCCAGAGCAAACTGCAGTCCCTAGGGATTGAGGGCAGTCTTTAGGTGCACAAGGGGTCAGGATGAGCCCAACTTCCCAACAGCCTTAATTTTATCCTTCAACTTGTCCCCTGGATGATCCCAGCGGTCATCCAAGCACTCCAGTGAGGAACCCAATAGGGCGGCCAGTTCAGCACTGTCTTCCACCAAATCCAGCAGCTCCTTGCTGTCTGAATGGAAGCCCTCTAGCTCCTCTGGGCAAGAAAAGAGCTGCGATAGAGACGCCTGACGATAAAACTCTGCCTCTGCAACTGTCACCACCTCCATGTGGGGGAAGGCCTGTCGGAAGCCACGAGCAGACATCCTCAGACGGCGGAGCACATCTGAGAGAAGCAACCAGTTCCTTGGCCTAACAGAGGCAACAACAATCAGTAGTTAGGAAATAGAATGGACAAAGGCAGTCATGTTTTAACGGTGTATCAGTCCACACTTACCCCTGGGAAAGAGACACTTGGATGTTGTAGCAAGGCAACAAAGGTCTATCAGAGAATTCAAACTCAAAAACTTCTCTCTTGTCATCTTCATCACCATCATCTGGACCAGGGGGGTCAGCCAAGATGTCATAAACTCCACAGTCATCAGTGGACTCTAATAGACAAAGGCAACACAGTTAGGCTTAAAAAAAGACACAAACACAATCATCCAATAGCATTTAAGGTTCAGACAAAAAAAGTGCTGATTTGTACTCACCACAAACAGCACTGCCATAGAATTCCCAATAAAGTCTTGGGTCATCATCAGAGCGACCCTGAAGGTCAGCAAAATAATCTATAAAGAGAGAAGTAAAGCACGTCATTTAAGATGGAGAGCCCTGAGGGACAGACAAGGCAAATAAGGTTGCCCTTGGAAAATTCAGCAGACGAAAGTGCTTAAAATGAACGTAATGGAGAAGAGCAGCATCAGGAAAGAAAAAAACAGGGCAAATGTTTTGGGAGTGAGGTGGGAGGCTGGATGGTCTCGGGCCAGCGGCTGTACCACTGGGAAGGGGAACGACAGTCTCTGCCGGGTTAGAGCTGGCTGAGTTCAGGCCAGGCGGCTGCCAGGAATCTAACAAGAACCACACAGTCGCTGAGTACACACACAAACCAGGCTGGAAATAAACAAGCAGAGGGCGCAGGATAAGCACACACAGCCAGAGCAAAGTGTGTATTCAGCACGCACACTTCAACACACACACACACACATATACACACACACATATACACACACACAATGAAATCTGGGCTTAGTGCCAGTGCTGAGGCGTGGGGCGTCTGGCGTGTGTTTGGGGGGATTAACGGCCTCCAGATGAGTGGGACCAGGTGCAGGGAGGGCAGCGATCGCCTGCTCGCTCTCACTCATTTTCTCCGGTGCTCAATCTCCCCTCGCTCTCCTGCTCTGTCAGTCCAGCAGCTATCGATCTATCCATACGCTGCCTTTTCTAAATTCTGTGCCGACTTTCCACACGCTGACATGATAAATTTTCCTTTTGGTAAACCTGTTCGCCTGCTCATTTTCAGCACTACAACTTTTAAGCTCATGTGATTTGTTGTGCAATTTAGTTGATCAAGGAGGCCAGCGTTACATCACAATACAGTGTCTATATTATACTGTATCTACTACATCCACACCTTTCTTTCTTCTAGTTGTTCACAAAATCATCATCTAAAAGTATTCAAGGTCAACATAAAAAGAAACCCAAACAGGCCACTTCAATGTCAGTAGGGGACTCGAACTTACTCGAATGTTGTTATGCTTACACATAACTACAACTAGAGCAAAGCCCATTTCTGCACGTATGCTGAGCAAACACAGTTGGCGTTGCTAAGTAACCGGAAAGAGCAGCTCAGAGGCAGCAGCACGCACCCCGGCGGGCTGAGACTCCCAGTCTAACAGGTGGTCACGGGAGGAGTAGACAGGCAGGAGCAGAGCACCGGAGGGGAAATAGGATGAGAGGGACAGACTAGTAGTGGAGGAATGAAAGTTTACAGGGGAGGACTCACACTAACTGACTGGACTAAGGCCTTATACTTCAAATACAGAATTATTTAACCCATTAAAAAGTTGTGATACAAGATTGCTATAAAATATCTTAATGCTTAGTAGTTTTAATACCTAAAAAAAAAAGAAAAAAAAAAAGAGTAATCTGTAAGAATTTATATACTCCAAGCATCTATGAAAGCTACATGTTACTGCTTTAAAGTACCGAGACTTTACTTGTCTATTAAGATAATCAAAAGGTCACGAGCAACTAAGCAAATACGAACACTAAATTTATGTTTTAGCATATCATTCTAAAATGTCACTCATTTTCTGAAGTTGACTGAAGATAGAAAAGTTTGATGACATCTCTCCATTACTGGCCTGGACATGTGCATTTGTGAACTAAGGGTGTGTGTGTGTGTGTGTGTGAGACCTTATTTATTATATGAATAAACTTTGAGAGGAGAACTTACCAGTGAGGAAGTGCTCCATGCTCTCACTGTGGGTCATCTTGAGCAGACCACGGCCGGAGTATGTAGCCAATGTGGGATCAGCTCCATAGGACAAGAGCACACGCACTACATCCAGGTGGTCATTCTCCACAGCATCATGGATTGGCCTACACAAGCACAAATAAGAATATGTAAGTAAAAGCCTATTTTATTTTAAAAAATGTTTCATGCCAGCAAAAAAGGCATTTAAAGACACATTACATTGCATCTTGTAATTAATTTAATTTGTTGTGTGATTCTAGAAAGAAACTTACAACATAACTTGCAAGCTAATGAACATACTTGACTAAGCTCTGACTTGCCCTGTTAACCATGTAAAACTGAATTATGGTTCCACTGTGCAAAATGATACGTTTATGCAAGCACAAGTTTAATTTTACAATTAGTAGTAGAATGTATGATTTTTTAATTACCTGGTGCCATCCTGGGCACTGCAGTTGATGTCTGCCCCATAGTCTAGCAGGTGTTGGACTATGTTGAGCCAGCCACGGGCGCATGCCTCATGGAGCGCACAATAACCGGCATAGTCCCGATGATTTACTTCACATACTTTGTTTTCCAAACAGTACAGCACCACTTCCTAAAGAAAATGAGAAGAGGGCATTTAACGAATGGGATTTTGTTTAAATACATATTATCAACCAAACCAAAGCCAAACGCAGCAATGCATCAACAAAATAATTTTAGTACAGTTTTTGAGGGGAAAAGGAACAGAACTGACTGTAGACAAGGACATTTCACTTACAGGCCCTATAAAACTAGAAATGACATGATAAAAGTGAACACAAACACCATAATGAGCATGCGAGAATGTGCATGTGTGCCATTTTGTGACCATGGACACCACAGTGGCAGCCTGATATGACTACTGGACTTTGACACAGAATAATGGCTATAGGACAAAGAGTTGTGAGGTATTTGTGTGCTTTCTAGTTAAAGGCTGTGGCAGTTGGGCCTCCAGCACTTAGTAGCCAAACTGGTTTTTACTGGACAGCTGATGCCAAAGAGAGGACAGAGTGAGCAGCCTTTTAGTATGTTGACATACATCCTCAACTCAGTGAGAAAAATGTGTGTTGCAACATTTGGATTTCTATTAGATGGGCAACTCCAGAGACACAAAGACACTAGGGAAAACAAATACAATCTACATTCTATATATCACATTATACGCAAAGGACAAGAGAGACCCAGGTTTATCCACTGTCCTTCGACAGTTCTGTGCAGGAGGGAGAAGAGCTGCTCATCTGAACCTAGGGAATGACTCCAAACTTCCATTTCTATGCTAATTCTAGTCTGCCATCTAGACTAAGTGTTTATCTCCCTCACTCTTTCTCTCTCGCTACTTTAGCACAAGATAGGAGTAGGACAAAGAAAGGACAAGGAGGCAATGGAGACAAGACAGACAGAGACGAGCGAAGGCCTAGAAAGGGCGGAGAGAGGGAAGAGGCGAGAGGCAACACCCCAACAGATGACAGATAAATGAATGTGAGGATGAAATCTGTCAGGGCCGTCCTCCAGGCTGCAGCTGATAATAACAAGAGACGAATGTGAAGGGGAGGAGGTAGTGTAATGTGGAGGTCGCAATGACTGAAGCTGGACCAACGAGGAAAAAAAACAAAAACAAAAAAAAACAGGATGAAGCTGGATCAAGAGGCAAGAAGTGAGCAACTTTGCTTTTTTGTGCTTGAAGTTCTGCTCAAAGCAGGTGGGGACCAACACTACTACTGTTCACTCAGTGCCAACCGTGAGTTTCCCTGTTGCAGCGATTTAGAAGCTGGCCTCTGGGGGTTTCTACTGTGAGCATCTGAGTGAATAAGAGCAGGCGTTAGCAAGACTGACGGGTACAGAGTAGCAATATGCAGCCCATCTAAATTGATGTGCACGTGCCTGTGCATTTGACTATTTTGTGGTACTGACAAGTTTATGCATGTGTACACGTATGGCAGCAGAGGAGGCATTGCACTAAACCTCCAAAGCCGTGTTTAATATCGCTTGGAGAGAGCAAGGAGCTTAGCACGAGAGCCCCGGCTTCCCGCCAGACACACACACACACTCCTCAGTAAAATGAGACGCCCTCCTCTACCCCTTGCCCCCTCTCCCTCCGTCCTCTAATCTGCCTTTCCAGAATGCTTCCCTGCGCTTGTCTGCAATCAATGCATCACTCAGACATTTAACCCCTTGCAGCACTGCCTCATTTCCCTCGCACACAGCACATGGGAAAGTAAAACTTGCGTAGTAGATAGATAGTAGATTTGTCTGTGCAGTGATGATCCATATTCAGCAGTAAAGTTTGTGCATGTCCAGACAAAGGAACTGTGTGTTGTGTTTCACTATGGCAAGACTGCTTATGAAAAGTTCTCACTAGTCACATACTGTAGGTTGTAGGGGCTTCCCTCTCACTCTCAGCACTAGAGGACTGATTTATACCCATGTAGATTTAGTCAAATTAAACTTAGAAGTCAGTGTTAGATAATTGCAATACAATTTTGCCCCTGAAACCTCTTTAGTTGGCCACTAAAAAGAAATTGAGTTTACTTTACTTAGATCACATAATCTTATTTAAGGGGAATCAAAACTGATTAATGTAGAAGAGTGAATGACACGTTGCACCTTTATCGGCGCTTTCAATGGGCAGAGTTGAGGGGCCCTGAGCCGCAGGAACGAGAAGGATGAAGACATCCGCAGAATCTCTGCTCATTACCATTTCAAATGCTCAGAAAGTGAGGCAGACGAGGGAGAGCGAGAGAATAAAGGGGAGCAAGAAAGGAAGGGAGAGAGAGTGGGCTTTCATGTGCATAGTCACGGATCGCAAAACTAAACGAACATGAAATATGCAGAGTGTCGGCTGGGCACGAAGAACATGGCAGAGCAGTGTGTTAAATGACATGCATGTGAGGTGTGCATTAACATGCACAGGTCTGTACTCGTACATTACAGCGGCGCTGCGCTCATGCTCGTGTGTGGGTTTGTGCGCACCAGATGATTGAGAATTTGCATGTGCAGGCCTGTGTGGGTGTGCGACAGCAGCGATAGTCATCGTTGTGTGCAGCATATGGTCCTGAGCACGTTAGGATGCCTGTGCATGTGCTTACTGGGTCATAACGGGTGGTTTTCTGTGCACGTATCGGTGTGTGAGAAACACAAGTGTGTACGTGCCTTCGTCTCCCAAGCGCTCATATCTCTGCCTGTGTGCGATAAGCCCGACGCTCGCGGCTGCGAAACACCAGCGTGAGACGAGCGCTCTGTGCTTCTACAGGCGTGTGCGTGGAGCGGTATGCATAAATTGGTGTGTCTCGCAGCACACGTCTTGTGTGTGTGTGTGTGTGTGTGTGTGTGTGTGTGTGTGTGTGTGTGTGTGTGTGTGTGTGTGTGTGTGTGTGTGTGTGCGCGCGCGTGTGCGTGGAGCCCCAGGGGTCTGCCCCAGGCTTATCACACACAGGCAGTGAGAGACGAGCTTCCTGAGAGGGAGAGAGCAGAGAGAAAGGGAGGGGGTGGAGGAAGGCGGGGGGTGATGTTTGCGCAGCGGTCAGCGGCTTGTTTGTGTAGTCTCAGGTTTTCTCTCCTCCTCCTTTACTTCCCCACACGCCGGCGCAGGAAGGGAAATTTCGAAGGGGATTGGGGAAAAAATGAGAATGGAAAGGAAAAAAATGTTCGAGAGAGACGCATAAATCAGAGAGACGAGCCAGCTTCACTCCAGCACGGCTGACTGAGCCCCGCTGCTGCGCTGTTCTGTGTGTCTTTGTGTGTGTGTATGAGTAAGTGAGAAAGCCGGAGAAAAACAGCCGCCACCACTGCTAACCACAGTCACCACGGCACATTAGAGGGCCATTAGAACGCGATTATACTCCCAGTGCTTACCTCTCATTCACACTCTTCCCACTCTGACTCAAACACACCTCATCATCATAAATGTGAACACACCACCATAAAGCAACCGGTTAATGGACAACAAAAGATACAACACCTATTTACAGTTCTGTAAAGATGCCTCCATTAGTGATAAAAATTATCTCTTGCACACAAACACAAGACAAACACAAAATCTAAAAATATTTGGAAAAATATTATACTTGGATAAGTACTTGGATCAAATAAATTTTGTAAAATGTGTCAAAAAGTAAGTTTAGACACCAATGGAAACCCAAGGGATTTAACAAGACTGCAGTCTGTCCAATAAAAAGATTTTGTAAAAATGTATACAGGACTATAAGCAGATCCCATCTAAGACTGAAGGATAAGCAGCAATGCAAAAGAAAAAAAAGCAACCAATTCTGGAGAGGCTGTGAGCATCCGTCTTTGTATAATGATCCAAGCGAACCCTCATGCTGTCTGTGCATACACGTGTGTGTGCGCCTGTGTCGGCGAGCGTGTCACACTTTGCCTCACGGAAAATTAATGAGATGTGAGAGCGGGGCGAGGGGAGGTGGGGGAGTGTGTGCGTATATGTGCACACTTGCTAGGAGGAGGAGGAGGAGTGGTGCCAACGACAATCTGAGTCACAAAGAGAGGAAGAGAAAGAGCGCTGAAAGGAAAGAGAGGGGAGCGGAAACCTGCGAGTGGTGGGCAAGAGCAGGGAAAAAGATGAAGCGTTATTAAAGGATGGATAGGAAGTGACACAAAGGAGCATTAGGACGAGCAAACAGGAACAATAAAACAGATGCAGGTGTAGAATTCAACAGAGAAAGAAAATTTGGGGGGAGAAATCCAGCTCATTTTTAAAGAAGGATATGCAGTGTGAAATATGAGCACAGCGTAACAGGCTGGGGGATATTACCTCGTAGCCAAGTCGCGCAGCTCTCTGAAGCAGCGTCTCCCCAGCATTCTTGTTGACGATCAGCCGGCGAGCCTCAGGCGGGATTGGACGCAGTGCAGGAGGCTCAGCAGGGGGGGTCCTGTGTGCCACGGCCCCTTCTGTTGGTGGAATGCCACCCCCTCTGCCGTTTGCCTGGGGTTGCAAGGACGGAGGACAGAGCGAAGCGGGAGAGCACGGCTTAACAGGAGAGCAGGGATAATGATTAGGAGACGTGGTTCTCTTCCTCGGGACACCACACTGCTCACTCAACTGCAGACAGAGAGAAAGAGAGAGGACTGTTAAACGCAGCTGTTTGAGTGCAGGCATGACACAATTACTCAAAGGACACATTAACTTTTGTGTAGATGTAATTTTTAGGCTAACATATTTCAGCAAATACATAGACTACATGTTTTTTTTTTTTATCATTGCTTATCATGTCTGAATTTGATGCATCACAGAAAATCATGAATTTGTGGCCCCTTGCTCTCAAAATTGGCTTCTAAAACTGCTACGCTAACAGCTAACAAAAACACCTTTTGCAACAAGTACTTGAGCTATGAAGTTGCCACTGTGCATGTCCTCTCAGTGGAGTTCCATGTCAAAGCAGTTGTCCGGCTGAAGAGGAGCAGGGGAGGATAGCAGCGTGGGTGGAAACAACTGTCCCTTGTGCTATTTTTCCCTGTTTTTTTTTTTTTTTCCTCTGGCACTTCATACTATAGCTACTACAGTCCTTGCTTGGTTATGTGTGAGGAGCACCGTGCAGAGTGCAAGATTTAATTGCTCCAGGGTTTTGTTGTTATGTCAGGAATGCTCACAAACACAAAGACACCAACAGTCCTGGCACGTACCTACACACAAAACACCAGCGATGACACACATTAAACAATTAAGGTCTAAGACAAGTGCACATGCAGACCCACTCCGCAGGGAGTCAGTAAGGGCATGAGGAGGTCAATGCTCCAGCAGTCTGCCAAACATTGTAAACATACTTCCTTCCTTTCTCCCAGCTGCATAATCAGAGGCGCCGACAGGCATACTGAAACAGACCGCTGCTGTAAATATCCAGACACCCATATCCTTGCCAGACCATCGATATAAAAAAGGTAGATAGCTTGTTTGGCCAGGTTACAGGTTGCTATTTTGTGACAGGTCCACAGCACTGGCTAGATTAGACAATGAACTAGACAGAAGGATTTTCTACTTCCTCTTTTCTGAGGTCAAAAAATACACACTGAAATTTATTGTGTATATTAAGCACATACCTTGTCATCTTCTGGAGCTCCCAGATCTGCCACGCAACGCTGGCCTGGACTGGCTGGTGTGGCCTCTTTCCTTCGTTCCCGCTCTCGTTCCTTTTGACTGGTATGTTTGGTCTTGCACTGGCCGTTTGCCCTTGGGTTTGTCTGCATCACTATGGCGACGAGCCTTGAAAGGATTGGTTCCTCCCACCGACAACTCATGGTTTGGAGAAGACGGGCCCCTCCTGTGGTCCTTAAGGCCACGGTCACCTGAGAAGGGGTTCGGCAGTTGCACTCTATCCTTTAGTTGGCCAGGCGAGAGTGTGGGAGCAAGTCCTAGAGGGAGAGGAGGTGAGGAAAGCAAAGTGAGCACTTGATAGTGTGAGAGCAGCATGGAAGGGAGGACGGGAAGATATTGCAAGGCCATCGCTCATCCTCTGTTGGTTTATTAATGAGTGCACGGAGCTGTCTGCGAGCACAGCATGCCTGCTCGTGCAAGTAAAAAAAAAAAAAAAAACAACAACACACACACACAGTAGAGGCTTCCATTGTGCCTTGCAAACTCATTCACAGCTTCAAGGACACGACTATGACTTCAGCTATGTGGCAGTTTGGTTTTAGCCTTGTTTAGTGAATATTGACAGATAAAGTACAAAAACAACAATGCTCAACTCTACAAGTGTCTAGTAAAACATTGCTGCAATTAAAATATTTAATGCACATTTTAAATAAGAATGGTAATAAGGGTAAAATAAGAATTAAATAAATAATGTGAAAAATAAAAGTCAGCTGCCAATCAAGATCTGCGGTTTCTACAGGAAACCAAAGTCTCCCCTGCTCTATCCACTTCCCTTAATCTCTTTCCTTTTCTTTATTCTCGCCTGAGCCACAGCTTGGGCACATGAATAAGGGAAAGCACTGGTTTGAAAAAGTAACCCCCCCATGCTAACTTTTTATGTCACAAGAAGAAATAAAAATAAAAAAAAAGAGAAATTAATCAATCATGTTAGTTTCATTATACCTGCCCACACATATCTCACTAGCAACTTCTCCTATTTACATTCAGATTCAGTTGTGGACCGGATACCCCGAAAGATCAAAAGGTAGTAAGAGCATTGTAGGCTGAAAGCTCAAGTCCCATTTCTGTTTTTCTAGACAGGAGGAAATAGTTGCTACCTCATATGGTTGGCCACGTTCCCCCCAAACCTCTCGGGGAAATCCCCTTGATGACAGACGTCTCAACAAGAAAGCAAAAACGTGAGCCAAAGATAGATTTTCGTTACCCCAGCTGAACCTGTGATACAGCGGCTAGGGGTCATGCTTACCATTAAGTAGCTTCTCGCAACCCCATTTCCTGTTGATCTCCGCTCGTTGAGCTGCAAGTCTGTCCTCCGGGTCGCAGGATTTGAACTTCTGGCCGCTCTGAGCCGAAGATACCAATCTGGACTGAGGCCACACTCTCTCTTGCTTGACTTGGGCCCTGTCAGGTGACACTGCGCCAGTGGTGGGCTTGCTGAGTCGGAGTCCTTTGAGTTCAATACACACTTTGAGCTTGCGTACTTCATCGTCGTCATCTTCATCCAGTGTGGAATGATCATCTGGCAGAGAATATACAAAATTCTTCACATGGCAGTTACATCAATAAATACACCAATCAGGCATAACATAATGACCACTGTCTCGTGAAATGAACGACACACACGGTTTGTGGGTGGGATATATCAGGCAGCAAGTGAACATTTTGTCCTTAAAGTTGATGTCTTAGAAGCAGGTAAAATGAGCAAGCATAAGGATTTAAGTGATTCTGACAAGGGTAGACTGGATCAGAGCATCTCCAAATCTGCAGTCTGCAGTGGTCAGGATCTTTCAAAAGTAGTCAAAGGAAGTAACAGTGTTGATCTGGTGACAAGTGCCGCATTGGGTTCTGATAGCTTGGTTGTCAGAATACACAGTGAATCACAGTGTGTCGCGAAACACCAATAAAAGGCAGGTGGTCTTAAGGTTATGCCTTATAGGTGTAAAATTAGGCTTAATGACAGAATTAATACAATAGACTCATGCAATACAAGTGGGCTGGGATGTGAATTTGACTGCGTAACATAGCCTAGAAAAGTCAAGAGTCAGGCAAAGAAACAAAGCATTAGAATAGTCGCAGAGGAAGAAGCTTTCGCTGGAAATTCACAGGGGACGGGTATTTGACTTGTCTGCCAGCACTATGGAGAGCAAGCGGGATACCACATGCCAGGGAAAAAAGGAATCCCAAACAGATGAGGGGGAAAACAGATGAAAGGAGGAGGAAAAAGAGCAGCTTTGAAGAGGGTGGGTACAGAACGATCGAGCTGAAAATATAGAGGGAGAGAGAGACACAGAATGGCTGTCCCTCTTATTTGCTTCTCTCGCATACTCCGCTCAAAGGCAGGATTAAACACTTCTCTGAGCTTGGCTGCCACACAGAACGAAAGATGGGACAGTGAGTGGAAAAAAGGGGGCGGCTGCGGCGAAGTGGGTTTAAGGTGGATTTGATTAGGAGGGGGAAGTGACAAAAGGAAGGCAAAGA
The DNA here is from genome assembly GCA_020698575.1 of Bostrychus sinensis. Lineage (NCBI taxonomy): Eukaryota > Metazoa > Chordata > Actinopteri > Gobiiformes > Eleotridae > Bostrychus > Bostrychus sinensis. The sequence continues at coordinate 20,490,288 of CM036240.1, read as the reverse complement.
TTAAAAAATAACAAGGTTTGAGAAAGAGCGGCTCAGTGGCATGCGAGATGAAGGCAAGTGGGTAGAATTGAAAGAATGCATAGAAAGCGGATGAGTAGAAGAAAAATTCATACCAGAAAGAATCTTTGGTTTCTTCTCCGGATGGCATGCTCTTTCTACTTCATCTCTATCGCTGTCATCTGGCTCAGTCTTGGGGCGTTTTCTGGCAGGTCCAAACCTCTCGTCAGTATGCGCTTTGGCCGGCGTCAAAGTGGGCGGCATACAGTGGCCTTCCGAGTCCTTAGTCAGCTTCCTGTTCACGTCTTTCATCCCACAGTGGCTGGTGCTTCTGGCTGCATCGTGATTCTCTTGTTCCAAGGATAAAGGCTCCCTCTGACCACCATGTTTTTGGAGAACTGGAACTCTGTTACCAAATGCTGGACGGCAAGCTGAGTAAGATGGAGAAACCGTAACATAGATAAGTCAATGAGAAAGGCAAAAGGAAGGAATTCAGACAAGACAAAGCAGGGGTGGAGGTGAAATGGGACAGTGGATTGACAGAGAGAAAATGCCCATTTAACACCAGACAGCTTTTATTCCCCTTTTAAGACAGGCAGTAAAACTTTGATGGGGTAAAGACTTTTTAATCAGATGTCAATTCATAGCAGTCTGCAAGAGGATAAGACTTCCTGCAACTCCAATCGCCAAGGCCTCTGACAGTTTTCCATAGTTATTTTTGGTTTAATTTGCTTTTTTTTGGAACTTCTAATGATAGTTTGAGAAAGCTAATCTATATTTGTTGATAAAACCATTTTATACAGAGAAATGTAATTTACAGGTTTGCCTGTTTAGCACACCTTTTAAGGAAATAGTTCAACTGGACATATTGCTAGAATATGTTTTATTAATCAAAGAGTTTGCATGTCCATTGCCTGCTAGCAGTTTGATCTTGCAGTTGCTACAAAGGTAGATGTTCATATTAAGAATTATGATACTGCATCTTCGTGTGACATAAAGCTCACTGCAAAACTAAGTAAAGTTATTCAGGGAAATATCTCACAATCTTTCACAAACTGCTGAAAGGTATTTAGTCACTTCTGACCAGCTTGTGTTGATTTTACCACATTGCTCCCAAAATTATTAATCAGTGACATGGGAGAATTCATGGTCTCAAAAATGCAATAAAAGATTAGGTTAATTAACTGCATGGTGACAGTGTGGCTGCTTACAGTGTGCCATGACTGTGCCCCCCCCCCCTCCCCCTTTTCTCAGTCCCCATGTGTCTGTCCTTGCCAAAATTAGGCTCACACGTCAGCCACGGTCTCGCTCCAACACACAGCTGGGCTCCTAGCCAGCGTCACTAACCATCACCTCTCTTCTGTCTCCGCTCTCCGTCTTCCGATTCGTTTACAGTACACCATGGTTTTCGCCAACCCATTTTTCCCTGCTGTGCGTCTCTCTGCCTCACCTCCCTCCGCTGCCAGTCATCTCCAAGCACAAAGACCCACAAAAGGCTTCTACAAAATAGTAGCCTTCTCGCTTGGCTTGTGAAAAGTCTGTCTAAGCAGTCTGTCTTTCAGAGACCCAATCTTGCCTTAGGATTCGCTGCAACTATACAGTCTGTGTGCTCCTTTTGTCTATGCAGTGTGTGCGCGTGTGTAGTGCTAGGGCACTCACCGTCTCTCTCTCCCTGCCTGGTGCTGCCTTGGCAGTGCTCCAGCACTCGCTCTCTGCGCTGGCCGTCTGCCAGCTCCCGTCCTGCTGCCGCTGCTGAGGCAGACACACACAGACTGCCGCCCTCCTTCTCCTTCAGCTCCAGCTCCGAAAACCGCATCATGGCCCGCTGCATGCACACACAGGACAAATGCATAGGGGAAAATCATGAAAGCCACTCTTCGTGTGCATATGCCACAAGCAAACACCTTTTTAAACCTCAATCTAGCCAGAACAGCTACAGAAGCAAACAAATTAGACATGACATTATGCTCAAATTATAACAAATAAAGAACAGACCCCAACATACACAACACACACAGGACAAAAGGTAGACAGAAAAGTTGAAAGCATGGCATTAAGAGGTTAAACTACAACAACCACAGTGAGTCCATGCGCTCTGGGGCTTAAATCCTGCCTTCTCTCTTGTTGAAACAAACATGTTTAAAACATCTAAGCTTTGAGACACAGAAAAGAGATGAAAGAGGAAAAAAGAAGGCAGCAGGAGAAGCAGTGTACAGTGATACAGAAGGACAGAGAGAGACCATCAGAGGCAGATATGATAAGAAATGTAAAGAACTGACCTCCCAGTTAGCTGCAGGTTGACTTACATTACTCCCCTCTTGTGATAAGACTTCCATCTAAGCAATTAGAATGGGGGGCTCAATATATCTGTCCATCATTTCTTTTCTATCTTTTTATTAACCCACATATTTTTGTTACAACAATACAAAACAATAAAATAAATCACCATATATAGCTTATATTTCCCAAGGGCTTGATTGCCAAAATATTTAAAAGTAATGTTTGAATTGTTAATACCAGTGTAATCAAGCACATTTTAGCAGTCAACTTAAGTTAGATGTCCAATTATCACATGCCCGGAAATACAACTGTGAACAGTTTTGAGCTACAGCTGTGCATTGACAGATATCACAAAAACATATCCACAGTTCCCGAGGTGTGTTTACAACAAAGACAAACATGTGCAACCTATTAACATATCTGCCTCTGAGCAGGTGCCTCACACAGCATATGTTGTTTTTCCTTAAGGTTGACTTAGAGAGTTGCAATTATACAACCCTACCAGTGATCTGATAAAGTATTGCTGCAATATCAACATAGTAGAATGTGTGTTAAAGAACTAAGGTTGGTGAGGAAAAATGACTGTGACAAAGCTTCCAGGTAGGATAACATATGTGATCTAAAAGAGTGTTGTTAGAAAAGTGTCTGGTAAATGGGGCCATGCAGAAAACCCAAGGAAATACACTGGTTTTTAAGCACAGTATGGCCCCTCTGCTGAAACTCACCTTGGGGTTAAGCATAGCCAAAGGCAGTATGAACCGTGAGGCCACCCCAGTCATGCTCACAAACTATACAGCGCTACAGCACACTCAGCACTAGCACATGTCTTAGCCCCAAGGCAGTTGCACAAGGACAGGCACGTACAGACACACAAACATGCATGCTCAGAAATAACCTTTACAATGACTGTTCACTAATCAACATACAGAAATGGCAGAACTGGTTAACCTTTGATCTGCCGTCCCTGAGAGAGGCCCTCTACTGGCCTCACACCAGCTCTCTAAGACAATTATGGATCAAGGGGAAAGGTCAAGCTGCTAGCTAGGACAGTAGCATGACAGAACTATTCTATGTGTTGTGAATGCAGAGTATGTCAGATTCATGCACAAGTTTGTTTCATATCTAACTAACACAGCCAGGGAAGAAATGGAGTTGTTTGTTGGGGTTTATCTTTGTGTGAATATTAGAACTGAGAGTATGTTTCAAATGTCAGCAAAAAAATTAAAAAAAATCTGGTCTTAATTACCTACACTCTCAACATCCCAGCACCAACCTCAGCCCCGTTATGAATGAATACAAACACACACTATGGAAATGGCCTTACCTGCAATGCTCTTTGTTCACGGCTCAACTTGCTGGAGTCAGCATACAGCTCAGTGGTCAAACATTTAAAACGATCTCCAACATAGCCTGAAGAGTTGGCAATTCTCTTTGCCAGGCTGGATCTACGACAGCTTTTAGAAGAGGCATGATTACCCTCATCTTCCTCTTCCTCTCCTTCTCCTTGAGACTCACTGAGATCAACAATACTGTCCTCCTTCTCAAACATCTTCTCAGCAGCAGAGTTTTCATGGTCTGACTCCCTCCTTATGTCTGTGCTCTGAGGACTGTCATGAAGACTTCTGTTCCTGATTCCCTTGTCTTTGCCAGTGCTCCACTCGCCTGATGTGCGTGCACAGCGTAGAGTGCTCTGGTCTTGGTCGTCAGGTTCTGGGCTGGGGCAGTTTTCCTCCATACTGTCCTCCTCTGCCTGGGCATCCTGCCCATTAGAACTTGGAGACTTAGAACATATGTCCTGAGGAACATTTGTTTTCCCAAATGAATTTTCAGACAGTTTTTCAGTGTGGTTTAGTTTAAGGGAAGTGCCATGTCCCGAATGGACTGAATACGATTGAGAAATGTGTTTGGGCTCAAAGTCAGTCTTTGCAGAGTCAGGATTACTGAGACAACATTCAGTTTGGTTATGTTTAGTAGCAGGCTGAACTGAGGTTTGCTGGTGCACAGTTGGGGTGGGCTCCGTATCAATGTCAGTGTCTGAGTGTACAAGGTCAATGCAGACTATTTTTTCTCTGGATGTTACAGATGGAATTTTGCTTTGACTGCCCTCCTGATCCTCCGCTCCCATTTCTCTAATTTCTCTAATAGACTTTATTTGGCTTACTTCATTCACATCTTTTCCACTGTTACGCTCTTTGTGACCCCCACATTCATCAGCAGCTGTCCGAGATTTTTCCTGTCCTCTGTTCTTTGAATCTCCCCGTTCTGGGGGTTTGCTATCTGAATGAGGCTGCATTAAGGGATGAGCCATTTCCTGTGAGTTATAAGCAAGGTATTCTCCTCCTGGTCCAGCTGGGAGGTTATGATAGGGTAAAGGATGTTTGGGTGCCAAATGGGTTGGATAGAGACTGTTGCTTCCGAGCAATACTGGGTGAGGGTACACTGGGCCTTTCCCTGTGAGAGACAGGGAATGCAGTGTCATGTTATCAGGGATGGGGTAGTGGAGGTATCTACTAGCATAGGTCAAGCTGTGGTTAAGGTAAGCCTCGTTCTGGGGAAGGAACAAGTGTCCAGATGGATGGCCATTCTCTAAACAAGGCCTCTTATATGATGAGATTTCTGGAGACGTTTCACTCCTCGTTGTAGCTTGTGTGGATTTGTCGGCCCCCTCTCTGTGGTGGCCAATATGTTCATATTGGTTGGGACTTTGCTTAACCCACTCACTACTTAGCTTTGGAGAGAGGGGTCTGGAGGTAACATGAGAAGAGCCAGTATTTTGTAAGGAAGAAACTGTGCGGTTGGGCTCTCCCATCTTTGGACAAGACGAGCTTCGCTCTTGTGGCACAGTTCTATCTACAATTTTATTTTTAATTACAGAAGGTGAGGAGCTTTTTCCATGTGGAGGGCCCAGGTCTGTATAAGGCCTTGGAGATGTGGACAAGGTTGAAGTGTGCTGAGAGGGACTAGGTACCACCCAGGAAGAGTGTAAAGTGCTAATAATTTCAGGCCTCTCTGAGACCTTTGAAGAAGTGCTGCTGACCACAGAGTGAGTGTGTGAAGAAGGGGAGTGGGAGATATTGTCTTTTAGAAGCTCTCGGCTATGAGGTGGCCCATAACGTGCCCCTGATGCTATAGCCTCCATCTTAACTGGGAAGCCATTTGGAGAAAGTCCAAACTCAAGCATTCGTCCAGACAAGTCTAGGGGCTTTTCGGCTGCGTCTTTGGTTAATTGAGCTTGGTGAGCTGGCCGTTCCACAGTGGGTTTGGAGGGAGACCTACTAGATCTCCTTTCACTCACCCCACTTCTGAGTTCAGTTGCAGTGTCTCTTGTCCTTGATTTGTGAGGGCTAGGCCGAGCAGGAGAGGACTGGTCTGATGCAATGCTAGTTACAGAAAATCGATGAGGAATGGACTGTGTGGAAGAGGCAGAGACTGACGCAGCGTTTGAGACAGGTGGTTGTCCTACTCTAGCCACTGGCCTTTGTAAATCCAAGGAATTGTCAGTTAAACCAGGAGGAGGTTGGGAAAGATGAGATGATGCATGAGGAGAGCAATCTGAAGCTGCTAAACTTTTTTCATTCCCGCTAGTTGTGTTGCTATTGTTCAAAGTACTGCTGTTGCTAGAGCTTTTCCTAGAGGGAGGTCTACTTGGTCTACTGCTCCTGTTTGGGGACCTGTCCCTGTCTGTAGCCACCTGATGATGCTGTGGATGAGGGGAAAGTTGGTGTAGCTGCGGTGGATAGGGCGGTGCAACACCCAGCCCCTTGTCTTGGCAGTGTGCCAGCGATGTGGGAGCAACTGTGACTGCAGGAATCCTCATAGGCGGGGCCACCATGGGGGAAGAGATGGGAGAGGGGGGATATGGTGGCATGTAGTACAGTCTGTCAGTAGGGGAAGGGGCTGCAGCTGGAGTAACGTTGCCCCCCTGAGCAGCACACAAAGAAGGATAGGCCAGGTGTTGGGGAAGATAGGGGTTGGGTTGGCTCAGCAAAGAGGCTTTGTACATGTTAAGAGCTGCAAACTTGGATGAGTCCATGAACGGATACATGCTCGCTTCAGGGTAGGGGCTGAGCCAAGGCAGGCGTAGGTAGCTGCCACCTGCACCTGCCAAGCCCAGTTCAGTTGGCTTTTCCCCAGGCCCCACTCTGCATTCCAAGCCGAGCCCGTCAGCTCCAGGAACCATCACAGGCTTGTGGAGACTTGGAGGGGTTCCCTTGTAAAGGCCGAGGTATCCATTAGTGGGCTTACGACTGTCCAGTGCACCATCAGGTTTATACACAAGTTCTGGGAGACCATCCCTGCTGTAACCAAGAGGGAGGGCAGGCGTCTCTCGACTCTTGTCAGCTGGCAGTGCTCTGATACCCGGATACACCACTCCACCGTGGAGGCGGAGACCATCATGCATCAGGGCACCTCGGTCCAACCCCATGGCAGCCAGGGGGGTTAACCTTGCATCCACCTGAGATAAAGACAAAAATTAAGGTTTATAACACATCAACCTACCTGACATAGAAAATATATTGCGGTAATATGTATGAACATTATGGAGAAGTCTAATCAGTTGACTTGCCATGTTATTTGCAATGTGGTTTCCTTGTCTCAGTTCCAGGTTGCTCTCTGTCTCGACATCACGAACAGATGTTTCCCTGTGGAGAGGAGCAAGGTTAGCAGTTGTATCTTGGCTCTTTTACACATACTAAGATTAGTTTGGGGTATGTAGTCACATAAATGAATAAGAGCAAAACCAAAAGGAATGTTTGTAAATGTAGAAAGAAAGCTACAGTCGTCTGCCCTTCCTCTCATATATACACAAGTTCATTGAAGTAGTCACTGTAGATGAAAGCACTCAGTGGGCTCCCCTCCCTCCTGTCTGTCAACAGCCTTCAACAACCTCCTTACTATTCTCAAAGACCCTGGTCCTGCCCACCCCGTGGACTAGACGTGCATTGTGGGGCCGCATCTATTCAGTCACGTTCCTCACACACTGGTTTTCTGTGCCCTCTTTGACCTGCTCAGAGCTTGCCTCAGCCAGCCAAGCGAATGAAGATTAAACATCAGAAACCATTTCGGTGGGAGCCCATTTACTGCCCACCAACACAGAGCCACAGATCAACAAACACAAAACAAAAAGCTAGAGGCACATACAAGATTCACTTTGACATGAAATTATGTTTATGTTTGCACATGGTGCATGCACTGGTACAGAGATATTCAAATATATTTTTTGTGACAGAAAAGTAACTACTACAACTTTGAGGTAAATTTACAACTATTTCCAAATAGCTGTATAGCTTTATAAAACTTCTTAAAAACACCTCGTTTCTCCTACATAGCTTACTGAAAATTGAAAAAAATCTTGATATAGGCTAATGGAATTAAGGGACAAAACACACACAACTTTTGTTCGTTGCACCTACTCGGCAGATTTTTTGTCTTAACATGAACATTTTCCAAACCAGTTGTGAGCGGGCTCCAGACAGAAATGGAGTGGGAGGTCAGTGGGGGAGGGAAGCACCTTTAAATAGTAGAAGTGCAAAGCCGCGCCGTGCTCCGCAGCTCTGAGCGCAGCAGCGAACCAGCGCTCCTCGATCATCGCAGAGAAACGCCTCTGAGCCTCGCTGCCGCGCCACTGGCACGCCACTTTTATTGCCGTGACCCAGGGCCCATTAATCAGCCTGCTGCGGGCCCCTCAGCTCAGCTCCTCCCCAGCGCAGTGCTCCCTTCCCCCAGCTCCCCAGGGCCAAGACCGCTTTTAACAACATCCGCAGCTGACGGAACTGAAACACTGACTGCGAGTGGGGAGGAGAGCACGGCGAACTTATGTACAAGTTACCACGTGTGCACCATATCCTCAAATCAAACAGACATGGCACTGCTCCCGCTCCCTGCTTTTCCTCAAGCGCTTTAGCAGGCGCCATACTGTTAGACATTTAAATCTCATGCATCCATACAAAAAGGAGCATGCGTTTATTTCTGCCAAATATTAACAATGCCACCGTAGCCTAATTAACCTTTTCCAAGGTGGTAATAATAAGGCACTCCTGTTTAAATAGCCTATAATATCATGAATGCACAAGTCACAACACAAACATGCACTAAAACCTGGTGTAGGCCTAACGAATCAATTTTGGTCAACATGTCATCGACGTCAATCCTTGACACATTAATATTTACGTTTACCTTCACTAAAAGAATTACAACATTAGGTGTCAGGTGTAATTTCAAGGAATAGTCCGGTCCAGCTGAATCCCTAAAGAAACTCAAGGTCAGAATCCGGCGTGTGGTGTCTATGTGCGCAAATTGGTGCGGGTGATAGAACTTATCTGAAAGTGCAGTTTAATTCCATCTTTAGATCTTTTGTAATACTTAAAATAAGTAACCCCTAAAACACAATCTTTTATGCTTTTACTGCTTGTGGGGAACGTTTCACTATAACATTGAGCCAAACGTCTGCACACGTGGAAAAACAGCAAATAGGAGAAGGGGATAAAGAAGGAAAAGGCAGTGTGTTGACGCCCATACCCGCTGCTAAGAATAGTTTGCGCAACAAACAAGTCCCGATGGCTGTCCAATCTATCACACTAGTCAGCAACAGCAGAAGGCGGTGGGGAGGGGGTCGCAGCGGTTGGACCACGTTTACAAAGCAGACCGCTGGAGCGAAGACTCGACTCGCACCATTAAGTGCAAAACCACTAGGTGTTTTGTGTGAGTGCTCCATACGAGGGTTTGGGTCTCTTTAGGGACTGAGGACAAACATGAGAAAAAAAAGTTTAATAAAGACATATTGGCGCGCGTTTGCCTCGAATCTTGTTTCTGTCTTTTTGAACTCTTTGTGACCCGTAGCACGCACCGGAATACACACCGGCGCCACTCGGATTCCCTCCAACCATAACCCCTAGTCACAGCACGGTAAGTGGGGAAATGAGTCCGGTCTAAAGACAAATGTATACACCAAATATTCCACACACTTCTCTGCTTCTTCTGTCTTATCTGTACAGAGCGGCGCCCGTAGCTCTCGCTGTGTGTATCACAGTGTAGGCGCCCTCGCTCTTTGTCCCTGGAGCTTTGCCAAGCTCTCTGAAGCACAGAGCTACGACCAGCTCAAAAAAAAAAAAAAAAAAAATGCAGTGTGACGCAGGATAATCTCCGCAGCGACGGGGGTGGGGTGGGGATAAACATGGATTAAATGCAGGCGCGTGCACGCACAAACTGCACGGACATGGGAGTGGGGAAAGATGTGTGTGCGTGTGAAGGAGACGAGCGCTCTAACAAGAGGAATAACTCGCTGATGAGCGAAAGAACACCAGCGCAGAGGGAAAACATTAGAAAGCGCTGCCGCCTCGAGCCATTAACACCTGGCGTTATAAAGGGAGCGTGCCAAAGGGACCCAAGCAAGTGACAAGACAGCTTCGTGTCGGAGTTAATTATAAAGTATAGGCCTATTTGAATAAGACCTTCAATTTGCTTTAATTAGGACTAAACCCAGGTCTAAAATATGACTTCATGGGTCTTACATGCATGAGTTACATCATTACAACAGAAGTTCACAAAAGTTGTAAAGATGTAGCCTAACTTATCACAAACGTATTATACGTGCGCGCTGGTGGCGGAGCTCGGAGCTGAAGTAGAGCCATAGCGTCTTTTTCAGCTGACACATCAGTGAACGGGCGGTAAACAAGGGGCCCTCTGCGTCCTCCCGGGCCGCTGCACAGCCACACGCAAGGTGCGCGCTTCAATCCCTTCTCTCGGCAACAACGGCTACATTGTGCGGACCCCTACATCCCTCCCTCTTTCCCTTTACGCTGTCACTGGGACCCGGGTGGCGGCTGCTGAACTGGCCCTATTCATCCCTAGCCAAATGAGAGCTAAATGGCTCTTTATGGCACCAAAGTAACCGATTGTAATGGAGGGGCGACGCGCATGCACGGGTCTGCTCCGCTCACCAGTTTGCGTTCTTGAGTTAACTTTGGAACAGGCTGGGGATCGCTTTCATGTGTTGGATGCTCCTAATGAAAACTCAAGGACTGACATCCCATCCCTCCTCTTATCTGTAGCCTATATACCCCGTCCCTGTATAGGCCTAATGTTTAGAGAGGGTCCTAATTATTTGTGTTTCGTGAACGCGTGAATTACAGGCTACATGAACGTCACTTGCATGTAGGTGCTAGAGCTGACATCTGACTCGAGGCTCTTAAGGTCACATGAAGGCAGAGACACATGTTGATTTTTGGACACCTCGATTACTTTATACTTTACATTTATTACTCAGCTTAACTATTTTCTTCTTCTTCTTAGCAATAACAATAATAATAAAAATATATGATGTTTGATTGTTATAATACTTTAAATTATTTCAGCATTCCTTTGTTTTTTTAAGTGAATGTGCTGTAGGTGGTAACATAGGGTCAGCTGAATTTCATAATGCGTAAAGTAAACCTGACCGCTTCATTAGGTATTTAAGCGATTGGTGTATTTCATTCTACACATTTAAGGACCCAAGGATTAAGACAAATGCTTCAACAGATTACATTCTGTAATAAGGGGTTTTGTTAGACAGAAATATTTTGGAGCATCATCTAAAAACAAACGAGGGGGGCACGGAGACAGAGCAGAGAGAGGCTAGCGGTGTCATCATCATTCTGTCGCTTAATCAATCTTCCACAGAGCCATATGCGGGCCACACAGAGGTCAGACAGCTTCAGTTTACTAATGCTGACAGTTTTAGTGGCATTGTAACTAATTAATGCTGCAATACTTTTAGATGCTGAAATGTCACAGTTAAATACGTTAATAGAAAAGAGGGAAGAGCATTGTAGTGTCTAGTGTGAGAGGTGTTGGTCTGTGCGCCCGGGAAGCGCTCAACGGCCGGCACGTCTCCACAGGAAAGTGATCCGTGCGCTCCAGTCGAAACAAAAAGCTTTGTTCAGCGCGGAGAGGGAGAGGCTGTGGTGGTGTGAAGGGGGGAAAGGGAGGGGGTGGGGGGCTGGGAGGGGGGGGGGGGCGCTCTCTCGTTTCATCGCGAGGTCCCAAGAGGCCAGCGCGGAGCATAGCTTCAATCAAACCGTGACGTCTCCTCGGGGAGCTGCGCAGCGCCTGGAAAACCGATCTCTCCTTGGCTTCTCTCTGTCGTGCCGAGGCTTTTGTTCACACGCACATTACCTAGCTCGGCAGAGAGCGCAGCGCCAGCAGCGAAAAAACACTGTTGTTTTATTTCCAGACGCGAGCAAAGAGCGAAGAGAGGAAAGAACGCAAGCGCGAAAACAATAACATACCTTGGTCGGAAAAAAATTGAAAGAAGTCTGTTTTGACGAACGTCCACCGTTCGCTGCCACTTCTCAAGCAGCTTTGATATGTAAAAGTGGTCTCCTGATTAAATGAGTGTGCGCGTGTTATATATCCCCTGCCTGCCAACCCCTGAACGTCACACGTTTAAAAAACGGACAAACAGCAGGTTAATAGATCTCGAATGCGGTCGCTGTGGTTGGCTTTATAAACGCTGCGCTGCTCCAAACCGCCCCAATGGAGCCCCGCTGACACATCCACTGTCATACGTCACTCAGCATGACAATATCACACAGCAGGCCCACAGCTGGTGGTGCCTTCAGGTGCACCTTCGCAAAACCCCCAAAGTAAAACAACATTATACTATCAAAACTGTTACGCATTAGAAAGTCCCCCTAAAGTGGTTCCAAAAAACAGCTCATCTGGAAATGGCGCACTTTAACGCAGTTTTAGGGTAATGAACTTTATGTTACAGCCATAGTGGAGTGTTAGGGGTTAATGCCTAAAAAAGAGAAACATTTTGTCAGTTTAGAAAAAACCCTCCCCCATTTGGGTTTCCAACACCTGCAAAATACATCAGCTCCATACTTTTCACACCAGTAGAAAACATATGCACAACAACACTGTCCAGCGGACCTTGCTTATGTAAATACACACACACACACACACACAAAAGCATTAACAACTTGAGAAATCGAGCTATTTCTAATATTACAGCGATCTGGGCATTCTGGGTAAAAGGCAGACTGCAGCAGATGTTTGCTTTTAAGTTTTCTGGAAGGATGTGAGACGTGCCGATGTCCTAAATTGCTTCAGCGAGCAGCCTATGGGTGCGCAGAAACCGATCTACTAATGTTATAAGTCACATCTGGATTGTCAAGGCTGAAGTAGTGTTCTTCACTGAGCTCGTCAAAGAGCTCCAACCAGCCTCTATGAAGCACATCGATCGTCCTGAGAGCGCGTCCTCTAATTAGTATCTGCGAGGCTCTGGGACAGGCAGCACGGGACAGGCGAAGGACGTCTGAACCCACATGACGGGAAGCGACAGTGTCCTCTGTGTGGTAGTTTGTGAATAATGGGAGTCTTTATCAAACTTGCAGTGTGGTGAAACTCATATGAATTATTAGGAGAGACGGAGTTTAGAACAAATTCAACTCGAGTGTAAATAAACTACCACTACTTAACAAAATAGAAAAACGGATGAAAGCATTAATAAAAGCTTATTAAAATGTATTTATATTGTATATAGCCTAAGCGCTTTGATTTATGTGTCTGTCTTGTGATTCACTTTCTCCGAAAGAGTGAAAAAAACATCGCGTGTCAGATCTGGAGGGGGAGGGGGACTCTTAACAAGCTCTACGTGGATTCTCCGAGCGCAGCAGAAGACGTTTTCCCCACACTACACATAAAGAGTAAGATACAGCTTGGAAGGATCGAGCATGAACTTGTATCAGCCAACATCTGCGAGACGATGAAGCAGAGCAGGTGTCAGGGTTTCATTTGGAGTTCTAAACTCCCGTCGTAAACATTTCCACCCGTATTTATGGTGGCCCTGATTAAAATACTGTTCTGTCCTGGTTTATTATTAGATTGGCAGCAGTATAATCCTACTTTGCGGTTAGTCAAGTCTTGGCCTGTTAACTGTCTATGTTAAGGATGTCATCGAATAACAATGTTTTACACATATCTGCATTTGAATTTGCTGTGGGGCTCGGTCGATTTTAAGCCGGTGGATGCTCCTCTTTAAAGTACATTAGGATTACGGCGTGCGCTGACAGCGAAAGAAGAGAAGTGGCAACGTGCCAGAGCGCTTTCCTTCAAGTAGACAGGAAGGTGACACACACACCTTTGATGAGATGAGCGATCAGGGTCCACTATCTTCAAACAAAGCCCGAGTGTCACGCGCGCATGCACAACGGGGATGCCCTCCAACTGAACAGCGTAAAAGCGGAGCAGCGCCGCCACTCTGGCTTCCTTTGGCAGGGCGAGGCTTGGATTCCGTAACCTTGTTTAGCGCAGAAGCTCCGTGTGCGCGCACGAACACGACCCACACACATATAAGAGAGACACACACAATCACTCCCCCAGCCTCCCTCGCGCGCTCTGTCGCCACACACAGATAGACAGACAGCGCACACATCGTCACACGACAGAGGAATATTCTCGCCACTTTCCAGTCCGCTAATGTGTGGGACGTTCTTCTCGACAAACCTCAGACCCTAGGCTTGACAGGACAATAGTAAACATTTAAACAGAAAGGGGTCGGGATCGTTACGTGCATGCTTGAGTTATTTATCAAGCACATGCCACTGCCCCGCCGAAACGCACAAAGACCACCCTATGCGCTATTCTTAGAAGTGGCCGTTCCTCTCCGTGACTCTAAACGCACACACCGCGCTGGACACAGTGCGTTCGCATCCACACGCCACAGAACCGCTTTAAAACACCCTTTGTTGAACAGACAAAGACAGGACACTATTACACGTAAAGCATCTCACCTCTGTAATAGCTGGGAGTCGCTGTCCTCGTGTGTCCGTTTATCCAGTTGCACGTCTTTTTCCTGTTTTCCCAAGTTAACACTATGAGGGCAAGGAGCCGTGCGAAGACTGGCTGCTTACCGTCCTGTCTGCTCCGCACACAAAAAGCAGCTAAAAGTGTCTAACAGGTTATCCACTTGTCGCAAAACAAGGCGTTTAAAGCTTTTATCTACAGTCCACTCTATTTTAGATTGTAAACTCTTTTCGTGGTGTTGCTAATGTCACTTTCAAAAACCAACAAAAGTGATCCTGCGCAGAGGAGAGAAAACTAAAACGTGATACAATACATCCACAAAGAGAATTCGCTCGGGTCTGTTCAGACGTGGGTCGTCCGCCGAAAGAATACAAATGGCGAGGTCGGTGGACTCGCAGAAAAATTAATTCAGCTTGGCCGTACCTCGCAGCAGCGCCATGTTGGGTTCGAGCAGAGCACGCCGTCCTCGGAAAAAGCCCCTTTCTCCCGCTTGTAGTCACTCCATATCCTCAAAACGGCGAATTCTGCGCCGTGTCTAAAGGTTATTCCCAACTGGGTTCGTGTACACGTTTCGGGCCACATAAAAAGTAACGATCCCTCGAGCGGAGCCCCCCGTTTCGCAGAGAGGACGCGCGGAGCTCTATGGGGAGTGCCGCACACAGAATGGATGAACGCTGTCTGAGACCGAGCGACTCGCTTCCACTCCCACTCGCGCAGACTCTACCCAGAAGGCCAGTCGGGAGACCGCAATTACCATAAGCCTCCAGCTCGTGCACGGACTGCGCATGCACGCACACACAGAGACACACAAACAGCGAGCGAGAGAGAGACAGCGAGAAAAAGGCGCATACACCGCGGCTCCGCTGAAACTCCAAACCTGGATACAACGAAGTCTAAGAAGAATAAAAACGCCAAATAAACTTGAGGATTTGACGAATACAAAATGATGTTGACCTGTGTTCAAACGTTGAGTATGATGCGATTTATAACAAAAATACAAAAATTATAAAATTATTGCAATATTAAGTTTACTGTAGGCAATGCTTAGAAAAAAAGTGAACTGCAATATAATGTAGGCTACCTTTAGTTTTTAATGTTCTGTCATCATTAAGTGTTCATATTCGCCCATGGCCTGGTGTTATTAAAAAAATAACTGAGGCTGTGTTTATGAACATTGGTTAGTTTTCCACGCCAACATTTAAGGTTAATGGTTGAAACACGAGGCAATGGGGAGAGGCAGGCTGAGAGGAGAGGCAGCTCAAGGCTGGGGCACATCTGTTAAGGCTCCCATGTCAAGTGAAGGAGGAGGCGGCTATGAATATCAGCCCGAGGTGTACATCGTGCGCCTGCCTGCCCGGCTACGTGCTTGTGTGTGTGGGACCAGATGATATATGGAAAGAGAAGAGTCATTGCAAACTAGAGGAGCCCAACAAGAACAACCCACAAAACTTTTAGTTCACACTGTGTCATTGTGAAACAAAAGGACATGTGTTCATAGAAAACACTGAGGAGTAGCCTATCACGTGAATGTATTTTTGGTATCTGATTCTGTCTCTGTTAACAGAGCTCAATAAGAAACTGGATAGATGTTTGATTCTGCTTCACAAAGTAGCTTATATCAGACTGCATGGGCACTGTGGAGTCTTTGATATAGACAGTTTCCATTCCATTGCTTTAAATGTATTTAAAGTCAATTGGTTTGGTATTAGAGGGAGGAACAGTTAATCAAATCCTAATTCTACTGTAGTTAGACAATGGCATAAAGTTTCTCAGATGAATGTGTAAAAGCCAAACTTATATCAATGAACGATATATTGATAGGAATAAATGGAACATTTCTGAAACTTAGTGAAGCATATAACACTAACATAGTGTTATATGCTTCATGCTGAACTTGTTCATGACCTGGACTGAAAAGGTGGCCTTTAAAATATAGCACCATTTTTTTCACACTTGAGATTTTTCATCCTCAGCTTCTCATCATTATATCCCCAAAGTGCCAAGGTGATCCAAGCTGGCACCCTGCTCATACAACAACATATTCACCATTTTGGTCTTTTTGTAGCCTACCTTTAACTGCTGTAAATCTTAAACCAATGACAAGAGGTGAAATCTAGTAAGTATGGATGGAGACAAGCTGATTTGTGTTGCCAAAAAGTGTACAATGCAAAAACAATAATTTACAATATGCCACAAAGTCAGTAATGACATACAGTATGATCTCTCTTGGACTTGAGCATAACGGTTTTGGTCAGATTGAAACAAACTTTAGTTTCAATGGACCACCAGATACAAGTGAAATACACCAATCAGGCATAACATTATGACAACTCACAGGTGAAGTGAATAACACTGATTATCTCTTCATCATGGCACCTGTTAGTGGGTGGGATAAATTAGGCAGCAAATAAACATTTTGTCCTCAAAGTTGATGTGTTTGAAGCAAGGATTTGCAAGTGTGACATGACTTGTAGAGAGCATCTCCCAAACTGCTTATTTGTGGGCTATCACCATTCTGCAGTGGTCAATATCCATCAAAGGTGTTCAAAGTAAGGAACAGTGGTGAACTGGCATCAGGTGATGCATGTGGGAAGAGAAGGTTGGCCCAATCCAACAGACAAGCTACTGTAGTTAAACGTGCTGAAGAAGGAGTCAGAATATACTGTACAGTGAACCGTTATTTGCTGCATATGGGGCTTTGTATTGGCAGGTGGTCATACCACATGTTATACCTAATCGGTGTATGCCACTGACAAACCTTTTGCAAAATGTATGCTTGTAAAAACTGATTAAAAAAAAGCTATTGGATGGCTCATTTCTGAAACTTAAAATCTTTTGTCACACATGTAGCAGTGGTTGACTACGTGTGCTGCTGGTTGCCAGCCGGCAGACTATACAGACATTCCACTTGCATGCTTTCTTTCACTGTCACTGAGCACTCTGCCCACCCCTGGTTTCAGTTTGTTTCAGATCTTGCAGCCTTTGCAAGGTTCATATTACTGCCCTGTTGACTTTGGTAGCCCAAATGATTATGTCTAATACATAACATGGGTAGGTTTCTATTGGTTCAAATGTAAAGTGTAATTGTGACTGTGTTGGTAATCCCTATTGTTCTTGTAGGGAATATGTTAATTCAGCCTCGCCTCACAAATCGGTTCATACTGGTGTCTCTTATATTCTTATATCCCAGTATTCTAATAGCCTTTATTTAGTGTACCTTGTGCCTTGAGACCTTTTTTGCCTTGCCTTAATTTTTTGAGATAGTAAACCTTGATTGGTAGAGTTTTTATTGTTTTATTATTTACTAAACAAATCGTTGAATGAAATCTTGACATAAAAATAAATAAACCATTGATTGGAACCCAGTCTTCTGTCCTCTGGTGAACAAGCTTGTGCACCTTAGATGACAGTTTTTTAAAGATTTATTTTTAGCTTTTGTACACTGTCCCTGAAGGGAAAGTCACAACAATGCAATCAAAACCACTCAAACTAAAATGGAAACATGCACACAAATTCAAAAACATGCAAACACAAACAGAAACACGGAAAAATTAGAAAACATAAAATGGAAATGCACACCAATTCGGAAACATGCACCCAAATTTGGAGACACAACAGCAAATGAGATTACGAAAGAGTAATAAATAGTAGACAAGCTAATAACAAAAACAAAACCAGAAAACAGCTTTCTTCTTCTCCACTCACTAAGCACTAAGGTCCCACTCTTTCCTAAATGTCATTTGCTGTAGTGTTGCTGAATATGGATGCAAATTTACATTAGTGTTTACACATTTGTTTTAGGATTTCAGGTTTGCCAACAGCAACAAGCACTTTTAGCTATACCTGTTAACAACATGGCGACACCGAAAAATGGAACGTATGCTGCAATACGTTTATAGAAACAGTAAAATATGTTCTTATTCTAGATTCTAGTAACTTTGTTAACATTATATCACTCTGGCTTTTGCCAGGTTACAGCAACAGTACAATGACGGGAAATAGGGGAGAGAGAGACAATTGAACTCGAGTCACTCCAGTATGTGCTATGCACACAACCAGGTGAGCCACCAAGGTGCCCCCTATATCCAATTTTTGTAATGTATTCTCCAGGCGAAATTACTGAGTTGCTGGTATTTTATCCAAATGCCACATATGCAATTTTTAGATGTAGATGCCAGAAGGCCTCTCTTATTCTGTCTGATTCTGTGGGAGTAGAAGCAAAGGCTGTCCATCACTCTCTGAAACTGGATTAGAAAGAAACTGCTCTGAGAATTCACTGGATAAACAATGGCCAGTGAATGGTGAAGCACACTCTTGTGGATACAAAAAACACCTTTACAGAGGGTGACTGGGAGACACAAAAACACGTGTGGAGTGCAAAGCTTTTTATTGCTGCACTTTTACGACTGTGTGAACTTTGTAGTTTGAAAATCCAGTCTGAGAAAGGCATGTGCCTTTAAAATGCCCTATGGTGGATAAAAGTGATCTAAAAAATATATAAAGCTATTCATATCGCAGATCTAGTCCCTTTTAATGGTATTGTGTGTCTTCTCAGTCATTCATGTAACTTGTCAATCTAAACTTGCTTCAATAATAATAATAATGCATTAGTCTTATATAGCGCTTCTAGACATGCCATAAGTTGCTTTACAATTTGGTGGATTATTCATTCAGTCCTCCATCACACTCCATGGTGGTAACCTACTTATGTATCTACAGCTGCCCTGGGCCAGACTGAAGAAAGCGTGGCGGCCAATCAGTGCCTACGGCCCCTCCGACTACCACCAAACACAGTCATACTAACACATTCATACAGACAAAGTGGCTTAAGTGTCTTGCAGACCAAACCGCCAACCTTTGGGTTGGTGGGCGAATGTCTCTACCGACTGAGCCACTGTTGCTCCACACTGTAGACCTAGAAGAGGCCACACTCTGGGAGGTCACTATGATCCTGACATCTGCTGTTGCAATCAGACACCAACACTTGGACCAACACACTCCTCTGCATCACACCTCACATTTAAGAGGCTATGGATTTAACTTGAAAATATTCAAGTCAAAGTGTTGTAAATGAGTCAATGTGTTGTGAGAGAACACAACAGAAGACTCACATAAAGTACCATGTGTCTTGTGAACACTTTGAGGGACTGAAATGCTAATTCCACAAGATTTTTTTTGCCATAAATTATACAAAAAAAAAAATAAAAAAATAAAAATGGAGCAATAAATAGTCTACAATATTCAGGGATGGTCATTTTGTTTGGATAGGTGTAAAGAGGCATTTTGTGCATAGACTATTATAATTATTCTATTATTTACTATTGCCCTAAACTTACTTGCTAAATGCATAAAGAGTAGGGCAGTCATTGGAAAGCAGTAGAGCAAATGACATAGATAGCCATATAAGTTATTAGAAAAAACTACACATAGCCCCTTTAACCACAAACCAGTCTTCAAAGCAGTCAGAAACCTCACACGCGGCTCTCTGACATATTGTAACAGGGCCGACTGCCAACACGCGGACACACACATTCGCGCGCGCACACGCATTCTAGCTCGGATTGCAGGAAGCTCTTTGCACGCAGCAGCTCAGTCCACAGCAGCCGGTACTAATCAGCACAATCCACCTGCAGATCGTTATGGATCGCTTACTGCAACGCGCGCACATGGACTGGTCTGAACATGCACGTCCCTCCATGTAGATAGAACAAATGTCAAGATGCTAATTTCTTAAATGCAGCTTTAAAAGTAGCCAGGACCAATATTTGATAGAAGTATGGGGTGTTGCAAAAAATATCAGTAGCAAGTAGCAACATCAGTACAAGTAGCCTATCCAAAAAATATGCAAAATAGAATATAATTTGTTATAATTTTTCATTCATTTATTTGTTTTAGAGATATACTGGTCCACTTGAGGATAGATAGCTAGATTGCTAGATAGACCTCTGATAGGCCTACATGTTACAGAAATAACGGCACCGCTCTCTCTCTCTCATACCGTTGTGGTAAGGGCTAACCGGTTCCCCACAGGCGCGCCACGCTGCGTTAGCGCGGCCTCACCGGGGATAATTACAGCCTGGCGCGGCAGGGTGAGCGTGGCTCTAGGCCAAACGAGCACAAGGGAGGGGGGACAATTATTGTAGAGCTGAGAGACATGGATCTATAGATTAAACCCTAATCAATAGACAGCTAAATTCATCGATGCCATCAATCAGGGTGTGCTTGAGACAGGAAAGAACCAATGCAATCAATCACACTTATCTTATTCAGACCTGTGGGGATTGTAAACGAGACAGAACCCTTAAAACCGACAGAAATGCTCATTCTTTTAAAGATTAAACCCGTCAAACGAAGGTTTTTCTTGAGGAAAGGGAAGCGGTAGGTAGGAAGGGAGGCGTATGAGGCTCTCAGCGCAGCACAAAAGCCCCGCTCCCCCTCCTCTCTCTCGTCTGTCGGCCTCGGTCGAGTTCCGCTCATAACCTCGCCACCCACCTCCCAGTTCCCCGCCTCTCCCTGCTTTCCGCTGCTGGCGAGGCGAGTGCGCACACACACAGAGACACACAGCTCTTTGCAGCCGCTCGCGCAGATCTGACGCACACTCAGCGCGCGCACGACCTTGCGAGTGCGCACACACGCCATTGACACACAGGCAGCGTCAATAAAAAGCCCAGCGCTGTGAGAGGCCGCCGGCACTCCACTCCCCCTCCTGCCACTGCGATTAGCGGAGGCTGGCTGGCTGGGGAGAGGCGCCCCTCTGTTA
Source organism: Bostrychus sinensis (assembly GCA_020698575.1). NCBI lineage: Eukaryota > Metazoa > Chordata > Actinopteri > Gobiiformes > Eleotridae > Bostrychus > Bostrychus sinensis. Next base: position 20,469,461 of record CM036240.1, on the reverse strand, counting down.
TCTGGGGCGGTGGCAGCCTGTGTGTGCGTACAGAGAGATTAGTTTAACCCTTTCCAAACCGTTTCACAGCGCTCGTAGCTCCGCTCGCTCTGCTCACTGTGCGCTCACAGCAGCGGAGTGGAGCTGGTTGAGAAGCAGCAAAACAGACACGAGGAACGTTTTGACGCGCTTCTCGAGAAAATGTGGGAGGGGGTTCATGTGTTTGATAATATTTCGGGGAATTTGTGGGTACTCTTGCTGATGCATAATGGGGATTTTTTTCTACTTTCAAATATGATTCATAGGGCTACTTTATAACCTAAACTCGTGACAGCACTGTGAAAAAAACATCTCAGTCCTAGCCCAACCCTATCCATATTCTGAAGTCAATTCTTTAAATCGAGCAGTTATCTAGCCTAAAGATTTATAGTTAACTGTAGGCTACTGACAAGAAGTAGTCCCAAATGATGATATTTGATTATGCGTCATAGGTGTCGGCTTCATAACGCACTCACCTTGAATAGGAATGGCGTTTTAAATTAGATTAAAAATGAGCTTACACTTAACATGCTATTGTGCATAGGCGGGTCTAAAATATGATTGATCTTATATTGAACAAGAAACACTTGCCAATCAACAATCGTTCATTAAAGGTGCAACTGGTTACACGGACATGTCACAATGAAAACCAAAGGCCGTGCGTTGAGGCATTTAAATGGACCACAAATTATTTTAATATTGCTTGAGGCAGGTTGACCTGTTAGTGAATTTCTGTTCATATCCAAAAAAAAAAAAAAAAACTAAAGTAGTCTCTGAGTATGCCAAGACACAGCTGTGTTTCTTAAAGCCGCGTGTTTTGCATAAAAACGCAAACATTTTAGCTTCAGCTATCTCAAGATTACCCATGCATGTTTGGGCAAACTCACTAAGTTTGCAACTCCTGTTCCTAAGATTTTAGGCATATGTCAAACCAACAGGTTATTGAAGGACTTTGGCACACCAACATGCACGACCTCAAGCCCAAACCCGCCAATTAAACATTCAGACTGATCGATCTAATACATTGTAATTGTTATATATATATTTGGACGCATTCCACTTACTAACTTACTCTTAACCCCTTCCAGCAGCTTTCTGTTTACTACACGCTCTGGGTGAACCCATTTTTAGAAGGGTTACAGCCTGCGCCACATTCCCGCCAGTAAATACTGCTGGGGCCCTAATAAACAGCAGGCGTATCTCCGCATGGAAGCGAGCAGAGCAGAAGAGCGACAAACAGCTATCACGCCCGTGCACACGCTCGGAGGAGTGAGGTTGTTTTTCAGCGTCTGGGCTGCTGCTGTCGCCTCTCCCTTCTCTTCCTCTCCTCTCTTTCCGTGCGTCACGGCTAGGTCATGGCCGGGCTCCAACAATGGCTCCGGTTTCTCGAGCCATGCGCGCATAGCACACACAAACACGCGCACATGGAGCAGCTCCAGGAGCACACAGATCTGACAAATGATAGGGTGGCGAGGCGAGCTAATAGTAGGCAGAGCGCTTGCCGACATGCCCGTGGGCCGCGGGTGTTAAATTGTATCCAATTACGGCACATGCGACGATATAAGGGGGGAATAATAATTCTTCTTGCGTGACAGGGAGATTCGCTTATTGCCCTGGCTCTTCATATGGGGGGGGGGGGGGCTTCAAAAGCGAGCTGTGCGTGTGGAGGCAAACTCTGCTTTTCTGGAGGACATGGTGTGCATATTTCATTAATCAAAATCCAGTTAACCAGATTTGGAGACACGGCAGAAGCCAGCAGGGTCCAAGCAATAATTAATATCCATTATTTCGGCAGCACAGGTCTAAGACGTCTGCACAAACTCAGAAATGGGCAGACACTTGATAGAAGGAAGGCAATGGGCATGTATAATGGTACAGTGGGGCTGCAATAATGTATAAAATAAACACAACCAGATTCAGCGTTGTTATAAAACGCCCCTCCTGTTCTCATTTATTAAAAGGAGTGAAAAGTCAAGTAAAACCAGAAATCATTACAAAACAGTGCAATGTAAGGTGTATATGTGAAATACATCAGTGTCAGTTTGTGCACTGCAAAGTCAAGTTGCAATCTGGTGTCATTGACGCCTGGCAGAAAGTTCAACAACTCAAGGGTAAAAAGGGTCAAGTGTCAGTTCATTAGTTCAACGTGTCAGCAAAGAGTCTGACAGCAGGCAGTGTGCTAGCAGTGATGCTACCACAAAAACATGGAAAAACACACATTGAGGTTCAATATAAAGGATTCTGCAAATCACAAATTCCTGAGTCTGTCCCATGCTGACAGGGCCATACGAGTGGCCAGGAGTATGCTGTGGGCACCATATTCAAATTATTATTGTAAGATAAATGTGTGGGAGCATTTATCAGTTGCACTGTAGTTGTTAATAAGGCTTTCAAATTCAGTCTTTCTTACAGTTTAAACTTCATATTTATTTAAAGGCACATACAAAAATAATGTACACTTAAATAGTGGAATTTCTGCTATAAATATCATATAACAAAGACACCTCACAAAAATACAAAACAAATCATTTGTACAATATTAACACTGTATGCAAATACTGGTGGGGGAAGGAGGGACTCCTTATAAGCATATGCAAAATATTTGCTCATCTCAACCACTTAAAAGCAGTTTTCTATGTTTCCATGTATCTCAACCTAAAATTGTTGAGCAGCAGGCTCTGTCTTACTGTTGGGATATGGAGCTGTAGATGCTTTCACATCTGACACACAGGGTGCCTTTTAAGAGGCTTGCTTTTCACCTTATCTCCCGCAGAGAAGTGAAAAGGTAATTGCCATGAATGGTTAACTATCACCTTGTTATGATTGCCTTTCAGCAGTCTTATTTTTTCCCGTTTTCATTTTTCAGGTTATGCCTAAAACGTAGCACCGTGCAGGAGTCGAGTCAGTGCTGCCTAGAAGAAAATGCTTTCAAGACCTTTGGAATGCGACAGATGCCTTTAACGTTAGCGGGATCTTAGTAGCGTCTCTCTGTTCCTACTGCTTCCTGATAGTGCTGTTGCAGGGAGCAGCAGTTCTGTTCGCTGTGTGTGTGTCTTTAGGATATTAAATAGTAAAGGATGGGGATTAATAATGAAACCTGACAGCTCATCTCCGGCTTCTATCTGGCTGACTGTCCCCCAATCTTCCTTTTCATTCCCTCCCTACCTCTTTTTTCCTCGCCTGGGTTTCTAATCCGCTGCATTTCTGTCTGGATGCGGCCCTCTTTTGTGCTTTGCCTCCATTTTTTTTTCTCTTAGTCCCTCTTGCCAGCTCTGTCCCTCTCAGGGCCCTCGGTCTTTTAGGGTCATGTCAGGAGAGTAGAAGAGCACGTTAGTGTCATCGTCGTCATCGCTGAGGTCAGCCAGGTCAGCCTGCATGTAGCGCACCGCCCCGGGGTGGTACTCTCCAATTCGGGTCCTGTCACAGAGTCTCGACTGCAGAGCCAGCTAGAGCACAAAGACACAATATGAAATGTTATTCATATATTAATAAAACTGTTTCTCATACAAAGTGCTAAGCTGTTAATGCCACACCACTCAGAGTCAAAAGGTCCCTTGTAGCTGCTCCCATTCTTTCGGGGTTGGAAATAATCTTTTTTTGAATAGGTCTGACTATATACTTAAATTTGAAGAACTTTTTATTTATCAGTGATTTCAGTGTAATCTTGTTAGTGTGCTTCAAATCATTATCTATTGCATGATGCTATTAAGTTCAGGAACAGATGGCCTCTAGAAAACACTGCTATATAGAGGAGTTTTTTTCATTATGTTTTTCATTAAACAAGCCAAACAATTCAAATTTCTCCTGAACATTTTTTTCAGGTGCAATTTTGCAAACATCTGTGGTGCCCTATGTTGGTCTTTGTTGGCAACTGGTTCAAACAAACCATAGTTGTACAGTCCTTACAGTCACATTGTGCTGTCATAAACTTTAAATGTAATATGCTCAGTGGTTGTTTTATTTCATTTTCCTGTAAGCCCATGTTGCAGCATGACATTGGAGTGATCTTGCTGGGATGCTAATTCTGGGAAGATTGACAGCTGCCTTACAAGCTTTCAAATTGTGAATAACAGAATAATCAAAAATACTTTCTTAGATATTCAAATTGATGTACAGATTTTAAGAAAAATTATAGCGCCTACAGTTACAACTTTCTTAAACTTAAACTCTTAAAATAATTTCTTGTATTTTTTCATTAGTCAGCTAGGCTTTATTATCAATATATCCTATTGCTTGGTTTACACTACTTGTCAACGCTGATTTAATGGCTGCTGAAATAAAAAAAAAAGGAATACCTTACTGAGGAATTACACTATTGTGTGTGTTTTACTTTGGAAACCCACTCAGACCCAGGTAGAACATGCAAACACCACACAAAAAAGCCCCACCTGGTCTGGGAATCAAACCCTGGTGCTTTTGGTTGTGAAGCAACAGTGCTAACCACTTTGACACTTTCTATTATGCAGTGTAAAATGACAAAAAAGTTTTTAGAAGTCATTGTCTAGAAACCACCCATTTTCTTTGAATGACTTGACCAGAGTGATATGGAGATTGGGAGAAGCTTATGTCTGCACAGAGACGAAGGATCAAGAGGTGAGCTTACTGCAGAGCCACAGGCGCTTTAGCTGTATGGGCAGAATGCAGATCGATATCAGGCAAAGACTGAACCAAAATAGGGGAAGTTGGAGTGGAAAGGAGAGTTCACATGTGGGAGGGAGGTGCTGTAAAATGATGAGACTCAGAAGTACTGTATAGCAGATAAATGCCACAGATGCTCAAAGAGGGTGCAGGCAACGAAAGAGGCAGGAAAACGAAGAGGCACGTAGAGATAAGGACGACATAGGGTAAAGAGAAACAATAATTATGTGGTTATAACACTGTTCATACAGAAACAATGTTTTGCTAACAACAGTTATATTTAATTAATATAATAATGTTAAATATATTTGTATGAAGTTGTATTTCTGTCTGAATCACAATGACTATAGTTTGATAGGACTGACTTTATGACTATACTTAGAGTTGGAGAATAGAGCAAAAAAGAATGAAGGTGTGAAAAGTATGTTGAAGGCTTTCCATTAAATGCATGTAAATACTCTGCAAAGCAGAAAAAGAAAGGATGAGGAAACACAGAGCAAGTGAGTACGAGAGTGTGACAACTGCGAGTGGAGGCACGATCGTTGGCTGGTGGGGGGTGGTGAGGTGGAGTCTGGAGCGAATGCACAGATTCGTTCTGCTGAAGGAGGAATGTTTTGACGCTGTCACAACGCCCTCCTTCGCTTCCCCTCCCCTCCTCTTCCCCCACCAATCTCACACCTGATGTGTGGGGGCTGCTGGGAGTAGCATGCCAAGATGAATAACAACCGGCTGTTAGTCACGATAGAGCACGAACACACACGCCGGCTGCCTGTTTCTTTCTCTCCACCCCTTGAATTCAATCCGCTCTCTGCTCCTTTCCGCTATTTCTTTGACACACAAACAGTATTTTCTCTGTGATTTAGGAATGCACAAGATTTCATTTCACTTTTCTGTATCTCTCTTCCTCTCTCCACTAACTGCAGCACAACATTGACATTTGGGTTGAAGGTCATACCACACATTCCACCCGTCCATGCTGCGCTTGTGACCCGTTATCAGCACAGCCACTGATACTAAATAGGTGACAGTGTTTGTGCATGCAGAAAATAAGAACGCAATGAATAGGGTTTTTCTTCTTGGTTCATTATCAGCTCGGGCTCACATTTTGTCAATGTTTGTTGATTGAGACAAATCTGGGGAGAACAGTATTGATTGTGGTGTTCAGTGAAATACAACCAATGAGGCTTGCGGTGCAAATATAAAAACCATCATGCGTCTGGTAATCCTATTATCTTGCACTTGTCCAAAAGCTACATATAAGAAAGAGGTACAAAAAACACCAGAAGGCAGGTGGGCATCATTTTGGTTATATTAATGATAACATGCACACATGCAATGCAACAGATAAGACTTGATTTAAAAAGATGGTCTTTTTAGGAAAGATTCAGCTAGTTTGTCAATAAAATTTGATATTTCACTTGTAAATTCCACTGAAGGTCAAATCAAGATGCTTTTGAATTCACAGCACAATGTTAAAACATTTAATTTGTTTACAAGGATACTAGATAAAACTGAAGTATATATTAGGGATGCACCGATACCGATACCAGTATCGGGTATCGGTACCGATACCATGTCCAAGTACTCATATTCATAAAAGTGGGCGGATACCAACAACTGATACCACTTTACAGCGCTGTCACGTGACATTCCCCTCTCAGCGGAGCAGTGAGAACCGAGTGGAAGGATTTCAAAAAGTGAACTGTATGGAGATAAAAGCAAAGCTGACTCTACATTCTGCTCAACCAGACATCCCAAATCATATGTGAGTCCTAAAACTTAAGCAGCTGTCCTTTTGTTGTCCTAGTTGTCCCGAAAATGATAAGCGCGGATTGTGAAGCAGTTGTTGTCTGATAAAACATTACCGTTGCTAATTGTGTTAGCTGCTGTGTTAGCTGCTGTATGTCTTGGCGAATCTTCGCTGGTTATGCGCAGATGCTCAATCTGTCTTTAAAATGATTTAGCGACTGAATAGAGGAGAATCTAAGCTTTAAAATGAGGTATAACATGTCCATGTTGAGCAAATTTTAGCCATGGTTAACTGTGCGGAGATAGACGATGGAGAGCGGGGATAGACGGTAAAAAAACGACACGGTATGGGATGAATGAGATACAGTAGTGTGACTGTATAAACTATAAAGTAACCCCTATATAAGTACTCGTATCGGTACTCGGTATCGGCGAGTACTCAAATGGAAGTACTCGTACTCGTATCGGTTTGAAAAAAAGTGGTATCGGTGCATCCCTAGTATATATCACAGCATGACTAGAAACCTATGGTGAATTAAGCTACTTTGCTACTACCATGGCTTCATTTTGGCAAAAAAAAAAGCTAAAAAATCAACTAGAATCACTTGCAAAGCAAAAATCTCTGCTTAGGGACTGGCCAAGTATTGCAATGGTATCGTGCCCAGATGTGGATCTTCTAAATACAAAGCCCTTAGCTCAAAATTGTCCACACCAAAAAGTAATTATTTCTTTATTTCCTCACCCTTTGTTGCTGGAGTTAGTGCACTATAATAATAATAATAATAATAATAATAATAATAATAATGCATCGGTCTTACATAGTGCTTTATTGGACACTCAAAGAAGCTGACAGAAACATGGCTGCTATTTTGCGCCAATGAGGTCTCCGACCACCACGCACTCTCATTAATACAGGCAAGGTGGGTGAAATGTCTTGCCCAAGGACACAACAACGGCATGCAATTACAGCAGTGGGGCTCAATCTGCCAACCTTTGGGTTAGTGGGCAAACTTCTCTACCAACTGAGCTACTGCCACCCCAAATATCCATACACACGGAGTATGGAAATTTGGGGTGGGCATTCATTTTTGAGTTCTCTTGCTAATAGACTGACAATCCAACCAGCAACCCAACACCAGAAAAAGACCTAACCTCCATCGCAGATGTAATTAAACAGGAATGTTTAAAATCAAAATACTGAGTAGCACAATGCAACTTTTACGTTTTTGCACACAACTGTTTTGGAAACAAAACGTTTATTAAAATTGATTAAAGACTATGATTTTGCGTGTATGTGAACTTTACCTGCATGCCACTGGGGCTCAACAGGCTCCACCAGTCCCTGTCCAGCCCAAAAACGAAAGCGTTGGCCAAGCCATGAAGTGGAGCAGATAATACATGTAATAGTGTCAGGGAGAAGGATGGATCCTGTGGGTAGAAGGCATTGTGGAGCCTGGGAAGAGGGAAACAGTAGCACAGATTTCAATTATTAAAAAAAAAAAAAAAAAAATTAAATGAGATACCCAAAAGAGCTCTGGAGGTAAGGATTGTGTAATTGAAATATAAGTCAAGAGAGAAAAAAAAAAAACAGTAAAGAGAAAGACGAAAGACGTGAACAGGACAAGTGAGTGACAGAGTGAGGGACGGGGTGAGAACGAGAAGTAATGAGAGCGGGGGAGCAGCAGAGGCAGCGAAAGGACGGAGAGTGAGGGAGGAAAAGAGGAGGGTGAAAGAGCGAGTGAGCTTTATATCAGCGTTTAAGAGCCCATTAGGCAGCGTGAGACGGCTGGCCTGACACATTCTTGGCTGCCGCTTCGACAGCACGCAGCACTTTACAAGGACAGGGAGAAGTGTAGCGCTCAACTCCCTTCCTCTTTTCCTTTCCCCAGTCTCTCATCTCAGTTTTCTGCTTCTCCTGACAACAATTTTCACCGGGCCATCATTCCCTTGCTTTTCATTCTGTGCACGTTCACCAGGCGCTGCCTGCCCTCACTCCAATATCTCTTCCGTTCCTTGCATTTGGCCTAATCTGTCTGGATATCTCATTTTCATCATGACTCATGAGGGTGATCCTCAATTCTATTCAATTCCCATCGATATGTGTACCGCCCCGAGAGCCTGGGGCATGACTAGGAGGAGAACCTGATATTGTGTGGTATAGCTGAGAACTAATGGCAGCCTCAGAGAATGATGCTGCTCAGCCATTAACCCTGGATTAACCCTGTATTAGTGCTGCTCGCTGGGTTAGCCTGCCGCTAATGTCTTTTATTGATCTATTAGCAAGAGAATCAAACCATGCGCACCACACAACATTTTCCATGTGTGTATAGTTTCCAGATTGGCCTGAGCAAGGTGATCTAAGTGACCGTGGTGGTTGACCTCAGGGTCATGCAAGTCCTCCCTAAGCTTCCTGTGTCCCAAAAGAGAATATGACAGAAAAGCCATTCATTTGAGGAAAAAACCCACCATAATAATACAGTTGCACAGGATTGCATGAGATTCTGTTGTCACTCAACTCAGGCTGAGCAACCGTGTCACTTTATGCCACAGTGTCAGGTTGCATGAAGAGATAATGATTTTGGTAAAAGAAATATTGTGTTATGAAGCATTCTTGACATAAATACCTTCTGTTTTGACAATAATAGTTAAATCTTGACCAATCCACTCACTTTTAGAAAAGAATAAAAATTGTATTTGTCAGTTAGCATAAAGTAAACCCAGTGTCACAATCAAAATCTATAACACCTGATCAAACTTAGTCAAAAACAGAAAAAGACTGAGTAAACAAAGCATCAAAGTGCACTTGAACAACTGAATATTTTAACAAAAAACTGTCACTACTTATGTTATAGTTGTTTTAAAGGCTTATAAAAAGTAGGTCTGCATTGTTTTTGCCAAATCCCTACCTAGGTCTTTAAGTTACTGGGTTCAAGACACCTGTACTCTGTCACATCAGACACAAAGAGTATGCTTTGTAATTTCTGTACTAAAAATCCTGAGAGCTTGCGGTGAACAGCATTGAAGTTGATTATGGAGATTCTGCTACAAATCTAGTTATAATCCGCTCTTATGCTGTTTTGCGGCATGAGGTTAGAAGGTTTATTTGCTATTAATCTGTTTCCATTTACCTTGCAACTAGCCTTTGAAATATTGAAGACACCAAAGGTTATGTGGGCCAAGCACTGGCGACAAAACTGTAATAGGAAGGAAGGTGCCACTGCGAAGGCAACAACTAAATGTCTAGTTTCAAATAAGTGGTGTGGCTAGTGTAGCACAGAATGGCGTGTCCTGGGCTGGTGCTCGTCAAAGTAAGGACTATTTTAGAGCGTCACTGCCTGTTTCTGGGTTAGTCTACTGCAGTATCTCTGAAGACCAGACCAGCTGCTGCTCACATTCATTTCACTTCCCATTAAAGGTGAAATAAATCAGGAGTCCCCACACAACCTCCTTAGAGATGAAGAGAAAACACACACATTTATGCACATGAAGGAAGTCGGACACGTGCAAACTTGCACACACATCCTTCAGAGCACAGACAGAGGTGTGTGCCGTCAGAAGACCTCAGCTTGTCTGCGCTCTGGGTGTCAGGTGGAGAGGAAGCACTGTGGATGTGCGTGTCTGCCAGTGTGTGTGCACCTCTCTGACAGCGCAGCCCAGAGAGTGAGTGGGCCTGTGTAAAAGAGGGGCTATTTCTGGCGTCTCATTTTTTTCCCTGCTGCTGCAAAGAAACGCGATCGGCGTCCGGGAAACGAGAGCTGGCAGCAAGCAATCATCTGCCTGCCACACACACACGAATACACATACACACAGATCCGCGCAGCGCCGAGCAACACGCGCCATGGCAACGGAACAGCCGCAATTAGAAGCGAAGAGCCTTTCCTCTCCATCGGGGGAGAGACGGAAAGCGAAATGAAAGGAAGAAAGAAAGAGCGGGCAAGAGAGGGAGAGAAAGGGGGGCAGAGACGAGTGTCAGAGAAAACCCAGCCGAAGAATCAAGTATATCTTTACAGCATTAACTGAAAAAGTATGTAGCACATACTTTCCAGGACTTGTTGTATTAAACAACTTGTATGGTTATGAAAACTTAAGATCTGTATACAATGGCGTGATGTCATGGCAGTACAATAGGGCTTACAAAGTACAATATAGCTATATTCATATTTAAACTAAAACAAGCAATATTTCTTAAAATCTTTACCCTCACCTTAATCCCATCCTTAATAGATATAATGGATGACATGCTTGAATCTGACCAGAGATTGTCACCAGTCAGTTTACAAATGTATATTTTCTATACTGAACAGGCATAGAGTTATCTAATATACACAGCTCACCTATGTTTTTTAACTATTTTAAATAGTTTAACTAGTTTTAACTATTTTTTTTTTCTACTTTTAACTGTTACTCAATGTTTCTTATGCTGGCTGGAAAATCACTGCTCCAGAGTAGAAGCTATTAACATTATAAACTATGGTTCCTGGGCCTCAGTTCTTATTATGTGCGAATGCATGACAAAACAGCATAGTTCCTTAAAAGGTTATAAGAACTGCAAAAACTTATTACAGTGCAAAAGGGCCTTGATGATGACTTCCTCTGAACAAAACACAAAAACACACTTCAGGTCTGAACTTAACTTTTCTTGTCAGCTGTTCAGGGCTTTCCACAGCAAATCATCTGCCTATATTTAACCCTATCCTCTGCATCTTCTTTTGTCACACCAACAAACTCCTTCTACCCATATATATTCACTAACCCTTCACAGCAAATGTCCAAACCATCTCAATCGGGCCTCTGACTATCTTCAGAACAACACCCAACAACATGAGCTGCCCCTCTGATTTACTCCCTTCTTTGACCAACAATAGCCCAATTTCCTCCAGTACCCCTAGGTAGGGTTGCCACGGTGAGATAATTTCCACTGCACATGCAACTCAATACCGCTGTGTGCGGTATAAACGGTATGGCATAAGCTAATAATAACACCAAAAAACAAATTTTGATTATAAAAATAAATTGAAATATAGTTAAGCCTCTGCTTATCAAAAACCCAAGTCAGGCACAAGTGACAATGTCTTTGCAGCGCGTGTAACGTGGTTCCTTCAGAAAAACCCACCTGTCCACCTTATGTGGTTTGAGAGATGAGCTAAGGGGGCTAGCAGTGCACCCCGGCGCTGAGTCTACAGAGCAATTGTGTCATCCCTGTACCTGCAGGCGAGTAGAGAGGGCAGAGAAAAACCTCTCGTAGTTATCGCGTCACCAGGTGAGCGGATCGTCAGTCGAGTCTGCAGCTCCTCCTCTGAGTAACGCGTAAGCCCCGAGTCTGCTCGGGAAGTGGTTAGCTTCACTGAGGCACCGCTGCTGTGCAGAAGCCTTTTCCTTTCTTAGCATTAACCCTCCGTTCTCCACTCCCAGCGTCTCTGAGTGTGTATACGTGCGTAAACATTAAATGCTTCATAGTTTTTAGTAAAATTAAACTGTGTAACCCATTAGCGTCTCACTAAAATGATTAACTGCGGTTACCGTGGTCACTTATGCCCATATGCGGTTAGATTGATAGCAGCGCGGTATGACGATAATGCGGGCACCGCGACAGCCCTACCTGTAGGTCAACGGCAGCAGTCATTGTTAACCTCGGCCAGGACTGGTCCAGTATGGAAGTTACGATTTGCATATTTAATATGGCATAGGTTTAATGCTGGGTGCCCTTCCTGACATCAACTCTCTGCATTTATCTGGGGTAAGACTGGTTCAAAAACTACACTGGCTTGTGACCACTTGTGGCTGGATTTGTGCCCTTTTGGGTGAACCTAACCACAGTTGGAAATAAACTCCACGAAATAGTGTTCTATGTAAATATGTAGATATCTAGTATATTCAGGGCTCTCAAAGAAGGACAATAGAAAGGTGACAATAGAAAGGTGATAATGTAGAAGAGTGAGTCTGTGAAAGAGGACCGAGAACACAGAGGACCATGCTAAATGAGAAAGTCTAAAACACAGAGGAGAGGCATCCAAAAGACAGATTGTGAGACACAGGGCGGGACAAACAAAAAGAGATTACTAGTGAGAGGAACCGCGATAAGAGGTGGGAAAAAAAGACCATGGTGGAGAGAGAGAGAGAAGCTAGCGAGCGACGGAGATATGGGTAGAGGTGAAGCGGAGGGGGAGGTGGGCTGTTTCTCCGGTGTAAGCCAGGCTAATGAAAGATGAATGAGGGAGGCAGTGGTGGGAAGGGGAGTGTAGCTGCGGGCGATGCCTGACTGAGCTGCTGTGTGTGTGTTTGACCAGGTTTGTGTGTACGTCGTAGTCAGACAAGTCTCACAGTCGGCTCGCTGCTGTCGGACAACGGGGATGATGTTGTGTGTACTATATGACTCATGAGCAAATGGTCAACAACAATACACAGCTATGGAGCTCTACGTCTCAGTCTGCCAGCACCTGTAAGCAAACAGTCAATAGCTCGTCCTCACACAGCGTCTCTGAGTCCTACTTATTTATTCAGACCGTCTATCTATCAAGCTGTCAATCTTTCTTACAAGTGTCTCTCTCCTACCCTACAGATTTTGTAAGCTGCCTTTCCCTATCTCTTCCAATATCCCACCCTGCCAGTCTATAGCACTTTTCTCCCATCAATACGCTGTGCACTTTCTCTGCCGTCTGCCCTCTGTGGTTCACTCAGTTGTGTCTTTGGGAGTGTGTGCTAACAGCTTGGATGGTTAGCACACATCCTTCCCCGGCGTGGAGGGCAGCCAGACAGAGAAGTCGTCCTGACCCCGATCACACTTCCTTCTCGCTTTCACCGACGAACTGACTTTTTTCTTTTTCTTCAGACAAAACGCACGCTTCACAGTGCCAAAGTGAGGGCCTAGTGCTGGCTGCTTTGCTCCTGTTAACTGCAAACATCAAACTATTATGTCAGTTTTTAAGGCTCAAGAATAACAAATTCAATGTTTTTTTTTTGTATGTTGTAGCCTTTCAACTTTTTTTTTTTTTCACAGACCTTCCCCATTACAATATATATAATTCTTAATGCTAAGACTTTATTTATTTAGTTAACCTTTATTTTACCAGGAAGTACTTTACGATGTAGTATACGATGTATCTTCTTTTTGAATGCAAGCAATGATAGTTGCTTGTCTAAACCATTGCATGTCTGAATCATACAACAGATAAACAAATTATGGTATTCTAATTGATAAAAAGAAGAGATTTTATCAAGTCAACATCAAAATGTGCAGACTGGTTCAAAGAGTGTTGTACTGTCCATGTGTGACTGGCTTTAAGGCTGCACACAAGACAAGACAAGGCTGTCCTTGTTACAGCAACATGTGATCACTGAACTAAATGTGCAGAAAAGCTCAAATAATTATGCAATTTCTGGGGCTGTATAAGATGAGACATGGGAAACTTTCTCTGCACTAAATTGAAAATGAGTAGTATTGTGCTGCTTATATGTCTATACACTACAACTAAAAACCGCAACATGATGTACTTTGAACACAAGGTCAACATGGGGATAAACTGAGGGTTATGAGGGGGTATGACTCTCATTATACCACCCCCATAAATACAGACAGCACAAATACGCATGGCAAATAAGGCATGAGCTCGGAAGCCTGTAAGTGAGCTGTAAGTTGAGAAAATGTGAACATTTTAAATAACAGAATGCACTGGTTAGCAAATCTCATAAAACTATGTTTTCATATGTTTTATCAGAATAGGCCGTAAACAATACTACTGGCAAGCAAAAGGGTATTATAGAAAGGCAAATCCTGTCCTGGAATTTACTGCATGGGTTTAAAATACATCCATAAGCCATTGTCTTCAAACATATTTTGCTCAAATCAAAGCTGTATCATGAATGCACATGATCAGGAAAAACATCTTTTGGGAAAATACATATTTAAAACGAAAAACTTTCTTAAATTAATCACAATTTGAAAAAGACAATCCCACTCAGGTAAGAAATTTGTGTTTCTGAGACAGTATATTGTTTAAGGTTATTTGTGAAAAAATATATAGTTTTATAAGATTTGCAAACCAATGCATTCTGTTTTCATTTACAATTATACACACTGCTCTAACATTTTTTGGGATTGGTTTTCTAGCAAATGCATACACACACCTGCACTGATTCACAAACGGACAAAAACAGCATGCGGGGACCCTGGGGACCGAAGCAGCTAACACTCACCATCATAATAAAACCCAAACAAAGAGACATCCTGTTTCCTGGAACACAACACCACTCAACCCTCGGCGCTTGGAGCCGCCAGTGAAAGCACCACACAAACATGCACAAAATCTGTTCATTGTACAATTCAGCTCGTTCGTGTAGCGGCGTGTGTCTGAGGGTCCGGCATAGCCACCGGCTGTGCCTCTGACTGTCGGTGCACGTGAGCTTATCCTTGTGAGTGGCTGTGCTGTGATGTGTGTGTTTGTCTATATGTTTGTGTGTTAGAGAGGGAGAGAGAGAGAGAGCGAGAGAAAGAGAGGGGAGGGTGGGTGAAGCAGATGATAGAGTAGGCTTTAGCGATTCCCTGGAGTGTGAGGCAGCGTTTACGGCACTCTCAGAGCAGCCAGAGTGATGAATATTTAAAGACGTGCCTGAAAGAGCAGGGGGGAGTGTTGCATGTATGATTGCGTGTGTCTGTCAATGTGTGCACATGCCTAAGTGTGTGTGTGAGGGAGGTTATCTCATCTATCTTTAGCATTGGGGTGTAAATGGATATACAGTTAGGTCCATAAGTATTTGGACACTGACACAAGTTTTGTTATTTTAGCTGTTAACCAAAACATATTCAAAATACAGTTATATAATTAATATGTGCTTAAAGTGTAGACTCTCAGCTGTGGTTTGAGGGTATTCATGTCCAAATTGGACAAAGGTTTTACAAATTACATCTTTAATATGTAGCCACCTTTTTTTCAGGGGCTCAAAAGTAAAGTTTGGACAGTTGTTTCAAAACCAATTTCTTGGGCTGCATGGACTATTTCCCTCATTAATCTATTACAAACTGAGCAGGTTGAACTTGAGCCAGGTGTTACATTTGTATTTGAAAGCTGTTGTTGTGAAATCACAGCATGCAGTCTCTCAATGGAAGTGAACCATTCTCAGACTGGATAAAAGAAATTATGAAAAACCCCTTCACAACATCCACCTTAGTGAAGAACACTCTCCAAGAAGTAGGTCTATCAGTGTCTAGATCCACCATAACCAGGAGACTTAATGAGAGAAAATACAGAGGATTCACCAAAAGGTGCAGACCATTCATCAGCCTCAACAACAGAAAGGCCACATTAGACTTGGCCAAAAAACATCTGAAGAAACCAGTCAAGTTCTGGAACAGCATTCTTTGGACAGAGCAACTAAGATCAACCTGTACCAGAATGATGGACAGAGAAAAGTCTGAACATGGCTTGGAACGGTAGAACAGTGTGATGCATGAGCTGCATAACTTCCAATAGCACTGGGTCACTGGTGTTTATTGATGATGTGACAGAGACAGAAGCAGACGGATGAATTCTGAAGTGTATAGGGATATAATTTCTACTCAGATTCAGACAAATGCCACGGAGTTGATTGGATGGTGCTCCACAGTACACAATGCAAAAGCAACCCAGGAGTTTTTTAAGGCAAATAAGTGGAATATTCTGCAATGGTCGAGTCAGTCCCCAGATGTCAGCCAAGATCCAGCAGCATTTCACTCGTTTAAGACAAAACTTAAGGGAGAAAGAGCCACAAACAAGCAACAACTGAAGACAGCTGCAGTAAAGGCCTGGCAAAACAACATAAAATAGGAAACCCAGTGTTTGGTGATCTCCATGGGCTCCAGACTTCAGGCAGTCATTGCCCGCAAACGATTTTCACCAATATATTAAAAATGAACATTTTATTCATGGTAATCTTCATTTGTCCAATTATTTCTGAGCCCATGAAAAAGATGTTGCTACACATTAAAGAGCTGTAATTCCTAAACCCTTTATCCAATTTGGACATGGATATTCTGAAATTACAGCTGGGAGTCTGCACTTTAAACTACATATTAATTATATAACTCTATTTTGAATATGTTTTGGTTAACAGGTAAAATAACAAAACTTGTGTCAGTGTTCAAATACTTATGGACCTAACTGTTTACGCAGGCTGCGTTAATGCTGAAGACTAAAGAACATTGTAGATTTAGAGGCTGTAGATTTGTTGTCTTAAATGGACATTACATTGTTAGTCACATTTAGTCTGACATAAAATGAAAGTCTTTTATCCTTTTAAGCCTTGCATCTGCAAGGCTTAAAGCCTTGAGGTTTGGTACAGATCCTGTGCGTACATGCCTGTTTCCATTGTCCAAAGCGGTATGAAGCTTTCCAAATTAGTGGACTCCTTAATGACTGGCTCCACGAGTTTTATGGTTACTAAGGTGGAACTAAAAACTGCAGTCTGCTGAATGAAGGACTGACAATTCTTTCTTTGTGAATGACTTGTTTATAACATAGCACACAGTCTTACTTTAATGAATACATTTTCAGTGTTGTCTCTCATATCAAAAACAAAGCTAGCTGCAATTGTTTTGTTTAGTTTTAGGGGCCAGCGTTGGTGAATGATGCAATCAAGCGCATCTCTTTGAATTAAAAAAAAGTTCTGGAAATAAGCCAGGAAACAATGTCTTCAAGAGCTCTACAGTTCTGGGTCTTGAGGTCTACATTCGTCCAGATTTTGTCCTGTATGTGGTGGTGTTGTCCACCTTTCTGTCTTGCTAAATGGGGATGAAAAGCAAAGCGTAACTGCTGTGCAACAGGAGACAAATGACTACAGGGCTCTGTGTCTCTAGTTACACACCAATCAGGGCCAATCACACACAAAGCATTTGTGACGCAGGCAGTGGGAACGGTCAAAGATTTCCACTCTAATATAATCTAGGCCATACAGATACATGTGGCTCTGCAATCAAACATAACTTTATTGACTTCAAAAGAAAGTAATGACACAGAAGCCTGCAAACATCTTTTGATTTGTGCAGATCTTTCACACTCAACTGACTGAAAAAAATAAGGATGTGAATCATAAAGATCTTCTAGATCTTATAATTTTACAATTTAACATCAAGATCATATGTGCTACATAATTATTGTGCAGAATTTGAAAGTTTCCTGAAGCCCAAAAACATGAATGAATGTGTAGAAACTACAGAACTAAAAAAAAATATTTTAGACTGACTTAATGTTTGTGAAGACTCTCAAGTCATCCAGGCTAACTAAATTACAACAAAAAGGTCTAAAAATGGGTCTGGAATTAAGAAAGCCTCTTGGATGAGAGGTGAATCGTCTTCAGTTTAAAAACCAAGTCCAGAGGACTTTGTTCTATACCTTTTTGTTTTGAAAACTGACTTAAGTAAACAGGCATTCACCGCCACTACACAAAACCAAGTGTGAAAAGATGGACAAATAAAAGGCTTACAGACAAACAGATGAGAGATGGAACATTGCATACCAAATTCAGCATCTGAGGAGCAAACTTGTTTGAGTAAACAAAATACAAAAGGTATTAGAGTATAGCACAAACCACACAGTTCTCTACCCGCAGCAACACACACACATTAATGCGAAAGCAGGGATGAGAAAGACAGGGAGCGTATTCTGGGATGCAGAACGCCAAATATTGTGAGATAAGAGTTAATATATCCCCCGACTTGGTTCCTGTCTTTCTTCCTCCCTCCATCCCTCCTTCCATCCTCCTCCTACCCGTTCTCTTTGAGGGATGAATAATAACTGCTGCTTTGAGATTTCCTCCCTCGTTTTTCAAAGCACAGAGCGGAGATGGGGAAGGTCTGCCTGGCCCAGGCTGCACACACACACACTCATTCAGAGGCGCCGCAAAGTACACACAGACACACACCGTCTTGTTCGCGCTGCTCGCCTGGAGCAGGGAAATCAGATCTCCTCCAGAGAAAGGCGGGGGGTTTAGCCGCTGTAGGGAGCACATACAAAAATCCCCTGCAAGTACATATACGTCTATGCACACCGCAAAACCCACTTGGACTATTGAGGGAAACCAAGAATACCAAGTATGTGAACCGTGTCCTGGAGCGACAGGGTGAACTCAAGGTTGCAGGCACATCACTGGTTCAAGTCCCACTGCAAATCTATTGATGACCCCAAGCAGGCAGTGTGTAACCCAAAAGACAACTAGCTTGTGTTTACAGCTTTTAGACAAACTAAAGGATATAGAAAATGACATTAGGAGATTCCCATTCCACCCCTGGCGGGTGTCAGATGGGGATGGCAGGGACTCACATAGCCATAAATCCTGATAACAGATGAGCATACTGTCCAGGAGGAGCATTCCCACATCAAGCTGCGACGCGCCACTGAAATCAGCAGCTAGAATCCGAGGAGAGGGCTTATTTATGCAAACAGGCATACAAGCGCGCACAGTAGGAATCTAGACAAGCCTTGTAAACAAACACACACCCACACCATAAAGCACACGAGGGAGGCGATGTGAGAAGCAGACTGTGAAAACTCGTAGTGCCCGAGCAGTGCGCACAAATACACATTCACACAGAAAGGGGAATGAGGGGCCAAGCGGCAGGATGAAAAAAGGGGAGAAAGTAGAAGGATGAGTGTGAAGGTGCGGAGGCTTGTGCTGTCAGATGAGAGCAGCTTATTGACGAAGGTAGGAGTCAAGGGACCAAGAGAGGACCCATACAGTGGGATCACGATTAAGTTCCTCTCTGCACGTCAATGCTCCTGTGTGCGGCTGAGTAAAAGTAGAAGCGCTTTCCCGTTTCAATTCGCAACAGCTGGTATCGAATTAACACATTTACCAGTGCGCATTTGGAACAGATTAAAATTGCGTGTGGCGCGCAAATGTGTGTGCGCGTGTTTATGAGTGTGAGGAGAAGACACGGGCCAAACTGTGGTGTTTGTTTGGGGGAGTCTGTGCATTGGATCAGGGCAAAATAGAGGGGAGTGCGGAGGAGAGGGGCTCGGAGAATGAGCGAGCTCTAGCCGCCGGCTTTAGCTGCTGCCCTGGGCCGTCTCTCTAAGCCCTGTTTAGGAGGCTTTGGAGCCCAGATAGAAATAATCCCCCACTCAGACACACGCGCGCAGCTAGGCACGCACATACGCACATAACGGACTACACACGCTGAAGTCGACGCGGACAAACAAGGGCGCGCACACGCAGGCTCTCGTGCACACACGGCAACAAGCAGCGACAGCACATTCGCCTCGGCACGAAACCAGGCGCCCAGCGTCTACACACATACCCACGCACACACGCACGCACTAGGGCTGTCTGCTGCTTCCACACGGCAGAGCACAGCGACATCAGCACGGCACCGTGACAAACACTTTACACACTCCAGCACTCAGGAAGAGGGGAGGGAAGGGAGGAGAAAAGAGGCAGAAGAGGATATGAGCCAAGCTGAGCGAGTGAAGCAGGGAGGGAGGGAGGGAGGGGAAGGGGGAGGGGAGGCTAACAAATTAATAGGAGCCGGAGATATATACAGCCAGCGCTGTCGAGCGGGGGAGCAGGCGGAGGGGGGCTGAGAGAGCAATTCATTCCTGTTTTCTCCGCGGTGGCTCTCAGGAGAAAGGCAGAACGAAGCGCAGCGAGCAAAAAATTTGCTCATAGGAGGGAGAGAGGTACGCATACATAGGGCCCAGGTCTGTCGTGATTTTTCGGTCAGTTTGGACTTCATTTGCTTATATATTTTGTGTTAATATTTGTTTTATACATGCACATGTGGGGTATTCCTGGTTTGCATATGGAACACAGGAAAGAATCTCTCTATGGCAGTTTAGAGAGGTACAAAATTGACAAGACTGAGCAGTCTTTATACTAGTGAAAGAGAAAATAAGGCAAAGTTTTAGAAGTATTTAGAAAACACCTACATACTTGTAACCCAATGAAACGACATACTAATAAAGGATTGCTTAATTATTTTTTGTAACAATAAATGCAAAATCTGACTATTAATGTGACAAAATTCACTCTTGAGAAAGTTTTGACTATGTAAACAGTTTTAAATTTAAAGTACAGTTCATGGCACTGTTCTTAAGTCTTACAGTAATAATAGCTTCAAATACAGTTGACGAAGAGTTTTACTAAACAATAATTCTGATCACAAGATCTTAATTAAACACATGAATGCAACTAAAATTGGACAACTATAGTTTCCGGTCTAATAATAACTAGTGTTGTAATACTGAATAGGGGTTCTAAGAATGGGACGTTGGTCATCACTGCGAACTGACCAGCACAGATCTGAGTCGCACACATTCTCTTAAAGACCTGGTCCTGTCTTTGTTTTTGAGACCTTAAACAGAGCACCAATACAGACAGAGACCTGATCTAACCATCACTGACTTTGTCTTGGGTTACATGAAGGGAAAGAATATAGATATAAAGAAGTTCACATCCACAAAAGATGGTTTATGGTTAGTCCTCCAAATGTTTTGAGCAACATGGTGAGTGAGGAGAACTGTTAGATCTAATACACTAATATTTCTCTTCATGCAGTTTAGGAAATCTATGATAAACAACAACACTTTAATTATGCAGTGAGTGATTTCATTTGACATTGGAGCTACAATAACCATGAAACAACGTAGATGACTTGTGTGATGTTCTAAGAGATTGTGTATGTTCACAGTAACACCATGCTATATCTTTGATGACATCTTTCAGCATAATTCCTCCATGTTTGCTTTAGGGAGAACATCAGGTCTGTACAGAAAGATGTAACTATAAAAAGTCTAATATGAAGGGAATAAAGATACTAAAAGTGGTACATTAAAACTTAAAACATACTAAACAATAATAAAGGACAGCATAAAAAGTCTTGCAAAACAAAGACCAAGAGAAGTGATGAAAGGGTAGAATAGGTAGCAGGGGAACTAGATAGAAGGTGAGGAACGTGGAGGGCGGCTTAGGGGTTAGCGCAGCACGTAGTTTGTCATCTTCATCAGCCGACAGCAGGGGCGCGGGAGGGAGAGATGAAGAGGTGGGAGGCCAAAAGGGCCACTCGGGGGGATGGGCAGTGTTTGAGCGGTGCCTTTGAGAGACGTTGACCCTGTAATTGACCTGTGTCTCCGCCTACATTGCCGTGGCGACAAGCAGAGCCGCCACAGCTAATCACTTAGTAACCCTGACCTGTCAATCACACCGGTTCGGAGCACAGTCGGAAGGAAGCTGGGGGAAGGGAAATGAAAGAAAGTGGGAATTGGCAAAAGAGAGATTGGGCGCAGGAGGACAGGAAGAGAAGGTAGGAGTAATAACAGCATAGGGGTTATCATTTACTGGACCACCCGCCTCCACCCACAAACCCTCAGCCAGTAAAGCCCTTGTTTTAAAAAAGCCAATAAAATGCACTAGGCTTGCTCACAAACACACACACGCAATCTTCTTGGGCTGCTTCGGAAAGCGAGAGAGAGGGAGAGCAAAGCTTTCAGAGACTTGAGATAAGAGAGAGAACGAGAGGACGACGGGAAAAAGCGCAGGGGAGCCGGCAGAGAACAGATAAGATAACCAGTGAAGCAAACATGCAAATAGTCTGTCTGCCTGATGTGTCTGCGCACAGTGTGTTACCTGTTGATGAGGGGGAAGATAGACACCAGCAGGTAAACGGAGGGATACCACTTCAACGGTTTGATCTCCTCAGCCAAAGAAACCTGCAAGAAAAAGGACTAATAACTACAATGGAAAAACTAAATGGACATAATTATTTGAATATCAGGGTGTCTTAACTGGAACATCGCTGCACCAAGCCAAACATAGGCCAATTCAAAGCTAATAAAATATTAACCTGCTGATAATACACAATATCCACACAGATATGAGGAAGAAACAAGGGTTCCAATTAATCTGAAAGCCAATACTTTGCTGTTATGTGAATATGCTGAATTCAATATCTTGCGGAAAAGCAGAAATACAGGGGAATGGAGAGACACGCGGAGCAGCGCTGCCAAGTGGAAAGGGGGGAAGAGCCTGGTGGCGGAGGGCTTTTACAAGCCGTTATAACTAATTCCCAGGAGACGAGGACTCCTGCGTCCGGAAGAGGCTGAGAAGCGCGGCCCCTGGATCGATTTTCTGCGCTGTGCTGATTTTACCCCTCCTCCCCTCAGGCGCTCAGGCATGTTGTAGCCAGGCCAGCGCACAGCCTGCCTCTCTCTCTGTCTCTCATAGTTAGAGCCGCCAGGCAGGCCCACGAGCGCCAGTCTCTACCCCCACATGCTGGAAATTAATTACTCACCAGAAAAGACCCAGCGGCGTGCAAGCCCTAACGCAGGCATTTTAAAGAATTCTAATGAAAATCATGAGAGCCCTGCGGTGGTGTTTTATCACTATATCTGCGTATATCAGAGGGGGTGGGGTAGGTATGTAAACAACAGGCAACTTTCCGCAGTATCATATACTAACTGCAGATAATGGACTAAATACAGGCTGGACACATGGTGGATTGAAGCTACATTACTAACTGAACTCTGCATATAATTGAATGTATAGCCTCTGAACTAGGAAAAAGTCTAATCAGAATGAATGTAAGACCCCAGTTTGACAATATTTTAGTATTTGGGCAAACTTTCTTGTGCGTTTTCATTCATTGTTGCAAACAGAAAAAATAATCCTAGGGAAAATCCCAGTGAGGTGCAGTGGTAGGCATTTGAGGAATTCGAGTGCACAGAGACAGGATGTGGAACAGAGGAGAGAGGAGGAGGAGGAGGAAGACCCTTGTGTTTCTAATCACTGTCCTCCCGTGTCAGAGGCCCCTGCGCTGCTCCAGAGGCAGAGGGGAATGAAACCGTAATTATGTGCAGCGAGCCTGGCGGTCCCAGCGTTAATGACGCACGCAAGATTACAGACAGTTATCAGCGGCAAGCCATTCCTTGCACAAGCCTCACTCTGTCATCTCGGCAAAGGCTGATCTGAGTAGTAAGTGTAAGATTTCACACTGATAGAATAGTATATTATCACTGCAATTACAATGCATGAGCATAAATAATTGGTCATTTGAATTAAAATATTACTAATTCATTATCAAAACCCATTGCTATTGTTGTTATTTAGAAGCATTACTGTTACCTTTGAGAATTTGATATTAGTACCTCTAAAAAGAGCAACTGTAATGGATGTGTTGTGTCTCAATACATCATTCTGTATAAAGATCTAACTTTTGCCTCACTTTTACAAAAAACAACAAAATATTAAAACCCATGAAAAAACCCACTGTGCCTAAACAAGAGCCAATAATTGGCTAAAGATAAGATACTGTATATACTGTATATGAAGCTGTGCCTTGTTCTTTAAGACAAATTGCATAAAGATAATGGCTATAAAGGGGATTTGATAAAGATTGCCACACACCTATAACTCAACAGAACAGGACTGCACATGCAATGCAAATTTTCAGTTGCACTATACAGGCATCCCATTTTACCTCAAGAAAAAGCTTGTGTGGATCAGACAACTAAAACAGATAATAAATAAACAAGCAGCTCTGTGTTTATACTGCCAGCTTTCCCCTTCAGAGTGGAGCTGTTGTCTGTGCAAATGTGTTTGTTACAAAGTTTGTCACTGTCCACGTCTTAAACAGCATCCTCTTGCTGACATATAATTTAAGGTGCTCATGCGTGACCACAAACCTCTTGAGACACTCAGATGTGTCACGGCTGTGTGACTGACGGTGCTGATAGCTGCGAGCGCTAGTGGTGAACGTCATCACTCCAGTCATTTCTACTCTACACACAGATTGAAGATGACTGTGGCCAACTAAGTTGGAGGGAAAAAAAATTGGCCAACGCTAGACTGAACATGTGAGCGCACTAAATGAGAGAGAGGGTCATGTGTGTGATCCACAGGGGAGAGAGAGGAGGTGAAGGGAAATCACAAGAGCAGTGGTCGTCAGGAGCGCAGCAGGTATTGCTTTCTCTATTTTACACCTGCTGTTGTGCACACAGACACCAGACACACAAAAGGGAGTTAGCTGGCTTGGCGATCTGAACCGGGAAATCTGCTGGTGTTGTTAAAACAATGAAATGCATGCATAAAAGCTTATAAACTGGCATCAATGTGCCTTGCTGGGTATGAACACAAGAGGGAGAAACATAAGAAGGAAGGGTGGAAAAGAGAGTTTACCTGTTACAGAGTGTGTAGTAATTTTATTTACCACTTAGGGGCAGCATCCACACAACCTTAACCTAACCTGCCCTCCCCACCACACCCTGCTTCAGCCTACCTGAACCTGCAGGGTGGAGTTGAAGACAGGTAACCAAAATCAGTGTAGACAAGGGCTACAATAAACCTTAGGATAAAGACTGGGCAAGACAATTTGTCAAACTTAATTCAGATTAAGGTATTCTATGTGACTTTTACCTAACCACAAAAGTATTGTCCAAAAGCAGGAGATAGTTAATTATTTTCTGAGAAAAACACAAGTTGAACAACAAGAATTACAAAGAAAATACACAAAGCAAGTGCATTTAAATATTTGCATACTATACTGTATACTAAATACCATACTTAATACACACTAAGTTTTTTTCTCACAAGAGTAGGACTGCTGAGTGAATATATAGCATAAATACTCTATAGGATTATTGCATTGGTTAAGGTATGGGTCTCAGCTGGTCTAATTGTGAAACGGATATTTTTTGTGATTTTTCAAAATTATTTCATATGACCTTAAAGACACATAAAATCTGTTTCATTGTTTCATGCAATTAAAAACAATACAATATGTAGGCTATGATGAATATGACATACTGTATGGAGAAACATTTACCTTCCGCCTCTCTCTTTCTGGGTTGAACGTTCCCAACCATGACTGCATCTGTGTAAGACACAACATAAACATTGGTCAAAGTATTTATGATTAAATTATAAAAAAAAAAAAAAATCAAAATTTTTGGAAGAAAGAAGTCATGTGTATCCTTCTACAAAGTGATCTAGTTGAAAGCATGAAACAAGTACAAAAAAATGTTTGGGTGGGTTTTAAGTGCTTAAGAAAATTGAAAAGAGGCACAAACGTGGCAGCTTTGAGTGATCCCTAGAGATAGACGTGGGAATACTTTTTGCTCTTCATGTCTCCACTCTCTCTCTGGGGAATGAAGGGAAAATGTCAACACACACAACGCAGCATACACATGCACAAGACTCGGATTTGTGTTGGTGGGACGAGGCTTGGAGGCCGTAGGGTTTGTGTAAGCCGAGACATCAGAATGCAACTCTCCAGAGGCCAAGTGTGAGCTCCACACACAAGGACAGAACGGCTGTATGGACGATGTGCCACCAGCAGCTCTTGTATTCAGCTATTTATTAACTCAATGTTGCTATGGTTTCTATGCTGTGACGTGACAATCACTGCAAATCCATGCATGGCCGCCACATGCTTGTGTTACACAGGGAGATTAGACAGATATCCATTTGGTCATTAGATTAAATTCAGCCAGCAGTCTTCGAAGTGGTATCATGATGGCTCTGATGCTTGTGTGTATAGTGGGCTTTGGGCGCAATATATTGTAAATCAAGGTGTACCACAAAAAGGTAGAATCAAAATGTTGACAAAGCAATAAGTTAGAGATAGATTTTTTTTACCCTTTGTTCTTATGTCACCTATAATGCCTTATGCCCCTTTTGCCTACATTTTATTTTTTAAACAAAAACGGCATAGCCAGTAGACAATAATCATACATAAGACAAATGTTGCACTACCTTGCAGAGCTACCCCACAACATCAGCAGGCAGGTGAACCAGCAGAAGCTGCTATAATTCCTCTAAGACTCCACAATTACCCTATAGAACCGCTAGAGCTGGGCGATTTAGCCTAAAAAAAATCTCAGATTTTTTCACCAAAAATTGGATTTACGATTTAAAAACAATTTTTTTCCCCACTTACTTAAAATCAAACTTAGGACAACAGAGAAATTGTCCAAAAGAAGTTTAGCTTTATTGCTTTGATTTCCTCTTGAGATTAAAGTGCAATCAGGCAAGTCAAATAGAAGAGAAGGCCCTGTGATTTTTCTTAAAAATATTAGCTAGAAGTGTAAAAACTAACAATATCTGTTTTTAAACATATGTGAGGTGGTAATTAATCTAATTAAAAATACCTGTATTTGAACAGGCCAAGTGTACCTACTTTTTAAAATTATATTGCTGTGTTATTAGGCTGTTTTTTGGGGCTCCTGCAGCTGATTCTGATTCTGTTCCTCTCAGATCTTCTCTGGTGATTCCTGTTGTGTGCTGTAGAACATCCAGTCATTAAAAACAGAAGAATTTTGCTGTGCTAGGTTTTCAGGAAGGTTATTAGCCTGCAACATTAAGGTTTAAAGAACAATGACCTCAAACTTCATTGTTGCCCAAATACGCTGCCCATTCAACTTTTTAGGCAACTATATCACCATGGCAACGCAGACAGCTTTTCAGAGTGACACCAGACAAAACTAGAAAGCACCACGTTCGTCTCCTCCTTTAGTCCCATCCACACTGCTCCTGCTGGTGAGCACCTGCGACCTCATGTGCGCTCGATCTCCGCGCTATAGCTCCACGCTGCTTCGCATCGCACCTCCACGCCGCTTTATCTGTGGCTCAACCCGACCTCCGCCGCGCATTACCGGTGCTCTGCTGCCGAGAGAGTTGCGGAGTTTGGGCAAAGTTGCAGGGTCGCGCTGAATTCGCGGGGTTTGCTTGATTTTGCGTTAATAGTGGCGATCGCAACATTGCGAAATCCTGTAGGGGCTGACTTTGCAGCAGGGCGCTGTTTGTGCTCCGTCTGACGCCGCAAACCCGAACCAATTCCACACAACTGATGACACTGTGCCTTTCTTAGGAACGAGTTCTTCCCTGCTCGCTGCCATGTTGTTTGTGTTCTTCTAGCGCAGAGGGAGGGCGGGCAGGCCTACCCACTATGAACTACGGGAGCCCAGAGCGCCGGTGGTGGACGTTTGTTTTAAATTAATTTTTATTTAAACATGTCGACCTGCCCTACAAATTTGAATTAATAAAAAAAAATCTATTTATCGCCCAGCCCTAAGAACCGCCCTGAAATGTTCCATACCAAAAACTCCAAATACTTCTCTACCACTGAGTAACACTGGGCGGACTTCTTCTGAATCCAAGTTGAAAGGGAAAAATATAGTGGGATGAAAATGATAATAGCTTAAAGCAGACAATACAAGGAGCAGGAACAAGGGGAGGAGACATCTTAATGGTGTGAGCTGAATGCATTATTAGATGCACGTTGTATACCAGCTACACCAGCTACATTCATTTACTCTCTGTATCACATTAACGATAAAGAACCATGCAGTCCATTCCTTTCAGCAACCCAGTGAAAACTGCAGGAAAGGCGACCATTTACTAGAACTTTCTTAACTGGCTCAATGTTTTTGTTTTTCTTTTACTATTAAGACCAAAATCTCTTGTATCTCTATGTCATAATGGTGCCACTGCCAGTATGCAAAGTTGTTAGATTAGAGGAATGGCAGCTATGTCAACTTTGTGGAATGCTGCCTTTGGGCTCATCCTGTACTCAGTGGAAACAAACGTTATGAGCTAAGAGAAACATGTGCAAAGAGTCACACGCAGCAAATAAATAATTTATTCATCTATTATTTTAGCTCACATTGTACTCCTGTGGGAGTTTACAAGAGTTTCCATGTGTGGTTATATTTAGTAATATATTTATTTTTCACTGGCAACCTTTTTTGATATTGTTTATGTCCTTCAATTACAGTCCTTCTATTATTTTAAATGGTTAAAATAGTTTCATTTTTGTAAATAACAGGAACTACTATGAATATTATGGATTGTAATTCAAATACTGTATGTCCTCCGCAAAAGTATGGACAGCCAACCTATTTCAACCTTAAACAATAAAGAATGGTGTTGTTTGCTTCCTTTTAACTTGGCTTGTTTGTTGTTTTGTTACTTATCTTTGATCTGATTATTATTTTTTCTTCAGTTTTGAAAAAGGAATGTACCTTGAATGTTAACAAGAGTTACTGACATTACACTGTACATGAACAGAGGTGATCAGAGGAGAAACACTAGTCTAACAGAAAATGAAGCTTGCACTCACCCTCTTATTGGCCACAAAAATGATCCTGGCATAGCAGCAGATCATCAGAAAGATGAGGGTGAAGAGAGGCACATACCATCTGAAAACCAGTAGAATATTGTTAACACTCAAACACTCAACACTCAACTTAAAGCAACACTACATAACCTTTCAGGATTTGCACCCACTAATACATTCCTCACTGATAAAAAGGCAGATGGGGCAGTTATGTCTCAGTGTGCATTTGTGTTGGTTTGGCAGGATAGGTTTTCCAGTATATGAACACTAAACATGTGCACCATTCAGAGTTACAAAGGCATATCAGGTTAGACAGATGCAATAAACTGTTGGTGTTAGGAAGGTGCTATTGGGGGGGCTCATTGCTGAGGGATCCCCTGCCTGTCCCCACAACTCCACTCTTTTCCACTGCTGACAAATACATCACCTGCTGGATCTGTAAACCCCCCTCACCACTTGATCAGGTCTTTGCTGAACTTTGGCTCTTATATTGTATTTACTGTATTTGTATTTTTATTTATTATAATTTGGTTTGATTCAACTATTGTCATTCTTTTTAGCTAGATCTTAGCTCTTATTCTGGTTACTTTAATGTCATGTAATCTATATTTGATCTTTCTTGTTATTTATTTTAACTGTAACCCCTACTTAACCTGAACTATTTATTATAACAAGTGACTTCAACCAGTTGCATTGATTGTACAGTACAATGTCTATGTCAATGCCAGTGTCTTGTTTTTTTTTTTTTTACTATATGTTCTGTCTGCATGTCTTTACATTGCAGCTATGTGCACTATATGCACAAAACAAATTTCCCTTTCCGGGACAGTAAAGTTTCTGTCCTTTCTGTCCACTTAGACCATATTCTATAAAATGTGTTTTTTCCAGTATATAAATCTCTTACACAATATTAATCCATTCCTCATTTGTTGGTGGCTCTGGTTTGAGCTATGTTCTCATAATGGCCTTTTTACTCACTACCGTCAGGATATAGAGTAGTCTCTTGTCCTGAGTGTAAAAGTCATCCAGTGATATATTACACAAATACATCGTTTCAAACGTCAGAGGAAAAACAATGGATGTGTTCATGAATCTCAGACCAGTACTTATCAAAAACTTGGCAATTATTTTTCTTTTTCATTGCAGGTGACCAATGAGTTTAAGGTTAAATATTCTATTTAACCTAATATTCTATTTAACATTTTATGCAAAAAATGCACAGTATTTGCTCCGCAGTACACTGTACTGCTACACAGTACACTGTAAGTGTATGTACGTAAGTACTGTTTAGCAATACAGCTTGAAGACTTCATTTCTCAAGTATTCACTTTGATGTGTTGTAATTAATAATGACAGTAGTCACTTAATGCCACACTGTCACTGGAAATGCCCATCATTCCTGGCGAATGAGTGGTGACAACTACTATGATAGGTATTTCTGAAATGATGACAAATGTCTCAGTGAGTAAGGTAACTAGGAGTTAATTCTGATGCTTTGAAAGCTTGTGTTTTGTAACCTCTCGAGATGTGATGTAAGTTCAGACGAGTTTCAACCTTTCCCTTGTAATCACAGAACAGCTTTTGTCTTGCACTGATAGATAGGTTTCTGGTCACTTCTCTGTTAACGCCCCAGTAACTCTGTCTGGACCAAGCTGTCAACACCCTACCTGCTTAAGTCAAAACTAGCGCAGGTTGGGAAGTACAGTTCAAAGTCAAAGTTGTGCATTAGGTGTGGAGCAAAATACATTTGATAAATGCATAATCAAATGAGGAGAAATTAAGAGAAAACATCACTATTGACTTTTAGATACTATATAAAAGGTCATATGTTGGTCATATATGAAAAAACTGTACCTCTGACCCAGAAACTGCAAATATGTGGCAATTTTTACCAAAGCTGCAATGGCAGATAGCTTCTCAACTTGTAAGCTGCAGGCTGCAGAATTAAAGAGTTTGGTGTAAATTTTATAGCCATTTTTTTTTAAAGTAAAGACTCTTTATGTCTTGTATAAAACACCCATAATGATCCTTAATGCAAAATTGACTATAAGTGTGTATGTACATGTATGTTCAAAACAGTGGCAGTGGACAATGATAAAAGCATTTCAGGGGAAACCAGCACTAGTGCTACCTCAGTCTGATTTAATAACCTGCTCCTCGGAATAAACAGCGCCCAATTACGCCAGCGCACGTCCCGTTAATGATGGAGAGACAGGCCGAGGGTGGGCGGATGGCGGAGAGGGGCAAGGAGGGGGTGGCCTTTTTAACGATAGCATGGGGGGCGGCTGCGGAGGAGAGGGAATGACGGGCGGCAGCTACAAAGTGCTCTAATTAGCATGATAATGATCTGCCATTAGAGTCCGCTGCGCTCTACAGCTGAGCTCTACCCGGTGAGGCAGCGAGAGCAAGACAGGAGGCAAAGCAGAAGAAACGGGAACGTGAAGCAGTGAAAGAGGGATGATAGAGTAGAAGAAACAAGTGAAGAAAGGAAAGGAGAACAGATCATAAAATGTGGGACCTGTGCAAAACCAAGGCAAAGCACAACATACAGTAATTAATGAGAGGAAGAATAAGGGAGAGTGAATCATAGAGACTGAAAGAAGAAAATGTAAACGGGGATTAGGGAGCTGGAGTACAGAGGTCAATGCTGAAAATGGGTGAATTATAAAAAGATAGATCAGAAAGATTGGATTGTTGGTCTCAGCGTCTTGGTCCTTCCAATGATATCAGGTTGAGGTGAAAGAAAATTTAACTGAAGCTCCAAGTGTAAAAGGAAACTCCGTCCTCCTTCCAAGCCATCTATGGTCTGCACAAACCTCAGCCGACCAAAGATCATGATTTACCTGCTCAACCACTTCAACAGGAAAGGTGTGGGCAGTTAAGGCTTATGTAAAATTATTTTTATCTTCACACTAAACTCAAATGTATGATGTTTAGTAACCTAGATTACCAGCTGAGCTCACAAAAAAACTGACATGAAAAATATTCATTTCCCAGAAATGGTCTATGCTGGTCTTTCTTTTCTACAAACTTTATTTGTTTTACTTTTGTGTCCTTCTGATATGCCATTCCTTATCATTGCCAATTTGGCAAAAGTATTTTCTGTCATCAAATATCAGTGAATGACTGCAATCATATTTCTGAAATTTTAAAATTTTGGGGGGCAAAGTAACGGAGCAGTTAGTACTCTTGCCTCCCAGCAAGGAGGTCCTGAGATCAATCCTCGGGACGGCCATTACTCAAACTCTCTGGGTGGAGTCTTCTTTGTGTTACCATGGATTCAGGGTGATGCGGCTTCCTCTCACCATCCAAAGACATGCACGCGTTAGTTAAATTGGTCACTATAAATTGCTCTCATTGGTAATGATTGTCTGTCTGTGTATCTCTCTTTGTCAGCCCTGCAACTAACTGACCACTGTTACTGTTACTAGCAGAAGAAGATAAACGAATTAAATACATTTTTTTGGTCCAAGCCCTTTTTGGGAACCATAATATTAGACAATTATGAATAGCTGTCAATACAAAAACTTTTAGGCAGTTATTATTAAATTTGAAGAATCTTTTAAGCATGGCTAAAATAAATATAATTTCTAAAGGTAATTTGTGCTAGTACAATATGCATACAATCTAAACATGGAGCTCTATAAGTAGTAGGGCTGAATACCATTTAGATTTTTAGACTTGGTTTTCAATACCGGTACCTGAGCGACTTTTTCTGATGCCTATGGTGTGCCAACTCTTCTTCTACAATCATAAAATACAATAATATTGAATAAAATATCAATTTTTGGAGGAAAATTTGTAGCAGTTAAAACCAGTAGTTTGTATAATTCCTTCTGTGTTATTTATTTGATTTATACATGCGAAGGAACATTCAAGGTCCCACTAGGTACTGAAACTTGGTATCAAATAAAAATTATTTTTTTCGATATCAGTAGTATCATAACTTTTCTTTCTTTAACGGTACCCAGCCCTAGTAAGTAGTGACTCAGCTTAGCATGAGTGCCTCCAACTGCTGACTCAATAGCTGAAATTTTGCACCTCCAATACAGCACTGTCCTCTGCTTTTCATTCCCCATCCTCTTTTATCCCTTTTAATACCGTCTATCTCCTCCGAGGCTTTCCACCCACCTCTCGTGTCCTGTCCGCGCGCTTCGCTGAACTCTGATGAAGACACACTACGAGGTGTGGGCAGAGACAAGGGCAATCTATTTCTCTCACTCTCCCTCTCCTTCCCGTCAGGCTACGTCGCCCATTCTCTCTCTCTCTCTCTCTCTCTCTCTCTTCTCTGTCTCTCTGTAGTCCGTATGGCTCGCCTTCGACTTTTCCACCTGTAAAACTACAGCCTCTGCCCTCCTGTGCTTTTGCCTGCCAGCTGTCAGCAGGGTTTGCACGTTTGAGGAGATGTGTTTCCTCCTTGACGGCTGGTGCCTTGGCCTCTAATCTCTCGTCTGGTTTGATATAATTAGAGCTAATGAAGATTCCCTGATCCTCTGAGCAATGTGTCCCTCTGGGCCATGACAGCGCGCAAAACGAGAAGGAGCCAAGCACAGAGGAGCATGATAAAAGACACACAGGCTCGTTTAGCACTGCTGATGGCAATGTGTTGTACTGTGTGTGTATGTGTGTCTGAGTGCGTGCCAGCTTATTTGTTTAGAAAGATTGATTCCCTGCTGATGTTGCGAGCGGCAGCGCGATTACCTTGGCTCATATAGCAACCCATTGTGTATGAACGGGTGTTTCTGTGTGGTGGGGCATTGGCATAGTCTTGCAGACTTGAGGCGAGAAGCAAAAAGCCATAGACAGACATAATTGCTCATAGCCTCTCCTAAATACCTGGAGAAACCTCCCTCAATCTGACAAGGCATAAGCAGAGATGAGCATAGTCATGCGTATATTCACACACACATTTCTTGGCCTTGAACCATAAGGGGGGAAGGGGGGGTGCATAGACTCCCCTGACATGCAACCCTTCACATTTCCCCATAGAGACAACCCCCCCTTCACACTGCCCCTTTTGGGGCGAAGCTTTGATGGTAGCTCTGAAAGGGTCTACTTACATCCCAAATCTCCAGGCTACGTGATCGTCTGTGATCCAGCTGGGGGAAGAGAGACAGAGAGAGAGAGAGAGAGCAATGAGGGTTACAAAGGAAAGGGAGAGCGTGAGCGGAAGAGAGACTTGTGTGACTGCGGAGGGGAAAAGCAGTGCAGCTGTAGCTATTAATAAGCCCAGAGTGGAAAAGGAGCCGAGCCCGGAGATTACAGCTCTGTCCCAGTTCACCACCTTGCCTCGATCACTGCCCCCTTTACTCACATTTTAACCAATCTCAAAAAAAGTTTTTAAGTCTTTCCTTTTTAGAAAGAGTTAAGTGTCTTAGGCTGTTAAAATTTGTTTATGATAGTTAAACATTTTTATTACATAAAATCTTAAAGATTCTCAATACTGGAAAGAAGCCAGGGCAAAAGATTTACATTTAGCAGAATAATTTAGCAGAATTAGTGCTGTCATTGCCGGCCGTAGCAGAACTCACAGAATCAGTAGATGAAGTAGCATGCTGGACTTACCACCAAGCTCCGGCGGGACCATAATATCCTTTAAATAGTGGCAGAGACGCCATAGCCAAAGGTACCCCCCATGCAGTCAGATGGTACAACCTGATAAAACAGAGATATTTGATTAGGAGCTCTGAGAGGAAACAGATTGACCCATGAGAAAAGACCCTATCACTAAATCAATTCTATACTTTTGTAGTCACCCATATCATGGTCATTTCAGAAGCAAACACGTGCCTACATATCCATATTACTCAAGGTAATATAAACCATAATTACTCATACAATTACCATTCCTGCAGAAGATACATTGCAGGGATGATGTCTACATCACGCTACACACAGTTCTGTAGTAGCTATAAAATTCAGGGTAAAATTGAATTACTTTAGTATAAAAACTGTTAACAACTACAGGACATTCATAGTGTTTTTGTTTTGTTAGGTGAACAACTTCTGTTTATATAACGACATTTGTCAAAGCTTCACAACTTTGCTTTGAAAGCTGTCATGGCTTTTATGTTTTGCACAAATAGAGAACCTATGTGGCAGACAGATTTGTGCTCTAGTGCCTTTGGGTGAGAGCGTCAATACTTAATAGAGCACACAGCATTGCCCAGTCAATAGAGTAGAAGTCCTGCCCCTGACTCGCTCCAAGTGTGGTCAATCGAAATGTAGCACCACAGCTGCCAAATACTTAATTCCTCCTAGGTATACATTAAACTAACTCTTCCAAACGACGGACAGCAACTCAAGAGCAGACCAGATGTTGACAAGGGACAAATGGTGTTTTGTAAATGTGGCTATGAATCACAGAAATGTATAGATCCCAAAAGACATAACATAAAAAAGGAGAAACAAATGATGGAGAAATAAGCAGGACTGATGGACACGGACACAGAGGCAGTATGCTTGTTGTAGGAGGGGAGATACAAACAGTGAAATCAGTGCTGCCAGTCTCTACCGTGACAAGTGGTGGTGATGTGTGGGGGGGCTTGTCGGAAAATCAATGCTGCGAGCTCAGAGACCCCAATGCCTCACACACAGACTCTACAGCACGCACACGGCACACACACGGCACACACACGGCACACACACGGCACACACACGGCACACACACGGCACACACACGGCACACACACGGCACACACACGGCACACACACGGCACCAAGCAGGAGAAATGACGAGGTCCAAGGTAGCGCACAACATGGGCTTAATGAGGCACAGTAGGAGTGTTGCGAGCGGCGCATCTCTCGCACACCTACACGCGCACAAATCTGAGTCCGCGTAGACGTTTCTCTTGAGGCTTAATCTCATTTCTCACCTCCATTCTCAGCCTCTCCACTATCTCCGTGCCCTGGGCATATAACTGATTCTGAAAACTCAAAACCTGCCTCCAGCGCACACACACATGCACGCCAACACTTCCCTCCAGCTTGCGCCCACTTCAATCACTCTTAGATCATTCAGCCTTCGTTCTTGGTCTCCTCTGGTGATTCGTTCATTCATAAACTATCACACTGTGCCGTGATTACATGTATGTGTGTAGAGGAAAAAGGATGGGAGGTTAGGGGGGTTGCTTGTGCATGCATACAAAGTCACGCAGCTGCCTGTCTAAACACATACAGCTTATCTATCCACAGTCGATACATGACAGCCCCCCTGACGCTTTGCTTTCGCTTCACTCTAGCCTATTAAACAGTGTGTTTTTCCCCCTGCTTCATGTATGACCAGCCGCACACAAAAACAGACAAATCCTTCTTCCACTCAAGTCCCTCTAGACTCATGAGAGGTGTGCAGCTGATAAGGCTCTGGAGCGGACTGATTTTGGTCCCCCAGCAAGCCTCTTCCCTCAGCCTATAAAGCTGTCTCCATCTGAGTTATACCACCATTTTATCGTCTGCCTTATTGCTAATCAATGCAGGGAAATTCCCATGGGTGGGGGGGGTGGGGGGCTATCTCCTTTTACCAACACAGACCCTCACATTTAGCAGTGAAGGACGAATGGGCACACCTAAGCACATCTACAGCGTACAACCAACAACAATCATCTTGACTTGACCAGTGTCTACATGAATTTGTTAAAGCTTCATACTTTTTCTGCCTACAGACATATTTGTTTTTTTAAGATTGTGTGTTTATGTCACAAAGTGTTGCACAAGGCACAGAAAATGAGAAAATATCTCACGCACACAAGCAAATTCACGCTCACTCTACGGCGAGTGCTCCTGGGAGTTTGAGCGACAGCAACACAAAGCCACAAAGCGTGAAGACGGGGGCGCGCACATACACACAAAAACACACTTAACGGCTGACACTCACTCCCATTTCAATTAGAGCGCCGACTGCTTGGAACAGAAAAGGAATAGGAGGGGGAAGGAGGGGCTGTCAGTGCTCTACGGGGAGACACATGCTCTGGCAGTCCAAACACATGCGCACACACAGGGTTTTCACAGCTGCAGGC
Organism: Bostrychus sinensis; assembly: GCA_020698575.1. Taxonomy (NCBI): domain Eukaryota; kingdom Metazoa; phylum Chordata; class Actinopteri; order Gobiiformes; family Eleotridae; genus Bostrychus; species Bostrychus sinensis. Next base: position 20,432,966 of record CM036240.1, on the reverse strand, counting down.
TCTGTGCCGGTGCCTACAATCTGAAGTGGCCAGTGCGTTGCATTCACACAAAAAATTAATTGGTTCAGAACTTGAGAAGTCAGCTTACAGCCAACATCACAAATTAGTTTATCTTTTGAAACCAACAATTGTTGAAATCTGTGTATCTTGTAAGTCTTTTCATCAACAGAAGATGATAACTGAAATCTTGCTCATAAAAATAAATTATTATTTTGAAGAATAAACAACTGCATGTTTATTTGGCATAGGCTTTACAACTGATGCCCTTCCAAAAAAACTTTCTCCATTTATCTTGGCTTAGAACTTGCACAAAAGGTACACTGGTCTGTGACCCCTTGTGGCTGGATAAAATACCCCAAACAATAGACCAAAAACAATTGTGGTAGTGCTGTCAAAGTTATGGTTCTACTTGAACTGGTCTGAATGGTCTTGACAAGTTTAAGGACCCGTTTTCACATCATTGGCCAGGAAAACACAACAGTCGTGCCGCCTCCAATTCGCATTTACATGAAAACGCTGAGGTGTGAAGAAAATGGTAATAGGTGTGAATAAACTTTAGTACATGTATTTGTCCAGCAAATAGCACTGTGTGCCATGCAAATGCTCTACACCACACAGTGAGTGAACAGCAAAAGAAATTACAGTTCTGATAGACAGCCAATCGCTGTTCAGGTTGAGGCTGTTGCGTCATCGTTTTCAGTGAGTCTGCCGTCTTAACAGTTTACACGAGTGCAGAGCAGCTACGAGTGGCTCACTGATGTGAGACCATAACATCTCCTTGAGCATTTTCAAAAGTGTGCTGCTTCACAAAATGGAAACCCCATCCTCATATAAAGAAAGGCCAAAATGCTATCAAACCTTTGCAGATACAGCAAAACGCATTGTCGTCTAAACAGCCCCTAAGAAAAATTGCCACAGCAAACCAGAGCTAGGATTAGAAATGCAGAGCCAGGAAATGGGTGTCACTAAAAATACAATTTAAAATAAAATCTGACTCACAGTATCCTACTCACATCTCAAATTTGTTCGTGCTTATTTCTCTAACCAGGTTGAGGTACAGGTTTAGAGTGATGAGGCAAACCCAGGCCAAGGCACTCCAGTCTGTAGAGACACAGAAAAACAGCAAGGTCAAAACACAACATAGCTCTACCGCACGAAGTGCACCTATGAGAACACACATGTGTAGATGGTTCATCGGTTCCACTTTTTGATAAATGAGGGCCTATTCAGCAGTAATATGAGGGAAACCTGTGGCTTAAGGTGATGGATGAGAGGGGGTGTTGGAAGAAAGATAATGATGAACTGTAGCGAAGGAGAGGGTGATAACGTATGAGAGCGCCTGATGCAGAAGGAGGCGGCAAACAGTGGACTAAAGGGTGTGAAACAACCAGGAAGAAATGGAACAAAGCATTAGCCAAAAAGAATAATTTATTGTAGTAGACTAAAAAGCTCACTTCCCTATTCTGTCTTCAACCTGTTTTAACTGTGTGTGTGTGCTCCATTGTGCATTTTTGTTGACAGAAAAGGCAGAGAAAGCCATTGCAATGATTGATGTTTGTTGCTCCATACTCCGTAGTTTTAGTATGCGGTGACTAAGAAAAAGAAGGGATAGCCTCATAATACATCACTGTCAATGTAAAGTGCAACTTACATAACAACATACATTTTAGTTATACCACATTTGTTAATGTAAGACTGCTACGATTGTCAATCTTCACCTCAAAAGGTATTGTAGAAAACTGTCCTCATAATAAACCAAGACTGTACCAACACTTCAGCCTTAAGTCACAGCTACTTAGCCCAAAAATGATTTGTAGTGCAAAAAAAGTTGCAATGATTGGAGGAAAATCATGTCCTCATACAGGACCTACAAACCTAAGGATTATGTAACACCGTCTGTCTGCTTCTTAGAAGTTATGAATTACTGATGAGTTTAATAAAAACAACCTGTCCATAAACATTCCACAATGATTTGGGTGTGGTGCTTGGGTGTGAGAGTATTACAACTGTACAAATGCAATAGAGGTGAGGCAGGTAGCCTTTTTTTGCTAAGTTGACAACAAGAAAAGGCTACCAGTTAATCGTTCTTCTAAAAATGTTTAAGTATGCAGTATTCATTACGTCATCTTGTACTTGTCAATGTCTAAAATCATCTTCTTCAAATGCAATTTTTTGTTTGGCTCTTAATTGCATGTTATACTAATTGCAAGGAAAAACAATTGAAACAATAAATAAACTATGAACTAATAAATGTAATATGAAAAACGACAAAATAACATTTGGGAATTAAATGTCCCCAGGACAAGTAATTACTTTTGAAACAACTTTGAAAACTGTGTACTTGAAATTATGCTTTTAATTATGCTTTTATTGCCTACACTTGATTTGCCTAAAGTTATGGTTTATTAGCTTCTGGAAGAAAAAGATGTTCATCTCTGTAAATAGAGTAGTGAACAGATAGAAACAGATATATTTGACTTACCAAAGTATGTTAACCACCAGCCCTGAAAGTCACAAAGCGACCCCTCTGGATGGGACTCACCCTATGTATGGATGGCATGAGGAACAACAGCTAAATGTTAAGACGGCATAAAAAAATACAAAAATAAACATGAAAAATAACAAGCCTACCATCACATATGCTACACTGTCAAAAAAAGCAGCTATCGTGAGGCTCAGAATCATCTTCTGTAACAAGAAAAAACAGGAATAAAGTTACAGACTGCGTTAAATACAGATGTAAGATTTACCTTGCAGGAAGAAATAAAAAAAGACAGAAATATATTCTGCAGTTACTGAAAAGGTTATTTCAGCTTTCTGTAAACATAATGATTACAGAAAGTGCAAATGTAGTAAGTCTAGTGAGTAAAATTACTCAATGTATGCTGTGTAATTTTAGATAAACCATTGCTATACAGGTTAGTTGTCTGTTTAACCCTCTCAGTCGTTACATACCCTAACATGTAAATAGAAAATAACAAAGACATTTATGAACACATACACTTTTATCCAATTGTGTCCAGCAGTGACCCAAACTAAGAACAAACTACAGGAGAAGCGAATGAGTGGGGGAAGGGAGTATCTGGAGACAGAAAAAGAGCGTAGGAGGGCCAGAGTGCACTAAAGACTATTGACTGATGGATAACCTTTGTAAGGAGATGGAGGTAAGAAGAGGCTTTATGTGGTCTAAGAGGAGGGAAGGAGGAGGAGTAGGTGAAGTGGGCAGAGGAGCCAGGAAGAGGTTAGGCTCCGTGACCTAGTCCAGAAGTAATAGGATCCATCAGTTCAATCTAAGCTGTCATTTTCTTCAGATTATGAGGATTCTGTGAAGCATTGTTCAACCTGACAGACTTGCTAGACAAGGTTCAGATATGTACCAGCAGTATACTATCATTCAGGATCGCAAGAACTCAATGACGTCAAGAAAGTAAAACAGAAAAAACAAAACCATGTGAAAAAAATATTACACAAAAATCAACTTATATTTACCTGTGCTACAGAATGGTACCGCCGAAGCAGCCAGATAACAAATAACATCCAAATACTGTAGAAAGATGGTAGGAAATGTTTCAATATAATTACTTCAGTAACGTTTTAAGCAGCACTGGCCAAATGCTGTTCTAATGAGGATGTACCCCTGCAGGGTCTAAGATAATAATATTTAAAAAGCAGTACATTTTGTTGCTATTGAGTATGCATTAGAAGTAAGATTTGAGAGAAAATCATGCAGCATTTACCATCCTACTAATGAGAAGGTTCCTGTGGCCCGTTTAACTGTTAAGATCACCACCTGTAAAGTGTAAGGAATAAAAAAACATTTGTCAGATTTTTCTTGATGTGCATACACTAGATAATTTGTTCAAACATCAAGGCCACCTCTGAAAATTTTGAAAAAAAATTAAATAAAAAATTCTGCCTAAAAGCTGTAACCTTAACATTATGCAAATGACGACATATTTCTCCCGTTAACCCTATAGACAAAATGTAAATTGTGAACTCTTGTGAACTCTTGAAAACAAATGCCATGCAACTATATAGCTAGTGTGTCATGTCCGCCTACATATGGCCTACTTTATCACAATAAAATAGAGCTTTAAAGACACTTGTGTGAGATAACATAAACCTGACATTCAGCATATTTCTAAATTGAAACATGACTCAAGTAGAGACTAGGGAAAAAGTATGTAGGAATGAAAAGCGTTAAAAGGGAGGCACGCTTTGCAGGCTTCAGAAATACAAAGAGGTCGAACACATAGGGTAAAGCCTTTCTTAAAGCAATTACTGTAAATGTCAACATATCTGATGTGATATTACCAATAAATCACGCATAAAATTAAATATGTATCTTAATAAAAACAAATTGTACAAGCAGAGTGTACATAGTGTATTACTGAGAGGGTGGCAGTTGTACTCATCTATAAATGTGTACATCACTTAGAAATGACCGATCAAAGTTGATGGAGTCATGAATCAGACAAATGGGTTAGTTAAGTGATAATATAATACTAAGACGTATTGCCTGCAAGAGAAAATAGCTTTCAGCAAAGCAGCATAACTACAGCATTCTTCCCTGACAGAGATAGGCCAAAAAGATAAATGATAACCCTGGGCCGTGTTCTGTTAGCACACAAGTGTCATAGAGCACGTACCCAAAGTGAGACATTATTACCACACTACTGAACTCCACCGAAATAAAATATGACTTTAAACATTTTTACGGAACTTCCTCTGCACTAGAGGTGTTTTCGTTGGGAAGCTTGGTTAGCCGATAATGTTACACCAAAAGAGTGAGGTAACAACGGCGACTGCTACTTACACATCGATAGTCTTCTGAGTCAGTGTTAAAAAATACGCATCGTGAGTCGTTGTTTGATGTTTTAACGGTTTCACTGGTCATTTTAATTAATAACGATGCTGTGTGATGCTTCAATATTTTCTTTTCTTGCTATTTCACGAACACTTCCTGTTTCTACTGTGCGCTACAAGGGACAAAATGTATAAGCGCCGCGAATGTAGTTACTGCTACGTGACTCGAAATAAACCAAGATTTCCCTTTATGTTCTTTTATAAACATCTGTAGTAGACTGTTCATATTCAAAATATAGATCTCCCCAAAATGATTTGTGACGATGCATAATTATTTTTTTTTTTAACTAGGCCTACACGAAGAAAGTTTGTTTACAAAAGAACAGCAGTGTATTTAACATAAAAGTTAACAAAAAAAACACATTCTAACACTTTATAATAGACCTAATGTTAAATTTTAGACTATATTGTTTTCAAGAAAATGAATTGTTTAGAAACTTTTCCTTCTTTACCAACGTGTGCATACATAGAAACTCAACTTCTGCAGAAAGGTTGTGTCATGTCACACTAGGATTTTCAACTTTTAGGACTTTTCAAATACAGAATGACAAAAATGGATGTGGAATTATGGAGTGTCATTATAATGTCTATCATAAACAATACTATACACTATATTAAGGAATTAGGCTCGTATCTACTCAACTAAACTCATCTATTGTATCAAAAATGTTAACTTTAGGTAAAAATCTACTATTTTTACAGTGTATCTTTGTAAAAGAAAGAGTGTGTTGCCTATTTTGACCTACGACACTGACACTAAAGCGATTTTTGTTTTACTGAATGCCCTTTTCATTTACTACACAAAGTACTTATATTGATATACACTGTACATACTGGCTATATATATATATATATATATATATATATATATATATATATATATATATATATATATATATATATATATATACTGCTCAAAAAATAAAGGTGTAGTTTATTTTTTTTATAGTTTTTGGTGTTTATTGTTTGGAAATTCCAGAATTGTCACATCATGTTATGACATTAAATGTCTACACAGTTACAATACTCTTACCTTGAATTTTTTACTTACTTCTTTATACACCTCTGATAACACGAACCACACTTGCAACACACAAGTGACTTAAACACCTTTAGACACGCTTAGGCAAGACTCAAACTAAGCACTATACAAACATTTTAATATAAAGTACAGTAAGGTATAACATGCTTAGGCCAATGTGTGTCATTAACCCCTTTCCAGCCGTCACTGAAAATGTTGAATAATTTTTCCTATGTTAATGGAAAATGTACCAAATTTGGCCTGGCTGGGAGTTTCAAATTTTATTCTCATTTGTCAACAACTGTTAAACTGACAGTCTTACTCTTTAGTGCCATTTTAGAAATCCATTTTATATATATATATATATATATATATATATATATATATATATATATATATATATATATATATATATATATATATATATATATATATATATATATATATATATATATATCATTCATCAGATGATGCCAGTTTCTCTTGCATTGTCAACTACTGTAAGGCAAAGACATAAATGATTCCAAAAAAATGGTGGTGTGGGTGTATGTATGTGTGTGTTTTTGTATGAGAGTGGGGGGAAGTGGGTGGGAGGTGTGAGACAGAGACAAACACAGACAGACACCCTCTCTCTAACATAGTCCTTGACTCAAAATCAAATGCACATAAAATAATACTGCATTCGTCTTATAGAAGGCTTTTCTAGACACTCAAAGTCGCTTTACAGTTTGGTCCATTATTTACTTACTCCTCAGTCACACTCAATGATGGAAGCAAGCATTGTACACCTATGGCCCCTCTGAACACCATCAAACACTCAATCAAACTAACACATTCATACAAGGTGGGTGAAGTGTCTTGCCCAAGAACACAACAACAGTATGCAAAACCAGCAATGAGGAACCAAACTTTGGGTATGGTCAAACGTCTCTACTGACTGAGCTACTGCCGGCCGACAGTGTGAGGTACACAGACACATTCTGATGTGTGAAATGTAAAAAAATGTATTGTTATGATAAGAAATCAAGGTTACTAAAATAGCTGAGTGATTCAAAGTGGAAAAAATATCATCAATAATGTGTCTGGCACTTTTGATAATAAAGGCTCTGGGTGTAAGTTTTTTAAAGGGCTGGACAAAGGTTAAACAAATGGTGTTACTGCTTAGCGTTGTTTAAAGCTTGTTCAAAGTGTAAATTACAAATAGCATTCCAAAATGTAAAGGTCATTTTGTATCTTCTTCCTCCTCATGTCTGTCATCTATGCTTGTAATATAACATAACATGAAGTACACCAATTTCCCCAGCCCAGCTAACAGGGTGTACTTTAAAAGTCTATTAACAAGTCATGTAGGCCTATAAAATAAGCATAGTATTGATCACACCTAAAAATATGCATATTATGGCCACTGAAAATGTAATCTGATGTTTATTGTCATAGATTTCAAGCTATTATCATCTGAAGACTTAAATGCAACCTTATCTTATGTTTTTTTGTTAGTTTGGTCTTTTTTACATCAAGAAATTATTTAAACCATGATTTGTAGGTCTTGTTCTTGTGTGTGTGTAAATAAAATAAAACAGAGTGACAGACAGGTACAAAAGTTTATTAAAAGCAGTCAGTACAAAAGGTGCACATAAAAGCAAATTTTTGCTATAACACATGGGTATCCTGAATGATACCTTAGCATACAAATTACAGACAACAACATCTCAAGGAAATACCAAGCTCTATGTGCTGTAGAGCTATTAGTGAATTCCAGTTCATTGACCTTGTATACAGAACTTTAGGATGTCATAGGCAACTACTGACAGCTGCTGCCTCCATCACAACAACATTTCAGAAACACAGACATATGCAGATGGTAGAGGCATTGATCATTCATAGATACTTTGGTATGAACCCACTGACATCATGAGCATTTAAATAAAAATGCTAAATCATTGTTAGTATCCCCTTTAACTGGAGTGGTTCAAACAACATCAGATCAAGTATCTCATAAACTTTTCCTTTTCCATCAATGTAACATTTGGCCCCTGGACTGTGAGGTAATAAATAGTACATTAAATAACAGTTTAAATATGTTTCATTTATGCATCACTGCAGGTGAAGGCATAATGCATACAACACTTTGGAGTGCAAAAAGTAGTTTGCGATATGGTGTCAGGTACACAAAATGCTTTCTTAAAGATCAACACGTCTGCAGTAAAAACAATGTAGCCTTATACAGGGTTGACCAACACCATACAGTCGGCCTGTGCATAGAAAAGGCTATCCACTCCCTCCTCTTATTAACAAGGCCTAGAAATATTAAATAGTGGCTTGGTTTCAGTTCCTTTTGAGTTCAAGGCTTACTGGCCCCATCCTCCGATTCCAATTTCCTTTTTGTAGCGCTTGGTGAGAGAAATGGCTGATTGCGTGAGTTTGGAGAGCACCCCTTGCAGTCCAGTCAGATGGTACTGAAACTGTTCGCGCAGATCTTCTTCCTCCTCTTCCTCGTCCTCCTCCGATGAAAACGAGGCAACAGAAGAAGAGGACGAAATAGAGGACGCGGACGAATTTGTGCGCGTGAGCTTCATGCTCTCCTTGCGCTTCTCGTCCGCAGCTGCGCACCTGACGCCCCACTCAATGTCACTGCGGATGGACTTTAGGAGCTGGTAGTAGCTGTACATGTCTCCGTCCTCCATGTCCGTCTTCAGAGAGCCCAGGTCCCGGTCTTCATCCAGCGGGACGTCCCTCAAAAGGCTGGGTACCATGATAGTCTCATCCATGTTGTTTACTGCGCCGATAAAGCGGTTCATGGCGTTGAAGAGAGAGTTTTTCTTGTTGGGAGTTTCTGTCATTTGCATCATCATTTTGGCGGGTCTGTTCTTTCGCAGACAGATGGAAAAGTCCTGTTTCTTTTCTGTCTGTTAACTTCCCTTGTGTCTTAAATTCCGGAGATGTCCTGTAGTTATATCAAACGAGCGCGCTTTTCTTCTTGTCTCTTTTTCTTAGAGACTCCTCGTGCCTCTCTTGCTGTTCCTGATTTGCTCTATTGATAGGTGCGTCTACTTATAGCGGAAGGTGGTTTCTGGGCGGTCTGTAAAAAAAACCTGTTTGTCGAGTGCGTTGCCAGTTGAAACAAGACCCCAGTAACCCCTGGAAACACCGAGACAGAGAGAACAGCCTTTACCACGTTCACTGGAGGAGGAGTGGCTTGAGGAGCGAGTTATGGGAGCACAGACATGTCAGTGTAGATTTAAAAGCTAAGTTATAAATCTGCTTTTTAAATCTTATAACAACTTTGATGACTGGACATGGCGTAATTTTATACGCCCAAACATTAGAAAATGGATAGTATATTTGACTTCCGGAGTGGCTTGGTTTTAGGCATTAGACAAAGCAAGCTGAGATTACATCATCGCACATATCATTCCGATGACACAGAAAGTAGAAGTCCAGGGCGAGACTGCACTTGTATGAATATTCATTAAGCGAGACATCAGCCCACAGTCTGGCTCCGGGTTGAACCAATCCGATGCGTAAAAGCGCTTCCTGGAGGTGGAAAACGATGGGACCACGGGAATCTCACACTCAACACTAACTGAACAATTTGATATGCAATAAATGAGCAATTATTGTGGGTATAACAACAACCACTGGCTTTAAAAATAATAACTATTATAACTGTTGTCAATAATTATGGATGACTTTTAGGATCTGTAATCAGTTCCATTTAAGAGTCTAGCAACCACTGTTCAGCTTTTGTGTGTGTGTGTGTGTGTGTGTGTGTGTGTGTGTGTGTGTGTGTGTGTGTGTATGTGCATGTTATGCGTCAACTTTTTAATTTAATGTATCGACAAATTCCAGTCTTTTGTTCAACAGAGAGGAAAAAAAAAAGTTGTTATATACAGCTAAAAGCAATACACTTAATATCACACCAAACATTTTACACTTTGTTCACTGCTTGAGTTTTACCTCTTACAAATAATTACAACTCCTATTTTATTGTTTCCTTTGGTTTCTTCAAAGGGTCCCAGTTTGAAGTTTTGTTTTTGTTTTTGGATTACATGTAAACCCCAACTGTTGCACCCGTCTCTTTACTGCAGTGCTGGCAGGGAGATGATACCCCTACCACTTGTCTAAGTATAGCATGCTGGTATACAGGGGACTCCCACTAAAGCCCTGTATCAGCAGCCTTGCCAAGCACTGTGAACCACGTTTACAAACTTGTGGACATGCTGTATCTGAAACTTGAGCCTTGTTCAGACAGTAAACACTTGTGGTGTTCAGTCATTCTTCCACGTTTCCTTCAGTGTGTCAACAAACAACAGAAGTAAAGTCTGATTCACTTTAATAGAGATTGGTTTCAGGGGATTAAGGTTTACTTTAGTTCAAGGAATAGGCTTTGCAGAATGAGAAAAGAATGAAAGGGTGGCACAAGTTGGCTTGATTGACGTTCATGCCAAAGGTGATCTATGTGCACATCTTGTTCTAGAAACTCACAAATTAATTTCTGTTGCTCAGCAGGAATGGTGGGAATGCCGACAAAGAGGCTATGCAAAACCTGCTGGATAGGTTTGGCTCACTTGCACCCTCCATACTTCCACCTTTGTTTGAAAGTTCACTGCAGATAAGCTAGAATGTTCTGCTTAAATCAAGTCTGCCAAATACTTATAAGATGCAGGTATTGATGCTCTTATAGGACTTTCATTAACATTAATCCATTAAGCTTCTCATTCATAAATACTTGTGAGAAGTGCAGTATTTCTATAGAGATTTTTGCTTGAAAGGTATTTACAGAGCCACAAAAAGGTAGTTATAACAAGCTGATACAATTTGTTTTTATAAAATGAGAAAATATTTGCTTCAGAAGCACTGCAGAATACTAGCTTAAGTTACTAATTATTTACTTCTGGCAGATTTAACAAAGACACATGACAAACCTTAAGCATCTATATATCAATATATACATCTGCCCTCAGTGCAGTGATGCTACACCCTAAGTTTACTATTTACTTTAGAAATATAAAAGTCTTTTGAATTTGGTATTTGTACAGAGTACTCAGTAGCTCAGTGAACTCTGACGTGTGAGTTATTCAGTTTATGGAGGCAGAAGTGATTACCATATTTGGAAAATTATCAAAGCTGACGTAAGACGCAAGTTAGTGAATGAGCATATACTGTATAAAGAAACTGAATTAGTGACTTCAAATAGAACTAAACCCTTTAAACCCTTTGAATGTTTTACATGTAGCCTAATCAGTAAACTTAAATGACCATCTTTGACTTTCTCTGCTTTAAACCACACTGGGTGGGTTTGGTTGTCGCAGAAACTTCAAAGAAATTTAATTTTATCCTCACTACTGCTTGTAGACATTAAATGGCCAAAACCTCCTTTTAATGAAATAAATGTAATAGTTTGATAGTTTGTTAGGCAATAGCAGGTCAGAACAAAGATCAGATAGAAAGTCAAGTTATCTCACTCCCTCGACAGAGCTGTCAATCACAGCCCATGCTCACTGGCAATGCCTATTCACTTGCCTTTCACTTGTCAGAGAATGCACTATGCCTGAATGCAACAATGAAACCTGGACCAGTTGGAAAGGGCTTACTCAATTGTATGTCACATCTGAAGCTGAGCATCCACCGATTACGGTGGGTGTCATCATCATCATCATCATCCCAGCTGCCTTCAAAGAAGAAGAAAGAAGAGGAAGAGATGGTGGGGAAAGGTTGGACCAGGGCCCTGTGCTACTACAATACTGGGAACTCTAGTATTTACCGTGACAACTGCACAGAAAGAGTCTAAGCCAAAAGATTTAGCCTGAAATTCAAGCCCTTGATGAGTAATCTTTCAAAACATTGTTTCACATGGATGCATCTAATACTACATTTTCAGCCCATGTACAACTTTATGTAATACTGACTTTTTAATACACAAAGAAATACTATAAACAAAGCTAAATATAATAATATATTTATAAATGAATCAAATGCAATCAAATTGTTGAGACAAGGAAAACCCATTTTAGTACCAAACTATGTCAATGTCTTTGTCAATTTGGCACAAGCTAAATTATAGGGTTATGTTTCAAATAGCCTATAGCTAGGCCAAGTGTTGTATAATTAGAGTTAATTTATGGTACTAGGTGTTTGAGGCTAAACTATTCTTTAACATCTTCAAAGCCTGTATGGGTTTGGTCTTTATAAGATCTGCCAATAAAATATTGTAATTACGATGAAAGTTTAGGCCCAGTAGAGATGAACTTCGCCCCAGCCTAACTCTAAAAGTCTTATATCTTCTGCTAATAAGATTTTGTCCAGCTGCACGTAGCCTATTAAATTGTTTTCTATAGCTTGCTGCTTCTTGTAGACCCACAAAAAAACGGATTCGCTTATCCATAGGCCTAATTCAGCTCCCTGCGCTCCCTGCGAGTCAGTGCTCTTCTTAAGCCCGCGCGTCTATCAGTGAGTAATAGCGCTTCCCCGGTGGATGCCTCCCTCCAGCCAGCCTGCAACCCATTACGCGTATGGAGGCGGAGAGCGGGAGGAGGGAGGCGCGCCTCTGCCAGCGGCACGCACGCTCCATTAGCGGGCCCACTGCCGCGCCGCTCCGTCGCTAATTTGCGTAACGAGATTGCAGCGAGGACGGTTTGCGATGTCTCTCTGAGTGCTACGGCCTCGTGTCACGTCTCCCCACTGCACTCCTCTCTTGTTCTGACTGTCTGCGGGAGCGAGTGTGCGCAAGCGGATAGATAGAGACAAAAAAATAAAAATAAAAAAAATAAAAAATAAAAATAAATAAATAAATAAAAAATCAAGGAATGCTGTGATGTCTACCACACTCTCCACACTCGTTTTCCTATTCACAACCTCGCGGCCCTGAGTACGTTTTTGAACGGTAGTGGAGCGCCGCCATACGGTCGAAGATGGTAAGGGCAGGCAGGCCATCTAAGCCAACACAAGAATGCAACAAAACGGTGGACCAAAGAAGCTAAATGTTTTGTTACATGGCCTCCCCTGGTCACCCTGGAGGCCTATTAGCCCCTGAGATCACCACTGACCAGATTTCTAGACCCCAAAAACTGGGACATATATATTTTTCACAAATAATGGTGCATTTGAGCATTTGAACCAAGTGACAAAAAAGCTTGCGAAATCAATACACTTTACTGTAATTATGTAAAAGTATGGCGCTAGGGCTTCAGTCTTAAATGGCAATAGCCTGTAGGCCTGTTGATAAAAATGATGGCATTGTAAAAAAATAAAATAAAAATAGCCTACAAAAAATAGCCTTGGACATAGCCTACTGTTTTTACAGATAGTACGAGTTGGGACATGGGACAAGGAGACAAGGAGCCTAAAACTGGGACTGTCCTATTAGGGACACCTGGTAACTCTATGCCAATCGACCATTTTGTACTTTTAGCTACTCCTAATCCTACTTTCAGGAGTCTGCGCTAGTGTTGCTGGTAATGTTAGACCAGCTACAAATTGTAGTGTCCACTTGTACGCTCACATTTTTGTAAATGAGCCCGACTCATTTTTTTTCTGATTCACACATCAATTTTAAGGCTGTTAATTAAAGGCGATAGGAGTTATGAAAGGATTTTGGTTTAGAATTGTTTTGTTTTGTTGAGGGCCTTGGCTATTTGATATTACTAGCAGCCTACTAATAACTACATTTAATGGGTTACCAAAGCATACCTGTAATGCATATTCATGTCATAAATCAACATACAACAGTGTTATTTAATATATTTATTGATAGTAAGACCACTGATGGTGACTCAGTTGATAGTAGACGGCATGGTACTATTTCTTTATGGGGTTCTAGTGACCCCCTGTGTTAGCTGGATGATATTACAATTTAGTATTTACAGGTCAAGATCAGTTTGAGGAGCAAAAACAGTGTCATAGTGATAACATACATTCACCAAAGAAATGTACAGCTTTGAAAGCAATGTGATTGTAAAAAGCTACAACAAAATACTGACCAAAATAAATATAATATTAAACCCAAAATTAGGACACCTTAACTGTATAAAATAAAATACACTCACACAAAGACAAATAATTTAGAACTCATATTTATACATGCCTACTAAAATACTTGGTGAGACAAAAATATAAAAAATACACAGCTAAATTGAAACAACTACAAATTGCACATTACTCTCAACAGAACATTGGCCACAACAATTATTCTGCGTGATTTGCTATATCAACTATCAAGTACCTATGAACAGCACAAAGTGCAGAATAACTGGAACACAACATTGGTTATCTTGTCAGAATGAGAAACATTACATCATATAAATTACATATCCAATACATATCTACAGCTTCAGTTAAATGACTGTAATCACTACATAACATTGTTTCTAAAGATTTCAGTGTGTTGCTATTGTGGACTCTACTATTCATGCCGCATGTACAACTCAATTTGTTGTTCAAATACATTATCACTGCTGCAAGAATAATACTTTTAATACAATAACTTTTAGGTCAGCTTGTCTTGAAACATGTATAATTATTTGAATCATTTAATCTAACCCAATACTGTTACTATTTACATGCCAAACAGTGTGAAGAATGAATAGCATGTTTAAAAGACGTGATTAGTTACACCCACATTTAGCCATTTTGAGCTGAATAAATATTTCTGCTTTTAAACCCTTTGTGCAAATTCTTTGACATAACATACTGAAACATACTTTTGTTCTGAAGATGATTTAAAATAGTATGAGCTTTAAGAGAGACAGTCGGGAGTGTCCAGATTTCCAACAGAAACCTTAAAAACTAGTTATTTTTTGCCCTAATAATAGTACAAATTTACTTTAAACCTGCACTAACCCAGCATCAAGTTAAATTAACTTTTATTTCATACAAAAGATCCCATGCCCAAAATATTCACTTAACTTTCTTCTTTACTTTTAAGGGTCATTTCCTTTCATTTACATACCAAGATGTCATCCTCACTAATAATCATAATCAATTCACAAAATATCATAACCATAGGAATATACAGAGATGAAAAATAGTAAAACTATCTATTACTTTCAAGCTTTAGTGTACTGTACAAAGGTGATCATGTGTGTTGACTTGGTCAGTGGAACATGCTGTAACCAACCTTGAAGCCAGGTTGCTTCCAGTCACATATCTGAAGCACAAACTGGGCTCCAATCCAAAATATGTGATTGAAGCAACGCCTACAATATGCATGAATAACGTGTGGTATCAAAAGCTGTGATGTATCAGCAGTGAGTCAAGGAATGATGCTTTACAGTAAGATACATAAAGTTATTACATTAAGATCACAGGCAGAGAGATTTGTTTTAGGAATTTACTTCTCTGTCTCTTGGCTTTTTGTTTTTCTTTTTCCAGCTCCTTGAAAAACATAACAAGAAAGAGTCAAGGCCACTTCTAAGGGAATACAGAAGATTTGTTGATGTTTGCTAAAATATATGTATATATGTGACAGTTCCATACCTTTTTCTCAGCTACCACCTTGCATTAACTACACCATCTCATACTGATTGGCTGTGATGATCCTGGACAGGCAGCAAGCCAACAGCATGCCAATCAACTGAAAAACAAATACATAGATTAGTTTAGGAAAACAAACAAATCTTTTCCCTTCTTGTTGTAAAGTTATAAATCTTTGAGTCCAATTGTAGGAATAATCATATTTTACTGTGTATTTAATGAAAAAAAGAAATACCTATACCAGTTTATAAGTGAGCATGGTAAAAAAAAAAAAGGCAAGTCAACTATAAAGACACTAATTTGAAGCACAAAAATAATGCTTGTAAAGTCAGGGTGTACGTCATATTTTGAAAAACCCAGAAAGAAAAAAAACTATGAGAAACACCAGGCAGCTGACTTGTTCCCATTCAGCACTTAAAAAGTTATTGAGGAGATAAATCAAACTGAATGCACAGTGGGTACACTGTAGCTAAAAATGGACTATAAATTACTGTATAGGATGACACATTACAGCAGCTCACTGTATGAAAAGCACTATTAGCTGCATTTCATTCCTCACAGCAAATAAGTTGCTTGTTATTGGTCCTCGGGGTCAAGAAGGTCTTCACACAAACTTACTGTATGAGTCAACATTGTCAGCAAGATATATACTTTTGTTTTGAAATCTTACCTGTGAAAAAGCAATCCCAAACGTCACTCCGGCAATAATGGCCATGTTAGTTTCCATAAATGAAGTGACCAACTCATAGCATCCCTGAAACAAAATGGGCAAGTTAGTTTTCAGTGGGTAGAAGGAAATATTCAGTATGCAGGTTAGGGGGAAATGGATATGTGGGAGAGTATCTGAGGCAAAGGTTAGCCTGTAGAGAAATAAGATGGTTAAAAAAACATTTGTGCATTTGGCTTGAGACTCCTAAAAGTTAAAAAACATTAAGCAGACAATAACAGGAATGTGAGCTCACTTGGTGATAGACTTTGTTTGGGGCTACAGTTGCATTACGAAGGTCTTCTGGGTTGCAGTCAGAGGAGTTGGAGCAGCAGCTGGCAGGAATACCATTAGATGGGTAATAGACACTGGAATACCAACTGGTGTAGTTGTACACGCCACAGCAGCGTAGCTAAACATGTAGAGAAAAAACAGATATAAGATAGAAGTAGATTAAAGCTTTTTTAGTTAATTCTTGAGGATTACATAGCTTTGTAAATACTCAACAAAGGAATAAATTGTGTTTTTGGAAAGATTATTTCAAATTTCAGATTTCTATCCACTAATAATTAAAAAGTCAGTACATATACTGTCAGAAAAATTAGAGAATATGCCCAATAACTTATAGTTTAAAAAAGAAAAATGTATCATACACACCTTGTGCTGCAAGTTGTCAACAGCACGGCTAGTTTCATCCTCAGCATTGTAGTTCAGGACCGCATCAGTGTATGTCCTGTGAAAGGTTCCTTTTATCTGCAGCAAATATAAATACACAAAAAAGGACTAAAGTATTCCAAACAATATGCATTGTTCATCAGATACTTTTTTCTGTAGTCATTCAGACCTCATGGCGAAACACAAATCCAGAGATCCCGGCAACCAACTCAGCGAGGAAGACCAGGGACAGAAACATGGCATACTACAAGAGAGGTGAACAATGAAAGACAATTTGCATAGTTTGCATTGTAACCTTTCACTCATCATTTGCTTATGATTACATGCACACTCTCATCACACACACAGAGACACTCAACTATCTCTAGCTGCACAAAAGGCTCTGCAGGTTCTATTGGGTTCTTGATGCTGTCAACCTGATAGAGGTCGGCCATTACTCCTTCATTGTGAGACCTGTGGCAAACTAATCAGCCTTTTCTTCCCCTGCAACCTAACACCACTCAACTCCAAATGTCTCTCACCAGCTTCAGCATCCATGGGCTTCCTCTGCAGGTGGCGAAGCATCCAAACAGGCCGAAGACGATGATGACAGTCCCGGTGCCAATGAGGACGTACGGAGCGTTGGTGGAGTTATCAGCAATCAGAGAGATGTACGGGCCAAGCATTAACTTCCCCCTTACTCCAACTGCCAGCAGGATAGCTCCAGTTATCTATGGAGAGGCAGAAAGGAGAGAATGAGCTAACATATCTTTATCTATGCAATTCTGCCATATTACAATGATGTTTTTTTTTTAGCTTGGTTAGAAGAGGGGGTGAAAGAGGATCAAGGTGGAACAAGAATAAGCAGCAATTAGAGTAAGGAGGAGGAGATGGGAGGCATAAAACACAAATCTATCTGAAGTACAGTATAGTAATGACCTGCTTTATTAATATGAAGGCACACAAAAAAAACAGAAAAAAAAAAAAAAAACAAATCAAAGAAGGTCTTTGATCCATGGCGAGAAGCTTCCTCCTGTTGCACTTCTCTTAGCATTTCAAATGAAGCCCGCAGATAAAAGATTGTGTTGTATGGGGCAGCTGGACCGCATGTGGCTCAGCTGGCTGTGTCTTACTGGCATCTGAAAGCCAGCAGAGTGTGGGACCACTGCTGCGAGGGCCCTCCTTCCTACTGGAACCTTTTCTGCTATAAGCATTTTGATTTGCAAAGGATCAGGGCTTACTAGATGAGCATTTTATGTTATTACATCTGCCAAGGAGAAAGTGGTTGTTTTGTTTGTCAGTTACAGAGATCACTCAGAATGTTATGGTTAGAGTATGGTTAGAGACTAAGAAACAAATTTAGTTAGTTTTTGATGTGGATCTGGGTCGCTATCTGGATTAAAGTTGGAACTGCAATGCCTTGGCAGAGGTGTCTGTTTTCCAAGTGCTTCTAGTTAATATAATTAAATACAGATAAAATATGACAGCAGTTTATAACTGTATCAATTCTCATTCTAAATTACACATGTAATTTCTAGGTTGCTGTGTGACTTTAGCCCATAACTCAGACATACTACTCTTTGAACAACATTTACACTTTGCCCTGTTGACATTGTGTTCCCACAATAAATAGTCAAAGGTTTTTGTCTTGACAAACCAGCTGCTTTTGTTTAAATGGTATTTTTTTATTCTTTATATAGTATTTAAGTATAAAACAAGGTTTTTCTTTCTGGACAAAAAGAGGATATGGGACAAAACATAAATGCATAATGCAGTGTAGGACAACAGATTTCTAACAAGTCCACAATTATGAGCAAGTAGACTATATCATTTTATCAATTTATTTTAAATCTTAACAAAACTACCTTTGTAAATAATTTGATTAATTCTATGTTGTACTATATGCATTTTATGCCAACTGAAAACCGATTGTGTAGACACAAGATGTGAAGAAGTAAGGAGAAACAGATTCATACAAAAGACAGAATGAATTAGTGATAAAGACATAGTTACTTTGTAGACTATTAGCTTTCAATTTGACCCATAATATTCAATATTTACTTGGCTTAAAACTAATTCTTCATGTTGCTGCACTCAACAAACTCTCCAGTGTTTGTCATAGAAGATACTGAGAATTCATTACAATTGACATATAGGGAAGGGATCACTTACTCACCACTGGAAACGTACAGTAACCCCCTATTAAAAGTATACAGTAACAGTTGTCAGTGGTTTAAACCCCTTAATATAATATAATAATAACAGACACATCATGTTTAGGCCATTTCATAGTATAATAGCAACACTATGCATAATTTCTAAGTAGGAAATGCTACACTATTGGGCTGTGATTTCAGAGAGCTGTCCTCTAGATCACGATGTACTCACAGTTTATGACCTGTGTCAGTAACCAAATCTTAGAGCTGCTGTTGCATACAAATAATGGATATAACTTGTCAGTACTAAGTGTTTATTGTAAAGCCAGTGGGGGAACCGGGTTCAAGGAGGAGGGCTCTGTCATCTAGACTTCATGTCTGTTGCTGAATTCCAAACAGCTTTGGGCCCCTTCTCGTCCACTATGGTGCCGAGAAGCTCCTTGCGCGTTTTGTTTGAAATTCAATGCCAGGCCAGCCACCCTGGTTACAGCTCAGGGTTTAAAACAGGTCACCCTCCCCTTCCCCACCCTCCCCCGTGCTCTAATAAAGAAACAGAAGGTGCAATGATAAAATATGCTGGCAAGGACACAACACAGACACAACCACCTGCTCTGCATTTAGCAATCCCATGTGCTTCAAGTACACGCCATTCACACATTCAGACATTATCTGTCATGACAAGTTGATGACAGTCAAGCCAAAGGATGACATTGATGCAGCCCCTCCACTTCGCCCACTGTGCCAGCTCGTGCTCTTTGACTTGTACCCCCAAGGCCAAGAACCACCAGCCAGCTATGAGCCACTCCAGACATATGAAACCAGATGCAATGGATGGGCAGCAGTGCAATGAGACCACCCAATCCTGACTAAATATAAAAGTCCAGATCTGTGACACCAAGCCACATAGCTACAGTGTAGAGGGTTACAAGGGCCAGTTCCTCATTGACATGACTTAGCAGACATAACTTTAGATTTAAAAGGCTGGAGTTTGGACAAGGATAAGAGGTTCACCAAAGCTATTTTAACAAAAAGCATTTAAGAGTGGACAGATGTTGTGTTGTTCTTTTATAATGCATCTGCCTGCCATAAGAAATCATAAACATCATTCACAAAAAACAAACCACCAAACCAAAAAAGGATACCATAGTACAGAAAAATGGAGATTTTTTTTTTAATTCTAAGAAACATGAAAACATTAAACAACTCCAGATGAATGTTTTGTAAAGTTGCCAGGTTTGCAGTGCACTTTTTTACCCAGCCCTTTACATTTTGTTATTTTATAAACATTTAGCATAATTTATTTAGGCTAATGATGCCAGCTACAATAACACAATCTTAATGTCAAAGAGAAGATGGTCAATGAGGTAGTTTTATTTTATTGCGATAGTAGGTTTCCATTGTAGGCAATGGGAATTAAGAACCTGCTGGTTTGTAAATCTGTAAAAGGCTAAATGGTGCAAGGTCTCTTTAAGAGCGACAAACGACCCTCAATGTATAATGGCGATAACGTGTGATTCAAACGCATTTATAAAATAAATGAGGCCTTTTAGTGTCATCTCCTCTTCTAACAAATGCGAGATAAATCGTTGCGGTGATGTTAACATCCGGGAGCAGCGCTAACAATCATGATGCTATGTGTGCTGTACCCATACAACTAACGCCCAGCAGACAAAAATAAAACCCTTACATAAAGCCATATCATAACAACACACGCATTTACAGCAGAAAAAAAAACATATGGCCTTTAGCTCACTCAGGTTTGTTAATATCCACAATACAACTGCGTTTTGTCGACACTGCTCCCTCTGACCACCCTTTTATTAAACGCGCAACACAAAC
Organism: Bostrychus sinensis; assembly: GCA_020698575.1. Lineage (NCBI taxonomy): Eukaryota > Metazoa > Chordata > Actinopteri > Gobiiformes > Eleotridae > Bostrychus > Bostrychus sinensis. The sequence continues at coordinate 20,412,253 of CM036240.1, read as the reverse complement.
CCACAGCGGCACATTATGATATTGCAGTCATCTCTGCGGGATTATTCAAAGGACTGCGACTAATTACGTACCCAAAAGACGAAGGAATACACGATGAGGAGCGTTTTAAGGCAGGTGATGACCGGTTTGGTCTCCATTGTGAAGCTATAGAGCCAGTGTGATGGTGTAGAGAGTGGGGCAAAGAGACGTCTCCTCGATCTGTCGCGCTGCAGCCACGCGCTGATGCAGCCACACAGCGTCACTGGGGCGAAGCATCAGCCCAGAGAGAGCCCTGCTCACTGACTCTGGCTTCATCCTCACAACCTGAGCCGCCACACGCCTGATAAATAGTAAAACTAAATATAAAGTATTTTGTTCTGGTGTGGTATTACAAAGTTTAATTTTCTTAGGGTACAAATGAATACATTTTATTTATTGACTATACTGGATCGTTGTTTTGTAAAAGCTAAGTATGTTTTAGTGCTGAATGACTGAATGTTTTTAGTCTTTTGGGTTTTTACAATACAGCTTTTTGAATCCTTTAAAACATTTGAGTTGGCAACTCAAGTCTGCCTGTAATAACTGAGTAAATATGCCTAGATTTACCTTGACATGCTAAAATAAATACCATTCATTTCTTAAACATTTTAAGTATTCTAAAGACAATAATAGTTAGAATTGTGTGTCCAAAAACAATGGGCAAAGCCAATCCCGGACCCCAGAGTATGGTATGATGTGGTACAGTATTGATAGTGGCTTGAGCTGTTTAAAGATTGTCATTCCATAGATGGTCTGTCACATTTGCACCATTGCTCTTTTTTAGCACCAGTTCTGAGAGATTCTGAGAACACCCGACAGTATGAGCTATTTTTAAAATTAAGAGTTGTCTGATCCTCATCAAAGTCTCTTACTTCTACTTCAAATTTGTTTAAGTACTGTGTATTTCAGATATTCTATTGCTACTAATATCTTCCATCTACTCAAATGTGATATTAACAGCATAATCTCTCACAAATGTCCATAGTAACATTGTTATAGCTCACTGCAGTAACTGTTATTGTAATATTCTAAAAAACAAAAAACAAACCTTATCTAGATTACATCTGATATGATGTTTTGATAAAGCAGGGATACACCACACACATGGACAAGTGAAAATACATACTGAGTATACACTGCAGCTCACAAGCTTTCAATGGCATTGATTTATTGTTGCACGAGAAGGATATTGTTAATTACTACAAACTGACACAGTCAACTACAGTAAACTATTAAAAATGTAAATTTTAATATAAAATATGCTAGTGGACAATTTCAAAAGGATATGTTTTGGTCAAAGTAAATACAATGTAATAACCAATATTATGACTGAGCATGTAGGGTCGGTTTATATAAAGAGAAAATAATGAGGAATGACTGGAAGAGTGTTTTTTTTTTAACAACACCAACTAGGACGGAAAAATTGATATTATTTCTTAAATGTAAACATTTAAAGTGGGACTATGCATTGGCTGGAAAAAACACAGGGGCATACAAATGGTCTGTCAACAGTGCAAACAGGAAACAAGGGAGTGTTTCATGAAAACTTAATGGCCTTCTTGAAAAGGATAGAGCCTTTATAACCATGTTGCACACAACTGGCCAAGCACATTACAAGGCACAGTCATGTGCTGATGGTACCTGAACTGAAATGTATTTAATACCACTCAACATTTCCCATATATGCAGACAAATGTGCACATAATAAATAGATCATCAGATTTAAAAAACAACAACAACAACTAGACTGTACCTCTAGAGTCAATGCACTGGTTATTCAGTATGTCCAGTAAAAGCCATATTTAAGTATGACACATATTTACTTCATATTAAGTAGAGTTTAACTTAGCAGGTATTGGCTCAAATAAATAATTACTGTAATTAGCAATACATGAAAACAGACTGTTATTTGGATTTGTGAAATAATCTGAAGTAAGTAACTGAGGTTAGCAGTGTTGGCCTAAGTGGCAGACATAGACATGGCTTTTAATACTAAAGACTCAATAATATAAAATTACTCATGTACCAGAGAACAGTGAACTATTTAAATAATTAACAACATGTAATATACTTAGAAGAAAACTTTGTGTCAAAAACACAAATGTGTTTCCCTCTAAATAACATTTAAACTAGGGAAAGAAATAAAAGTGGTTTAAGTAGAGCAACAAACTATGTATAGTAACACAGACAATGCAATGCTTTTTCAAGTATTATTAGCCATCAGTAGTACATTTAAGTGTGCAAACATTCAGTTTCTATTTGAAGTCATGTCAGTAGGGCTAGTTTATGTCTAAGCAAGTAAACCATGCAGATTTTTACATGAAATAATGGCCATTATTCTTGAGTCCTTCAGCAGCTAAATTAGACAGAACAACATTGCAACAATCAACACACTGAATGTGGAGAAAGGCATATAGCTCTCTCAAGCTCAACGGCTGGGTAATCTGAGTGAAGCGTTTGTATGATCTCAGTCAGTGTTGTACTGTGATGTTAGTTCACTCTGTTCTGTCATATGTCTTTTCATCTTCACTGCTGATTAAAGTAGTAGGTACCTGCCTTTAAACTGAACCAAATTCAGCCATCCAGGCCTCGTACTTTTCCAGATCAGCAGCAGAGACTGATTTGGAAATTTTCTTTAGTGTGAGGGTGAAGTCCTCCATGGTCACAGGCATCTGCAGCTCATCTTTGGACAGAGCTCGGATCTCCTCAGGGCTCAAGCCCTGGATCCGACGACGCATGGCCATCATAGATGCATCCCTAAACACAAGCAAAGATATACAGTGTTCTCTTTTCATTTAACAATGTAACACAATAATAATGGCAGGTATGGTTCCTTATTATTTTAACTTTGTTTATGGCAAAAACATTAAGAGAGAAACCCAGGAAGAAAATACCTGACATTCATAACATGACTATGATAGAAACAATCTCTTCAGCAAGGACAGTAGTACTAAAATATAAAATAGTAAAGTTGCTTTGAAAGAAAAAAATGTCACCAAAATAAAACTGGAATCTAGGTGTGATCAAATCCACAGGGTAAATGTGGGAGATCAGATTTAGGGACTTGGCTTGCATGTATTTAGATGTATTTAGATTTTTAAGGGGATGAATGGGGCTGTGTGCCATTTAGAATGATTTTTTAGCCAAAGCACCAATTTTAGCAGCAGCATATTGTGCCATAATATTAAGCTCCTAGTTATATTGGTATTTATCTAGTTATTTATCACTCATTCTTATGTGTTTTAGAAGAAAAAGTTCTTCTGTGTAGTTTAAGGTAAAAAATAATATGTAATGCTTAAAGCTTAAATAAACCTATATAGTGGGGTAAAATGCTTTTGAACACACCTACAGACGTTGGTAATGTCTGCTCCAGAGTAACCCTCAATCTTTTCAGCAATCAGGTCCAGATCCACGTCAGCAGCCAGCTCCACTTCTCTTAAGTTGATCTTCAGAAGCTCTACTCTACCCACAGCTATGCAAAAATAAACACACAGTCACATTATTCACATGACAAATACAATCCTTTTACCATCTAACAAACAATAGAAGAAATAACTATCTGAGTTTTAATATTTTAAGTCAGTGTACCTGTGGGCAGGGGTATATAGATGCGTTTTTCCAGACGCCGCCGTAATGCTTCATCTATGTCCCATGGAAAATTTGTGGCAGCCAGGACCATAACCATCTTTGAGGGGTCATCATTCTCCATTGCTCCCCCAACACCTGGTCAATAGGCACACAAATAAAATGTCATAATAGATGGAGGAGATATATTCTTATCAGTGTTATTTTAATCTTTTAACACCATATAGAAAATATGGTAACTGTTACTGCCTTCATAACCAGAGAAGGTTAAGTATCATCTAAAGGTAAAAAACTTTTTCCTCTGTAAACATTTTGTAAAACTCTTACCATCCATCTGCACCAAAAGTTCAGATTTGACACGGCGGCTGGCTTCATGTTCATCAGATGTCCCCCTTCTTCCACAAATTGAGTCAATTTCATCTATGAAGATTGTTGTGGGTGCATAAAACCGGGCCTTGGCAAAAGAGGCACTTTAGAAATCAGTTTTTGCTTATTAATGTTCTATGCTATTGAATTGTGCTAAATCATACAGATACATACCATTTCAAATAACAAGCGGACCAGTTTTTCTGACTCGCCCCTATATTTGGAAGTGAGGGTGGAGGAGGACACATTGAAAAATGTAGTTCCACATTCTGTTGCCACAGCTTTGGCCAACATGGTCTTCCCTGTCCCTGGAGGGCCCACCATTAATACACCCTGAAATAAAAAATTATAGAGTAAACTAGACTGACATTTAGAGGTGATCTACATCTTACAGAGTCAAGTATAAACAAACACCAAAATAAAACTTTTGATAAATATGGTAAAAATGTGGGTCCATAAGACAACAATAATCTGACTACAATAGAATACTTTTCCTTTATATATACTGTATAATCTAACCCTTCTTTGTATGTGACACTTGCATTTTATTGCAATTATACATGCATACGTCAGACAAATAAAGACCTTTGTGCTGTTTTAATAAACAATAAAGAATTAACCCTCACATGGTGGGCCTAAGGGCAAAGGCCTCACATGATAACATCCAACACATGGTGGTACTGAGGACAAGCCCAAACTTGTCATTCACAGTCTCACACTGCTAGCTAGCTAATATTTGTAAATATGTAGTATAATCTTTGTGCAACTCATTATTTGTCTCTGTAATGTAAAATATACATGCTTAGATGACAGTTTAGGTCCGGACTACAGATTTACTTGTATTGTTTTGCTTGGTCTATATCTCACACCCCATGACACCGCAGGTTCTAAAAATAGCAGAGTAAGAGCATGCATTTGTCTGTTTTGTTTGTTACCTTCCAGGGACGACGAATGCCCTTGAAGAAATCTGGCATCCACATGGGTAAGACCACTGCTTCTCTCAGCAGCTTCTTAGCATCTTCCAGGTCAGCAATGTCATCCCTGTAGTTTACCAAGAAAATCCAGTCAGCAATCTAAAGTCAAAAACAACTTTAGCAATATTAAGTCTATAATTTAGGAGGAAGTGTTTGTACATTACCAGTGCACATTAGGGTTTCGTGATACAATATCTCTCTCCAGTGAATCAACAAGGTCGCTGTCATATCCTGTGCCATCAAACTTTCTCTCTACATCCCCTTGTGCATCTCCAGATGGCTTCTTTGTTGACTGAAAAAATAAGTTATTATTAGATATCTAAAATAAAGGTTTGACTGCTACAGTAGTACTAACAATAACAAAAGGTGCAAATTATTATTGTTAATCACTGCTACTGACTGACCTTTTCATCTTTGGACTTAGCTCTGGCATCTCTGTACCCCGGTCGCTCTGCTTTTGGTTTGTCCTGACCGCGATTTACAGGCCCCGCTCCTCTGTGCTGTAGACCAGGCGAGTCTTTCTTCTGCTGCTTTACACCACTATTAGGGCGCTTTAGTGCAATAGCATTTCTATAGGCAGACAAAAATTGCAATATTAGAAGATAACAGCTTTTAAAACAATAGCCTGGAAACCCGGTCACAAGGAGAACTATTTGATGCCTTTTTTGGCATAGTGTGATTTGAAGTGTGTTACACATGTCCAATACATGCAAATATGTGTGTAATTCAAAACTCTTCCTCATATCGTTCTTCTCCAACCTCTAAATTTGACTAAACTGTCTACTGAAATGCGAGAATAACAATGTGTGTCTGTCAGTGTTAGCCCTACAGTTAACTGGTAATTGTCCAGGCTATACCCCACCTCACACACATACAGTAGTAGCAGTGATATGTCCAAGCACTTGCAGCAGGATAAGCAGTAGAAATTAAATAATTTTGGCACCACAATACAAAACAATCAAAGTACATTTTTACTGACAGATTTTGGTGATACATACTTGTGTTCTGCTGGGGTGGGAGGGGGCCAAACTGCTGGGTCCTCAAATCTCTCCTCTGATTGTGGGGTGAGGATGTCAACTGGCTTCTCTGACTTAAAGCTGTCTAGTGTTCCCATTATGCCTTTCACTTGCTCATACTCTTCAGTAAGTTCTTGCCTCACCTAGTAACATACAGCAGAGACAGATATCAGAGAGACAATAACACAATTAACAGAATAATAGCACAGCCAATACATCACAGGGACCTTACCTGCTGCCATTTAACTTTAAGTGCAGGGTCTTTGAGAGACTGACAGTGCTTGTTGATCTGCTGAATAACCCCTTGATAATACACAAGGGAGGAGTCATAGTTGCCCAGTAGGGCATATTCACGGCCCTTCTTGGCATTATCACAAATATCGCCTAGATTCATCCTGAAAGAAAAAAAAATAATTTAGACTTTGGATTAAAAGATAAACCTACAATATTAATTAGCTACAAAATCCCGTTCAGGTTCAAAACAATAAATAATAGTATTAGTATTATATGCAAGCAAACACAGTGATATAACTAAATAATACTGAGCAATTCCAGGCTACTGAAATTACTGGAATCTAGGCTACATAATAGTGTTTAAGCAACCATTCATAATTGTGTATAACAACATAGCCCACTAATATTAGCTCTTGTTAGCTTTACAGCACAAGTGACAGCAAAAACAAGTAACGTTAGCGAGGCAATAAATAAAGCATAGCGTTAACGGTACTTAATCCTCCGTTTTAACTAACGTTAGTAGCATCCAGCCAACGGAGGTAAACACTCTGAACTATAGCCACGTTCATATAAACAACTATATCCAGTACAGAAGAATTAACTTACTTGCGTAAAAAGCTCTTGGTCGGTTTGATGAGTAAAATCCGCGGTCTGTGTTGAGACAAGTGTTACCATGGCCGCAGAGACACGCCGTGTGGAGCATACAAAGAGCTGATCTACCGAGGTACGTTCACGGACACACTGCAGATAGGAACCTCTTAAATTAAGTGACCTGTGCTACGCAAGCAATAGATGATCAAATAAAAAAAAGCTTAATACATTAGTCCTAGTTTTATTTATATTGGTTATCTGTTAAAGTCACGGAAACAACACGGAAATGTATCCCATACACGTGTACTTTTAGTGCACACAGGTTTTGTGAACATACCGTATGAACTGATGCCGTTCAAAGGTTGGCCACTGGCCGGCGGTCAAGACCTTAAAGACACACGAACATTTTTTTTTAAAATATATATTCTTTTATTTATTTTAACAATTGTTTGGTAAAAATGCCCATAATACGTTCTGAGTACATCATTTCATTTTAGTTTCAAGACACATGCATGCCAAGGCCTGCAAAATGTATATTTTATTGATTCCTTACTTGATTTCGCACAAAGAACAATTATTGTGACCTGCACTTTTTAGCTGGTCTAATTGTGGGGCCAATTTTATCCTTAATTATTTAGTTGTAACAATTTTTAACTACATTTCTTATAACATATGCAATTCAAAATAATATTGAGGCTTCAAATAAGATGAATGAAACTCTATTTAGCCTCCCCATGACCTCCCTTTTGGGTCCAGTCCCAAAAGCATAAAAGCACCAAAGAGAATATTATTGTTTATAGATGAAAATTAATAACCCCCCAAAATAAGCCTACACTATATTCCCTTTTTATTATTATTTATTATTATTTATTTATTTTATTTATTTATTATTATTATTATTATTTTATTATATTATTATTCTTTGCACTTTTCTGAGGTTGCAGTAAAGACTAAAAATAAATTGTTCATTACTAAAAACGTGTTAAAGATCACAGCAAGTGTTTTTACAACACTGTGCATTTACAGATAGTTGATACAATTAGATAGTAGATACCACTCTGAAAGCTAATTTGAGCAAGGCAAGCACAGTGCAAATTGTTGAGTTACAGCATAGTGTCAGCTACTATCTCAGGCAAAAGTGGACATACAGTATCTTTCCTTTTTTGGATTTAGAGTATTTGGAAGTTAGGAATGTTGTCAGCGCCAAAGCAAAACACCCTGTATAGCTACATGGATAAACAAAAGTCAACACTGACAGGTTCCCGTTTCCTGTACTCTTTGGTTACATATAAGTGTAACATTGCTGAGCTGCTTCAGTCTTAAAGGTTTGTGTTTTTTTAGTCTATACGCCAAAGTCAGAAAAATGGCATCAACATGTTCCTTCTCAGCAGGGTCCTTAGCTGAAGTCACAAATAGTGGGAAGTTGTAGCTGTCAGCCATACACTGGGCAGTGGAAGTGAGGACCTCTTGGCGATCCCTCAGGTCACATTTGTTTCCCACAATAATGCGAGGCACCATGGGTCCCACAGCATGACGCCTACACTCTTCTATCCATACAGGGATGCTCTCAAAAGAGGACATGCTGGTCACATCATAAACAAAGATTACAGCATGCACGTTGCGGTAGTAGTGTTCCACCATACTCTTTCTGAAACGCTCTTGACCTGCTGTGTCCCAAATCTGCAACTGACAATAAACAAACTGTTTATTCTCGACAAGTTCTAATGTACAACGTTCTTTAATAGATAATTGGGATATTAATATAACAATAACTGAGTACTAAGTATGAGCTACAAATGTTGAAAGTGAGATACTCCCATCTAAACCAACGTACAAGCCACAGTATGTTGATGTAAAATAAACAAGTACTGCTTTGCCATTTACCTTTATGCTCTCTCCATCCAGGTCCAGCGTCCTCTCTCTGAAGTCGACCCCAATCGTCGCTTCGGGATTTTTCAGGAACGTCCCGCCACAAAATCTATAAGTCAGACATGTCTTTCCTACATTTGAATCTCCTACTACAATTATCTTGAAAATACGAGCTTGTACTGTGTCATCACGATGCGAGGACAGCTCTAGAAAGTGGTTCTGTCTAAAAACTGTGTCAAACCTCTCCTCCGGTTTTTGTTGTGCCATGGCTCATCTTCTTGTGTGTTTGAGATGAGCAAGGCGGACGCAGATACGATCGCCGTCGATCGGTGCGCAGTGCATGCCGGTTAGTTTTGTGTCCAAGATGCCACCGACTTGTTCTGACGTAACCTGTGCGCCGGTAACGGGAATTAACAAGCAGGGTTTGCGCAGTTTTTGAGCAAGGCGAGCGCAGTTGCTCTCCACCAACTAGGGGCGTCTGCATGGACTACAAACGCTTAATGCATGATGGGAAATGGTGTCCTGCCCGCACGTGCATTGACAGCTGATTGGGTCCGAATTGTGTTTTGATCTGAAACGTGACGCCCTGACGCTCAGCTGCCTCCTCCTCCCAACTTTACACAAACTAGTGCTCTAGATTTGATATTGACAGATGCTTTAGATGTGACTGAAAGTGTCCAGGGTGTTATCAGGTAAGGATCACACGAATAATATATATTTTTTGAGAATAGATTCATAATCATAGATCAATTTAATATTTTAAGCCTAAACTGCAAATTTTGCAACAAGAGCAGCCTCATCTCTTTGCTTTGATAATAAAAGTGTTAGTCAGAGGAGTGTGAAGGAAACAGGAGAGTTCACAAACTCTTAAAATTATTTTATAAAAAAAATACTTCAAACAAACGCGAGATCTGTCCTTCCAACGAGACGCTGCGTGATCTGAGGCGCTCCACGCTGTTCTCGGCTCGTGAACTGTCCGACTTGATTTCAGGCGCTTTTCCCCGCCTCTGCTGCGGCCGCCTGTTCTCGCCTTCAATCCAGGCTGCGCCTCGCTGGATTGTGAACGAGAGCGCACGGCCGCAACAGGAGGAAGGGAAATACGTCTGTTCGGACAGTTGTGTGGCTCAGATCACGCACCATCACGCCCGAAATTCACTTCTCGCGTGTGTTGGATGTGATTTTGCAAATAAATGCATTAAACTGAATTGTAAGAACTTTTCTGTCTATGGCATGACTACAGTCTGTGCGTAAATGAGGCGCTCACACAACATAAGGCACATTCAGCTGTGATTCTTAGCTTAGCCAGGTGCTGGACTCGTTTGGATCTCACGAGCTTTCTAGGCTCGTTCTAGATGAACTGCGCCTCGCCTGTATTGTGAACGAGAGTGCACGCCCGCAACAGGAGGAGGGGAAATACGCCTGTACTGAAGTCGGACAGTAGGCTCGTTTGAGATGAGCTAGACCTGCGCAGTTCTGTGCGCAGTGCATGCCGGTTACATTTGTGTCAGTTTGTGTCTCAGATCACACACCATCACGCCCAAAATCCACTTCTCGCGTGTGTTGGATATGATTTTGAAAATAAATGCATTAAACTGATTTGTAAGAACTTTTCTGTCCCGTGCTTGACCCCAGTCTGTGTGTTAATGAGGTGCTCTTTTGGAGCACACAACATCATGCACGTTCAGCAGTGGTTCTCAGCTTTTATGTCTAAGTTTACACATTATAAATGTTAAACAGCCTTCTATAACAGCAGATATTGTGCACAATCTTTTTAATAATATTCTACTTCACACTGAGCAGCAGGGCACAAAGTTTATCCATGTCAAAACTGTAACTTTAGTCTGTAGAGGAGGGCAGTGAAGTGTCGTGGGTTACGTTTCTGATCAGTACTAAACTTAGATCCAATCACCTGTCCGTTCACCGCTGACAGGTGGGCGTTTTCCCATAATGCACTGACCCAAGCAGCCTCCGCAGTTGCTCCTGATGCCGCCTTTTTCAACGAGTTTCTAACTTTGTACAAAGCCCTTAAAAACATCTTTAGTTTTGTTTTGTTCTGTTTTGCCTTTGTGCTTTGTTTGTTAAATGTTGTTTGTTTTTTCTTTACCAATTTTGTTTGTATGTTTGTTTTATATATGTATGAATATTTGTTGAATTATGTACCTGTGTTAATTAAAAAAAAAAAATTGCTCCTGATGAATGTTGTTGCTTGTTTTTTCTTTAATAATTTTGTTTGTATGTTTGTTTTATATAGGTATGAATATTTGTTGAATCACGTACCTGTGTTAATAATAATAAAAAAAAGTTGCTCCTGATGAACTGCGGCAGCACAGGCGCTGGTCTCGTTTGGATCTCACGAGCTTTCGGTGACCGTCGCACTCGTGACATCAGAGCAAGTCGGAAACAAGGCGGACACAAATCTAACCGGCATGCACTGCGCACAGACCAACACCGATCGAAACTGCGCTGGTCTAGCTCATCTTGAACGCGCCTGATGGATGGAAACGGAAATGTGTCGTCTTCTACGCTCGCGCGGTGCATTTGTGCTCCGCTGGAAGACCCGTGGCGTGTTGCTGCCTCTGTCGGTGTCGTTGTAATATTTTTGTTGTGATCAAATTAATCGATGCATCAATTGAAATGAACGCGATTAAATCAATGCACTGCGTTAACGCGATAATTTCCCCAGCCCTACTAAAAATACGTTAATAATTAACAAAATAACAATTAGCATCTTACCTATAATAAAAAACATGAAAGAGCTGTTGTTTATGAATTTAGTAAGTGTAATTACATAGAACACCAGTGGTTTCTGTAGTAGCCAAACTCAAAGATTTACTTATGACAAGGGTGTCACAAATATTTTTTAAAGGATGACAGCTCTAAATATAACACATACAAAACACAAACGCAAGGCATAAAGACACACAAAACCCAAAGTGCGTAAAACTGATACTTTATCACCAAACAGATACAATATTATTGACAATAATAATGATGGCATTCTGGCTTTTGCCATAGTCTAGTCCTGAGACAGTTTACAGTACATTGGTTTTAATATCTTTTACAGCAGGTTACAAATCTGGCATGTCATTAGCATGTGAGGCACTTAATCTGCCAGATGCGATTATAAATTAGTAAGGGTGCTCCGATCAGGGTTTTTGAGGCCGATCACCGATCACCAATCAGCCTCTGCTGTGATCGCCGATACCGATCACGTGGTCTTCAATGTAGTAATGTATTGTATGCAGGCTATTATTAGTTCCATTTGAAAAATACTGTAGCCTTTGTAAATATAATAGAACAACAAAATTCTACTTATTTTTGTTTTAGAAGAGGTTTTGTTGCATTATTGGTCTTTAATGTGTGCCCAGTGTCTGTGGCTTTGTTTGAATGCTCCGCTGATGTAAAAATCAGCTGTTCTTAATTGGTTCCTTTAATGCGAGTCCGCGGGTGCCTGTGTCCGCGTAACGCGCAGCCAAACCAGGTTGAAACACAGTGGACTAAAGAGCCGATAGCTCCTGCTGCCAGTTTTGACAACGTCTGAATGAAGAAAACGTGCAAAGAGAGCAGAGAAGACAACGATGAAAGGTGCTCCTCTCAGACACACGGACACATGGGCTGCCTTTTTACTTTCTCTTTCCATTAGCAGCCATTTGGTGCAGTTTAAGCCACAAAACGCACAGTTTTCTCCGCGCAACAAGACACAGGCAGACTCTGAACTTTCATAATCCTTTTAACGTAACTGTTAGCGGGTTAGCTGTAGCTCTATTTACGTTGGTGTTTGCAAATACACGCACTGCTGCGCCTCGGTTCTGTCCCGTGCGCTCCTAAAGCAGGCGGGGATACAGCGGGGACACAAAGCAGCGCCTCCAGGGCAGGTTTGTGTTAGTTATAACCAGGGCTTAACTTAAAAACACTGATAAAAATAACGCTACTGCTGTTTAATCAAGCCGGAGTTGCAGGACAGTAAATGTGAGAGCCTCGCGTGTTTATTGTAATTTGATCGGCCCTTCTGATCGGCCCATTTTACCGATCACCGATCACTCTATTTTTAGCCATGATCGGCCGATCATGATCGGCGGCCCATCGATCGGAGCACCCTTATAAATTAGCTCTACCAAGATTTTTTTTTTTTTGTCAGCTCAGTTTTGAGGTAGCATTTTTAACAAAACTGTTCATTTAATTTTAATTATATAGTCAATTAACTTTTTTTCATCTTGCACATATACTGTATTATGTCATGGCAGATGGTAGAGTTCAGATATTTTTAGTTGTCAAATTTCTCTTGTTATCCAGACACTTGATATATCCTACTGAAGTAATTTAACTTCTTGCTTTTCCCAGACCTTTAAATGGCAGACATTAGAATTCAAAATACTAAACACAGGTAGAAATTATAATGGCTTACAAACAGAAACCATTGCATTTAACCTTTTTTCTGTGGTAATATTTAATCATTTGTCATAGTTTGTTTTGTATGACCTTATGTTGTATTTTCTGTAACCTGCACAATTTACATATATATTGTGCCAAGTTTAATTCCCCAGTATAATTAATGATTAAAGTATCCAATACTGTACAGGTAGTTTCAAATACTTAACAGTTTTATCTTGGCATTTGTGGTCATTGTGTTGATTGTAAAATCTACACTCAAAACTGTAAAAGTAAATAACTTAAAATAAATAAATTAACCCTGTATTTTATAGTTTTGCAGCGTATTTCACTACCAATTTTCATCAGAGAATGAGCTAGAGCTGCCTGAATCTGTGTCTGCATCAGTCAACCCATCAAAGTCCCAATCGGCGCTGGAGCCGCTGTCATCGTCCTCCTCTATTGAGAAGCTGCGGGCAGAACTGAGGCATGCTGGGTAAACGCGCATTGAAACACACACAGGTCCTAAAGTAGACACATAGACGGCCATAATATTCTTCCAGCTGTCCCGGGCAGGATCATATTCATGGATGAGTACTCGGTTTTTGTTGTGCTGTAGTAGAGTTTGTGTGAGGAGGAGCAGTTTGCTGTTGTGCTGGATCACCTGGTAATTCAGAGCACGGCTATCTATAGGAATGTCACCCAACCTCCTCCATTCCCCTCTGGTAGGACTATAGGCCTTCACAACTGGAATGTCACACACACAGATAATTTGGTCCTGAAAAACACAGGCCTTGTGCAGCTTGTCTCTTCTAAGTGATCCGCAATGACGCCAGCGGTTTCTCTTGGGATCATAACAAAGCATTCTTCTTTTGTTCACCACATACAAGTGATCATTCAGTGCCACAACTTGCATTTTCCCCAAAGAGTGAGGCAAAGGAGCTACAAAGGTCCACTGGTTTCTTTGAACGCTATAACATTCAACTTCCTTTATTCTGGCATCAGTCACTGGGTTTCTTCCTCCAAGAAGGTACACATGACCATTGAGGTAGCCCATCCCCGAGTGGATCCTCCCAAGTGGTCTCTCAGCCAACTCCTGCCAGGTGTTTTTTACCAGATTGTACAGCCAGAAATGTTTTGACAGGTGCGATGCGAGGTACAGGTTGTTATCTGGGCTAGCACAGGCAATTAAGGACTCGACAGTAGAACGTTTGTAATCCTGACTGCTTAAATCTTGAAGAGGAGGAGACATGAAGTAGAGGTCCTCGGAATAAGGATCACAACACATTATATTATCATTTGGCAGACCAAAGAAGAGGATCATTTCTTTGGCACTCACACCTATTCTGTGTTTTGGCAAAGGTGCTGGTAGTCCACAGCTGTTTTCTGGAGAAGAGTTAAAGATAGAGGAAAGATATTTGTCAATTAAAGGCCTAGCCATAAGACTTTCTAGATAACACTTGTCTTTTTCTGTAAACAAGTCCCAGCGTACACATTTAAAAAGCTGCACTGCATCCTCTTTTTTCTGTGGGGCATTTGCCTCAATCCATTGTAAAGCTGCCGAGCATACTTTCCTTTCACAGTCAACATCCAATGAATCCAAAGAAAGCAATTCTTCTACTTGTTTTAAGTCCAATTCACACAATTCTCCGCTGTTACACAGCAGACTGAAGTTCCTAGCAATGAAAGCTTGAGCGTTCTGTTTAAGGTCATGGTTGTCAAAAGTGTCAGCAAATTTTAAAATCATAACACAGTTGGCAAGGTCCAGCCGTCGTGTCATGAAATTTGAGCAAGCTTCCCTGATGTATTCAAGCTGAAGCATGTTAGAGGCAGCGTACAGTCTTTGGACATTGCTTTCTGTGATAGTCACTGTACCTGTATAGCAATAATCTATAATGACGGACATGGATTCAGCGTCCACTCCACGGATGACCACTCTTTGTTGAATACTTTCATTCAAGCCTCCAGTGAACATACTTTTGAAGTAAGGACTGGCTGAAGCGAGAACGATGCGGCTACACAGAAAAAGTTGATGAGTGTCCCCACTGGCAGTGTCGCCGCTGTGATCCAGTAACTCTTCTTCGCTCTCAACTTCGATGGTCACGTCGCCGAGTAGATGACAGTCGTAAAGCAGTTTCAGTTGCTTCATTACCCCCTGAGCGTGATTTGCGTCCTCCAACACCTCCGGACCACCGAAGCAACTCAACACTGAAGCCATTGCCGTGTCAAAGCAGTTTGTTGGTAAACTCGGCGTTTGGCTCAAGCGCGTTGATGTCATTCGTTTTGAGTATTTAACAACCACAAAGGCTTCTCGCGCTAACAACTAGACGTAATACAGTACATTACCAGCCAGTCATCGCCTAAACGGGAGCCTGCATGTCTTGAAAGCCAACCTTTTACGGCCCTATAATGGTCTTGCAATTGAAATAAAGAACGAGCCTTTATCCAGCCAAATGGCTGGTGCAAAAGAAATCTTGTTAGCTTGATGAATGTAGGCTACCAGGGGGTCTTAGGGTTAGTTAGTGCAGCCAGTCCATCCATGAGCCAGTCAGGCTTCTGCAAAATAACAGATGGCCACCTTTGCAGTAAACTTCCGGGAGATTTTACCAATATAAAATACTTATACATGTAACTTTCGCTTATATTTCACTCTACCGCAATAGTTAGCATATAAACAGAGTATGCTGTATATTTGTTTGGTTTTAATTAAAATTAAAGAAAGACATGCATATTTTTAACCTTCAAGATAGTGATTGAATAATTTTATTTTGAAAGCAGTCCCTTTTCTGTGCTCGCTCACCCAACCTTTATCCAGGAGGTCTCTGATTGGTCTGTGGATGTAGGTCATTACAGTATGGTTTGGTTAATGAAAACTCATAATAATAATAATAATAATAATAATAATAATAATAATAATAATAATAATAATAATAATGTTTTTTAAATCTTTTGACTGCTCCTTTTTTTTTTCCGTTTTTTGTTTTGCCATCAGCCCATGGACACAACGCATTATTATTAACAATAATAATAATTAAAAATTATAATAATAATAATAATTTTACATCAGAATAGAAATTATGCTGTCTGTATAAGTCATACTTTATTTCAGATTACTTGTGGTGAGTGTATCTACAGTTAAGATCATTAATCCTCTTGAGCCCTTCTTCGTTGTGGATGGTCTTGTGCACAGTTATAAGAAAAGGGAAGGCAGAGGGCAGCTCCACCCTGCGGCTCAGCTTCTGGTGTCCCCAGTGAAGGCAACGTAGCTTCTCAGCCAGATCCCTTCTGCCTGCTCGCTCTAGTCCGTCTTGAAGGAGTTTTGTTTTGTTGTGCTTATCCCATGATTTCTCATACCTAAATTCAAAATTAACATACCAACAGATGCACAGACACATTTTTTCACACTATATCCTAAGTGGTAAATAAATAAATGAATCCTAAGCCTGTAATATTAGTGTATTTTAAAAGATGCATACACACATTACCAGCTCTCAAGCATGACTCTGGCCTGGGCTTTTTTGTCAGTGGATTTGGTGTGGAATCGAGCGATCTCAGTTCTATTAAAGCCTAGCTCGTATGCTAGAATTGTCCACTCAAAACCAAGCTGAATGGAGAACTCCTGCAATGTCTTTAGATTGATAACAGCATCCTAAAAACAAACAAAACAATACCAATAATGCACTAAAATGGCACAGTTATTATAAAATTACTTACTTACTACTTTAACAATCTTTACAACTAGCAGTTTAACAAACAGATCATAAAAAGATACACACCTCTTGTGCCTTGTTAGGCATTGTCTCAAAGGCATAAATGTAGATCTGTTCCTCCCAACAAGTCCACACTAATTCTCTAGTTTAAAATCAGTTACTGTCCTTACTTGTTTACTATGCCAGATTGGAGGGCAGTGTTACTGGGGAGACCAAAAATGAACAAGTTAGCCAGTTAAACATTAGTCAGCTTTCCATCAGTCTTCTGTAGCTATTAAACCATATCATTTAAACCACCTTCAAAAAGTTGAATGTTTTAAAACTACCTTTTACGACTAAGTCTCAATAAATTCCTATTAGAAAGTATATTTAGGGCATTGCCAACAATTAATAAACTGAATACTTATTTTGAAAGCTGTTTTATTCACATTAAAAATGTATTTGCTTTTTTAATTCTTCAACTTAGAAAGCATCAGGACTCTATGTGCAATATTACTGCTGCAATCAAACATTAAAATGCTTCTGTGCAAACAAATTAAATAAATAACCAAATCTTTTGCACACATATTTTTCTTGACATTCTTGACACATTTGTCACTCACATTTTGTTGAACGGCTTTGATTATAAAAGTTGCAAAAATACAAACTTACTTGAATCATACAACCCTTTAACAGGCACATGATGTAACAGAATACAGTATGTGGCATGATTCAAATTAAGTACAAAACAGTAATAACATAATTAGACATTTACAGTGCTGTAGATTTTACAGCTTATACCAATACAAATGCATTGGCATTTCAACAAAATAGCTGCACAGAAATAAAGTAATAATTTACAATAGCAAAAGAAAGCAAATATCTTAAGTATTTAATTAATATTTAGCAACTCAATCTAATTGTATCTAATAGTATTGCCAGGTTGTTTAACTGTTTGTGTCCTAGTCAGTCTGCTTCAGTATTCAATCAAGTATTAAAGTAAAGATCCAGCCTGCTGGACCTATACTGCTTAGCCTTTGTTTTACCTTCACTAAAAGAAGTGCTTTTAGCTGTTAACAGTCTTTTTGGGTCACAGTCCAAGACCAAACCCTACTGAAAGTATAATACTGAAAGTTCAATCAGTTCTTCAATCCACAGTGTTACCCTGTCCACCATTAGTATTAGTTTACTTCAATAGCAGCCATCTTTCCAGCTTCCATCCCTCAGCGCACTTAATGCAGCAATGCTCTTTGGGGGAGTCAGTAAACTGAAAAAAAAAGAAAGAAAAAAGAAAAAGAAGAAAAAAAAGAAAAGAAAAGAAAGAAAAAAAAAAAGAATAATTGATTTTAAAATGAAAATGCCAAACAGGTTTACTATGCACTGTATCTAGTCTTTCTACTTACCTCCGTGTGGGCTGTGTAATTTTGCTTGAGCGTAAACTTGTTCCTACAAAAGATGCTGGGCGAGGAAGAGAGCTTCGAGGAGGATGATTGGAGCTGACCTTTAAAGACAGGGGGACCAAGCTGCTGCTACTAGGTTTGAGGGGCTGAGGCAATGCAGCACTGCTTGAGATAGAATTCAGACTGGTGGAGGTTGTTAGGCCGGTGGAGGTTGGACTCTGCTGGATTGTTGGGCTTACATAGGCAGTGGCTTTGAGTGGATGACGAGGCATTGATGGGAAATTGCCCACACTGTGGACTCGCTGACTAAGCTGACCCGGAGGAGGAACTGAAAGAGCAATATGCAGGTATTTAGAGGTGACTTCTTAAATTGGCACACAGGCAGAAGAAAACATTTATTGTTTATTCAAATCAGTCTTACTGGAGGACTGAAGTCGTGCAAGCCCACTTGATGAGTCAAAACTCTGGCTGTTCCGGAGGGAGGGCATTGAAGGCAAAGATGAGGGGCCATGTGCAGGGTTGGCAAGGGATGTCAGGCAAGGGATACTGGGAACACTAGGCATGCTCGGAGCTCGGATCAAATTGGGCATGCTTCTTCGTAGTTTGTCTATTCAAGCATATTAATAATAAACACTAGATATTTCAAACCTTATATAAATATATACAAAGAAAGGTGCTCAACAACATTTGGTAGTACAAACTATATGATAATGCAAATTACTTCAAGCTTACCTGTGCTATTGCTAGGTACTGTGGGTGTTTCTGTGGTCAGGCTAGAGGGCCCAGAGTACTGTGAAAGTCCACTGAGTGAAAACTGAGAGGTCATGGAGCTGCGTCTGCAGTCTCTTATAGAGGAGAAGGTGTGAGAGTGGGGCAGGCCAGCTCGCTGCATAGACCCTGTACGGAAGAGTCGTGGCTGGGGAGGAGGAAGCTGGTCGTAACCCTCGTCCTCCTCATCTTCTTCCTCAAGATCCATCTCACTTTTCCTTAGTGAGTGTAAGGAGAAGGTGGAGCTGCGGCGACTAGTTGTGGATGAGGTAGAGGCGTAGTCCTGTCGGAGACCTATAGAGCAACACAGTATTTTTAATATGTAAAAAATATGATCTTTTGCACTATAAATTATATGACTTGCTTTGAAAGCAAAGCTGTTATTCAGGGAGTAAAGTGGTTAAATAGACTGATAAAGGAACTTTTTTTTTTGATATTTCATGTATAATTTACCAACATGCAGCATGCAGACACAAGGTATCACTGCCAACTCAGTCAATGAAGAATAGTAAAGAGTTGACTCACTCTCCTCCTGAAGTCGTGCCATGACCTCTACATCTGTCATGTCCTGTAACTTGTAGTTCATAGAAATAGAGTCATCTTCCAGTTCTGACACACCCACTTCACTGTCTAAGGATGACTGTGGGCTGATTGCTGCATGTCGACGATTCACATCTTAAAAAAACCCCAAAACATCAGGATAGTATTCCGATAATAGCAAATAAGTTAAATATAATATTATAATTGTACGCAAATGCTAAATGCTGGTAGAAATGTGGAAATGTGGGATCTTACTGTGTAAAGTGGTGTTTGATAAGAAGGTGGGCGCTCTGTCACTTTGGCTGCAGCTTGCTCTTAGTGGGGGTGTGGGCTGAAGAAAAGATTGACCAGATGGCAAGGGAGCTGATCGGAGAAAAAAAAACACAAACAAATGTGAAGATTATATAACCAAAGAAGCGTAGGTTCAACATACTGTAAAATATAGAAATTTTTTATATTTTTGTTAGCTGTTGGCTTAAAACAATTAAAATGTTGCCAAAGAATGTGGGTTGGATTATCTATCTGTGCTCAAAAATAGTTTAAATGCAAAAGCAAATGTTGTGTTCTTGCTACTCTGGATTTAAAATGTAATTACTATGTGAAAATAAATTGATGTTGGTTATTTTATAAAACTGAGAGGGACAAAAAAATTTACAATAATAGTAAAATATAAACCTAAAAATTACAAGTCTGATACACCATAATAAAGTGTAATAGATGATAACTGGGTTAAAGTTTTAGTTAGTAGTGACATGAATACAATGGAGGTTACCTGTGGGTTCAGATAGTGCAGCAGGTTTAGAATAAGGCAGGACTGGGCAGCTAAGAGTAGAAAAACCCTCTATGCAGCTGTATGGACGGACAGAAGAAACTCCTCTCCAGCGTTTAGCTAGGAAAACATCCCAATGAGGGCCATGTTAGTCACTGCTTAGGCACTAATACACTCTAAACACATGTTAATCTGCTTTTGACATTTTGTAAAGATGTTTTAGATCATTAGGTCCAAGCTTGGATTGAAGCGGATGATGCAGCAAAATGAGGTTAGTTTAGCAGAGTGGTTTATTAGGATAAAATATCATAATTTCCAAAGTATCTTATCATAAGAAGGGATTGTACTTGTACATCTAGCCTACATCCCACAAAATAACTTAACAGAGAGGACAGAACCTTCAACTGTATACCAGCTCAAGTAAGAACCAAACAAATGCCATGAGACACACCGTAAAGAACAGTAATGTGGATGCGGCAAAAAAATTGTTGAAAATTCATGTTTGTGTTCACATTACACAGGTCTCTTTGACCGTATGTGTGAGCGGTGACTTCAAGGCAAATCTGACTGAAAATATAGTCAATCTAAGCATGGTTTCCATGGCAACCATATCTGCTTTAATGAGCCAAGAGAAAAAGTAGAGTGTCAAATCTGAAAGACTCGTTAATGTTACACATCTATATTATATGCCTATTATTCTGGTTACAAAGACATGTTGTAACATAATTATATTACATATACATATATCACATAGCATAGTATAATTAGAATAATGAAGTTCTCAAATGACTTGGAATGATTATTGGGAAATCAGGAAGTGTAAATTTGTTTTAAAGCTTAGTAATCCTCTCACAAAAATCCTCTAGCACGTGAAATCATTTTTGTGTATGATGCAGCTTATGGCCACATGCCATTGGCTAAAGAGACAGAGATCAAGATGTTGCCACAGATGAGATACAGGCCTAGCCTGTTAATCTGGGCAGTAATGACATAAACGTTTACCTTGATCCAGTCTGTGACATAGAGTCATCCTGGCTAGCTGTACTTCTGGCCCTGGGTGGTCCAGGACCTGCCTGCACCACTGAAGTGGACTGAGGGCACCCTGGCCATGGAGTCTCACCTTGGGACTTACAAAGAGCCTGCAATACATTAAAATTTTCCACCATTAGTTTAGTATGGTGATGAATACCAACACATAGATTGTTGAGTTGTCTTCTTCTGAATTGTTTTAGGTTGGCACAATAGGATTTTATATACAATAATCACATACATACAAAACTACATGTGACAAAATGTAAACAAAAATTAAGTAAAAATGGATTATACTGTGTCTAAAGAACTGATGCCCAGTTCCCTTCCTCTACTTAGAAAAGAGGGCATCCCTGGCAGTTAAATGGGTCATTACGACACAGTTATTTCAAATGCAGTGGGGATGGTAAATAGTGGAGCTGTGTGCTATATTTTCCACATCCTTACACAAGCTAGCTGCATCTTTAGTAGTCGCTTCACCAGTCAGCAGATCCTGAGTTGCAAGTAGTTCAACCTGGCTGCCTGGGGCTAAACACTATACACTACAAAGCCTTGCTGTTTGATCACAGACTGAAGGAATTCATTGTTCCTAAATTAATTCAGTGTTCCTGTCTTACTCAGAATAGATATATCCTCTAAATGCACAGTGCATTCTGGCAAACCTAGATGTGACTTTGTATGCCTCTACAAGTCCAGTGAAAGATCAATAGAATAATCAATAGCAAAGATGTGCAAAACAGGATAGCGTTACACATGCGGTACATGCTTAATGCTTATACAGTATAATGACTATAAGACAATTAGTAAAAAAAATCGTATATCATTGTTTCATTGGAAGGAAAACAAAAACACTAGGCCTATATATATGGCAAATTCGACTGAAACTATTACCATCTATCAGGCTCTTCAACAGGGAGCACACTGTCCAGGTCTAAAATGTCAACCTTATCCAAAACAGTTGTGGGTTCGGCGGCAGCGTTGTCCTCCTCCTCGGCCGAATCAGGAGACGTGGAGCTCGGCTGAAAATAAGCAAAGGGCTCCTCTGGTGAGCCCCGACCTGCAGCGGTACATGGCTGGGTCTTTGTCGGACTCGAAATACAAACATTTGGGGAGAAACTATCCCCCGGACACACCGTACCGCCGCGTAGACACGACAGCGAGGTGGTCTGGAGATGTGGGCCCACTGTGCAATTGTTAACAGCGTTAGCTCTGGTTCGCAATTGTTCGTTTTGCTTCTCTAATTTCCGCACCAATTCTTGAAGCTTTAACACCTCCAGCTCCGCGTTGGTCATTTTATTGTTGCCGTTAACGTCGGCCATCATCTGGGGGCTCGCCACCTCTGCTTCCATTTGGTAAAAAGCACATTGAGCTGCAAACAAAAAGCTCAGTCCTGGCAGCGTACAGAGGGTCCCTTACTGTTTGGTTAGGGCGTCCAGATCCCCTCGTTTTAGGCTACTGTGCACAGACACTGATGCTGCTGCTGCTTGCTGCTGGGATGACTGCAAAGCTCTGCTCCTATTGGTCAGCAGCGTGCAGCTCAACTCCCATCACACCACTGCCTCGTTAAGAAAACACACAGGCACGTTTTCCGTTTTATGTTCCCACGGGGAATAAAAGACACACAAATTATATTGCACTCATTTTAGAAATTTTTTATTTCATTAGTAGACTATTTGCATTTGCAAAAATTAACAATTGATTTCCCGCCATAGCATGCAGCCCAAATTACAGAATTAACAAATAAAGATATATGGTTGCCCATTTCAGACTTCACAGATCCTTATGTGCACTGTGACACATATTCATATTATTTTTTTCTGCACACAAAACATATTTTATTGCACACAGCGAAAGCCCCCGGCCCTAAATATTCCATCTACTCCTATCATGTTGAAATACCAAAAGGGTGCAGGCATAGCACAGGTAGATTCTACATGTAATAAGCTGATTTTTTTATGTTTACAGTGTAACAATACCAGTAAGAAGAAACCCCTCCTCAGCAAAAATGTGTAACTTATAATCAGTGTTGCTTTCTTAATGAAAAGCTTTCAGTAGATCAACGCCTCCATTTGTCTGTGGGAACAAGTGACAAAAAATCCTTTTAAACTATGCAATGAGATAAAATTAATTGTAAATATTTTGCTGTATTTTACCTCTGGTGACCTCAAAGCATCTCTCACAGTGCACCATGCGTTTGTAGATCCACATGCTGTCCCCAGCTTTCAGATGGCCCAGAGTGCTGTTACACACTTCACACTGCCAGACAAACAAACACACACATGAACACTGGACCATCTGCACATCTATTGTTACATTTTGAAGTACAGTAATAATATCTATATTAGGCTACATGCTGTGTGCAAATAGCTCACTTTAAAGCAGATAGCATGGCAGTTTATCTTCATGTCATCCAGGATAATTTTGGCATCACCGGTGAAGGGTTTACGGCAGTAGCTGCACAGGTCCTTCTCGAGCACTGTCCTAAAAAGTAAAGAATAATTTATGTGTTAAACATTGATCAGAAACCTGCTGTTATTTTGCCATCTAACATCCTCTGTACCTTTCAGGGGAAGCGTATACATTTTTGATGGAGGATCTGGAGTAGTTGTCACCCAAATTGTCATCTGATCTATTTTAATGAAGAGAAATATGTTGAGTTAATTAGGATACGAAGCACATCTATGTTTGTGTTAAGATTAACCACATTATATTTTATCCAATACCTGGTGGTTTTGTATGTTGTTGAGGTATAGCTGCTGGGGCTAGTGATGCTGGTGTACTCGTAACTGCAGATTACAACAATTAAAACTTGAAAATAGGTACTGTATGTAATAACTGTATAAAATACAGGTATTTCTGTTGCTCAAAGTTTTACCTGCTGTCTGGTTTGGTGTATGAGTAGGTCTTAGTGTCACCGCTGATGTCATCACTGTGACAAAATTTAATCATGAGTGATTTGTTTAAGAATAATGTAAATGTTGTTAAAACTCATACTGTTAAGATTAAATCCTACCTAGTCTTAGTGCTGATAGTGTAGGACGAAGAGCGAGTTGAGGGATAGTTGTCAGTGTAAGAGCTGTAGCTGCAAAAGAGAAATTAATATAAAGATATTCATGTCTCTTTCACAACATACTGCATCTTCTTCTTCAATATGATTCTGGATCTCCTCTAGGCCTCCTGCCTGACAGCTCTAACCTCAACACCCTTTACCAATATAGTTATCTACCTTCTAGTCTGTACGTGTCCAAACCATCTAAATCTGGCATCTCTGACTTTATCTCCATATCATCTAACATGAGCTGTCCCTGCGATTTACTAATTCCTATCCTAGCCACCCTCGTGGTCTACTATCTCCAACTCTGCCTCCTGTCTTTTCCTCAGTGCCACAGTCTCTAACATTGCTGGTGTCACCACTTTTACTTCTCATAAGGAAAAAAGAGGAGACCCACTGCATAAATTATTAAAAAGAAAAGTACAATATATAATGTCTAGTATTTGTACCTGCTGGTGCGGCTGGTGGATAACTGAGATGGGCTGTCACCTCTGAAAAACCAAAAGTACACCTTAGAAAGAGTACAATACATTCCAGACGTCTGCATTTTTGCATTACTTACCCACTGCTGCTCACTGAATAGATCTCTCTCTTTGTAATACTTGAGCTGCTCAAAACAGGTCAATTGTCTTAAGCTCATTCATGTTAATGTTATTATGTTGTATTATGTATTGTTTTATTATCAGCTCATGAAGATGTTATACCTGGTCGGAGTAGATGGATTAGATATGGCGCTTGGTAGAAGAGTATCATACAACTGATCCTCAGCTCTGCAAATACAATTGGCATTTTATAAGTATATGTTTAAGAAGTAATCGTTTTCTTGAAAAATAATAATCTTACGAAGAGGAAGTCCTTGTAGTAGTAGTAGTTTTAATATTAGCCCTGAAAAAAAAAGAAAAAGAATAATGACTAATACTGCTTTTCCCTTAGCGTTTACAATGTACTTTTAACTCACGGATCACTGCTGCTCTTGATAGACACAGACTCAGTAGTAAATATGTTACTGCAATCAAAGATTAATGCATACTGATTAGAGGTCATAGTGGTATAATCCAATTTTATATTGGATATAATAGTTGTAGTAGTGACTTCTACTATTACCTTTTGTCCTTGATTGATGTGGGAATGAGTGTATCATACAGCTTATCCTCCGCACTGAAACAAAAATATGTTTTTATGTTTGTTTCAGTGTAATATATGGCATCAGATCAGATGTTTGGTACTTACATGTCACCTGAACTTTTCACAATCACAGTCTCAGATTTGGAGACAGTTGTTTTGCTATAACACAGAAAATAAATCTCAATAACTGATGTCTGTGAAGACTCTCCCTCACCCAGGCTAACTGAATTCTTAAATTAAACTGGTACGAGAGCTGGTTTATATGCTCCAACCAGCTCTCTTACCAGTTCAATTTCAGAATTGAGAAAGCCTCTGGGATAAGAAGTGAAATGTTTTAAACTTTAAAAAACAAGTCCAGATGACTGCTTTGTAAACCTTTTGTTGTGATTCATTTAACTGAGTTGCTCCTGACTAAAATACATAGGTAAAAGAAAAAGTCCATATCTGTACTGTACTTCAAACTATTATGTCTCAGGTAGTAGTGGGAGTACTCAGCAACATTGTTACTTTAGTCAAAGGAAAGAAAACAAAAACAAAGTAGAAACGACTACTACTACTAATTCTACTATTACTGTCACTACCACTGCTACTATTGCAACCCATTTTGCCACCAAGGACCAGAAAGTGTTTTAAGTGTTACCTGTCTATGTTGCCCTTGATAGTGTCGGGGAGAAGTGTGTCATAGAGTTTGTCCTCAGCACTGAACAGATATTAAAAACGTATGTTAGCGACTGCAAAACATTACATTAAAATAACTATAAAGATCATACTTTTTAGAGCCGGTGGTGGTTGTCTCAGTTACAGTAGTTCTAGTTGGTGAACTTGCATACAGTGACCTGTGTGGATACAACAGCAAATGTATTTATTTATTTTCTTTCAGATTTTCAGTGATATCCAAATAATTCAGTATACCCTTTTGTCCTGTCGGAAAACACCCTCTCCATGAATAGGTCCGTTTTGGTGGATGATCTACAACAAAATAAAATTAATATGTATGTGTAAAGCACTTTACAAAAGGTTGTCAAGGTAGATTCCAAAGATATTTTACTTTTGGGTGGTGGTGGTGATAGTGGTTTCTGTTGTCTTGCCATTCTCAGTGACTGTAGTTGTTGTAGTACTGGATGCAAAATAAAACAAAACAGATGTATGATTTTTATTTTTATTTTTTAAATGTGTTATTACCCTAGACTTTGCATTCATGTAAAAACTACCTTGTTTTAGGTTGCTCTGCAACAGTGGTGGTCCTGGGGGAGACATTAAAAGTCAATTGTTATGTGTTTGATAACATTTGTTGTTAATGTGATATTACAGATTTACACACTTTTTGGGAGAAGTTACTGATGAGTACGTACTGTAAAAGAAAGACAAATTACTTTAGTGTCCAAAACATACATAGACACAAAGTAAATATTATACAGTAAAGACAACATACTTTCGAGTGTAAGAGGTACTGGTAGGACTGGTGATGAGAGAAGAAGATAAATATCAAGATAAACTGATAAAATGGCTCAGCTACATTACCATAACCATAACAACAACAACAACAACAACAACAACAACAACAACAACAACAATAATAATAATAATAATAATAATAATAATAATAATAATAATAATAATAATAATAATAATAATGTATAGGAACATTTCACTAACCTGGTATTCAGCCCATCCTGGCTTGTAGTGAATCTGATGAAAGATAAATGAAAAATAGTCTAGTTCTACTGTATTTTTTTTACACTTTTTAATAAACACTGGCATCAGGATTATACAGTATATATATCCTACCTCTTGGTAAGGGCTTGAACAGTGCTGTTTGTAGTTCTTTTGCTTGTTGTCTGTGATGGCTCAGAACTGAATGAGAGAAATGTATGCTGAAAAAATATTCTTGCATAAAATTTCTAGTCTTATGTATCTTAATCTCAGTGTTACCTCACAACAGTTTCAGTGGTTTTGTAACGGCCCAAAACACTCCTGCCAAAGTTGGGGTCACGACTGTGGGCAAGAAAAAAAATTAGTTGACATAGTGACACATTGGTAAATGAAAAATCTCTTTTTTTTTTTTTTACTTTTTTTTTTTGATTTTGTTAATGAAATAATATTTGCACACTACTTACTCAATATCTTCATCCTCATCATCAGGTTTTTTGATCCAACTGCTGTCTTTCAGTAAAGATGTTTTCTTTTTGCTGTCCTCAATTGCCTGGCTAGGGCTGGTGTAAGTAGCTACAAGTACATTTATTATGATTAATTATTATATTATATATTGTGGGTTTACAGATATTGTGTCCTCTTTTTTGATAACCTGTTACTTTGCCGCACTTACTCATTTTGAATCTTCACCTGTCAGGGAAAAAGACATTTTATTTAATGTTTGCTATATGAGCCACTAGATGGTACTGTAAAGCACAAATGCAAGGTTGATGTAGGCACAAAGCAAGAATCAATGCACATTTTTCATAGCTGAGTCGGTAACTTTGCCAACTTTGAGTTACTTCCAAGCCAAGTCTCACTGAATAAAACCCAAACTGGTTTGTCTCGATCTCTGCGTACCATGTAGACACACCTACCCTTTAAAACACACCTTTTTCAAACACGCCATTGACAGCAACAGAGAGTAACATGTCATTAACTATTGATGACAAAGACTGTGCTTTTTAAAGCATTTGCAGTCTTACTTAATATGAGTGCC
Source organism: Bostrychus sinensis (assembly GCA_020698575.1). Classification (NCBI taxonomy): domain Eukaryota; kingdom Metazoa; phylum Chordata; class Actinopteri; order Gobiiformes; family Eleotridae; genus Bostrychus; species Bostrychus sinensis. Next base: position 20,384,168 of record CM036240.1, on the reverse strand, counting down.
TTTATAGACACAAAGGAATATGGACTACTAACTTAAAATCTACTTGGAATCATTTATTGTTTTTTTCTGTAATTATAATACTATATAACTACACCTACACATGTATGTATAATTAACTGCAATGTAATTATGAAATTGAGAATGGAGTAGAATAAAAACATCGGACATCAGAAATCATAACTAAATCCAATTTTAAAAACTTGCCTAGTGTGCCTTGACCATGAACAACAAGTTGTATAGCTTTTCAAGACTTTTCTTGTCAGCCTAACATTAAAGAGGTTTAGGCTATAATCGCAAATATTTACATGTCAAATGTTCATTAATATGTATTGTCCCTTTAAAAATAAATAAACAAAAAAAAAAAAAAAAAAACTAAACCCTTATACCTATTTACATATATTTGTTCAGTCAAAAGTAGAACTTTTATTTTTTCACAGTAAAAAGAAAATCATCATCTGGAAGTCTAAACATACTAAATTTCACATTTTCTGTCATCTTTTGAAAGGCACTGGTAAAGTAGATTTGTGATAAGAACAGAACTGCCAAAAAATGTTTATATTAAGTATAATTCAGAAAATCATTAAAGCAAAGTATACATACCTTTACTGAGAGCTCTGGGCTGGGCACTGATAAAACTCCGACTACAGGCAGCTCCTGTCACCGGTGTAATCTGCAGTCTGCAATCACGGCTTTTGCTTTTCTCCTGTTTTAACCCTAAGGGAGGTGATCCCAAGGCCACCTAAGGGTGTGGCCTCAGACAACAATCAAAGAATTCTGTCTTTCAACATGCTTCACCTGCTGTTGTTCATAAAATAGATAGAATAAAGCAATTCTAAAAACAATAAAAGCTTTTCTTATACAATTTATAATAAAAAATAAGTATGTGATATGATCTGAAATATAATATCATATATAACATTGCTCTAGCAATCTTGCACTGCTTTAGTGTCTTATAGATACTAACAGTGGACTTTACACAGCTGGATAAGAACAAGTAGTGGAGCTGAATGAAACTGAAAGACCCTAAGTCTGGAGACTGTAGAGGAAACATTATACATGGTGATTGTAAACCACAACTGACTATATTATTATTATTATTATTATTATTATTATTATTATTATTAATAATAATAATAATAAATTAAATTCAAAAATATTAAAATATTGATGTCACTGAATAAACTAGACATATTTTTTCTGAACAAAATATTTGGCATTGTGTTAAGTTGAGGTTACCGGTACTGTCTGACGAGCTCCTCTTACAAGCAATGCAATAATCTATGATAATTAATAAGACTACAGATCAGTGACTATAGAGAAGTCATATGATTGATATATTTCTGGGCAATAAATGAATGAGCAAAACTTAGAGACCAAATACATTGGGAGTGTCCGAGACTGGCTGATCAAAGGTATGAAAAGTGCATAGCATGCTGAGGTGTGACAGATTAGTATGACAAGCAAACCCCTCCTAGGTATGACAGCATGAAGGAATGCTGCACACTGCTTTTGACAGACTGTATCACTAGAATATAATTTAAATGAAATGTCTAGGGAAGCAAACTTAACATTTTACCATAAAAACAATTGTAACAAACTTGTCATTTCCACCTCTCGTTCTAGTGATACTACATCTAAAATAGACACTTGGTGGTGCTAGAGCTATGCTTATATCTCTCACTGTGCAGATTCTAAGCTTTGCAGATATTCACCCTTTTGACAATAAAGTCACTCAGTCATGGATCAAATTAAAAATCTCTAAACCCTACACAACAAACACAAAAGTGGCCTATTATACTTCCATCTATTGTCAATGACAAAATTAGAAAAAAAAAAAATTAAAATAAACTGAAGTGACATTCTTGTAAACAGAAAAGAAAGCAGTCAGTGCTATCCCAGCTGTTGGTGCATAAAGGGTATAGGCCTATTCTGCACTTTATAGTTGCATAGTGTCAATTCAGTACTTTGTCTTTACAAGACAGAGTACAAAAAAGTGAACTTATTAACCAGTAGCATGTTAGTCCCACACCATTTTTTTGTGTCTTTAGTCTACATTGTATTTACTGCACACTCTTGCAAGTATAATCAAATTAAAACAATCTAGTTCAGGGACAAAAGGAAATAGGAATTGCCTAAATTTAGTCCACTTATAATGGTTCTTCCTAAAATCACACAGGTGTCATTATGGTTGCTATTCTTCTGTTAAGAGTCATCTGTCATCACTGCTAAAGCCTGTGAGCATAATGCCTCATGGGTTGCTATGAGAAGAGACTGTGGACCGACCTCTCTCCTGCCATTGGGCCACAGCACTGCTCCATGACCAATAAAGGTCCACTAGATCCACTTTAAATCTCTGTCCCTACATAAGCCTATATAGGGGTGCTGTAGATGACAATACAACATTTCTAAAGTTCAAATTGAACAGGCCAAAATGTGAAAGTAATTACTTAGCCTATTAGGCATGTGAGTAATACAAAACAAATTTAAAAACACTGTCCCATTACAAGATTTTGAGCCTTTAACAGTTTGAAATTGCCTGTCTTTATCCGAAATTTAAAAGATTATTATGGCCCATGCAAGGCATGCTGTTAGGGTGTGGCTTTCTGAGACAAATGTCACCTACTGTCAACAATACACGGACTACGTGTAGCAGTTCAGGTTGTATCAGGATGTAGAACTGCACTGACGTAGCCTGAATTTCCATTCATATGAATAAAGCATCTATGTATAAGGGGCTATATAAAATAAACACAGTCTAAATTTACTTAATACGCAGAGTGTGGTCCATTATTCATGCTTTAAAAATGTTTCAATGTGCTAGATTTAGGTAAAACTGGGAGGGGCACGGTTCGATCATAGTAAAAATGTACAGGCAAACTCAATATGCTTTACAGTTCTGTTTAAAATGGCCTATGGATTAATGTAGTTTCCTTTGCTTGCACATTGGTAATGTCGGCTATTATCAGCCATATGTCATAATATCTGAATACAGGGAATCGCTGAATAAGTCTACACAAGCAGCTATCAGTTTTGCCGTATGAAAATATCCCGGCATGCTAACGACGCAAGACTCCGCTAGGGAGGGGAGGGATGATGGAGCTAAGATGGCAGCCCTACTGAGGGTGCTGCCTCTTCAGGCTCAAGAAATATTCAAGGGACGGACCCAACCAACATACGATAAGACAATTTATGGGGATGCTTGATTTTGCTATTTTTGGTAGCGACGTTGTTATGTCTTGGAAAGAAAAATACTAAAAAGAAAATCGGAACGTCTGTTTGGAGGGATCGTTGGATTCTAGCTGCACCACTAGACTGGGAGCAATTTTCGCTTACAATAACAGCAGAGTCTGGGTGCTGTTTGTGCATTAATGCACCTAGAAATGAACAAATGATGTGACGCTGTTGGATTAAAGGACAAGCGGTTTACATACTATGGCTAGCTACTGTCTGGCTGACATAACGTTTGTGTGATATATGCAGTGTTCTCCAAAACGATGATGTGTGCTGCTGCGGCAGCGGCCGCCGGTGGAGGTGTCCTCCCCTCATCCTCGCCGTCGATGGCGCTGGGTGTCCGGGTTATTTCTGCTGCTGGAGCCGACTTCTCCTCCATCGGTTCTGGGATGGGGTCTTGTCCTGTTCCCGGACCCCAGTCAGACTGTCGGACTCGGTACCAGCTTTTACTCTCAGGGCGAGCTTTAGCGGAAAGATATAGGAGGATTTATACCACTGCTATCAGCGATAAAGAGCAAGGGATAAATCAAGGAAGGTGAGTGGCTTGTGTGCTACATGTTCTTAATGTTGTAAACAGTAACGCTAGCTGTGCTGTCATTTGAATGGCTAACCAAGCTAATGAGTGTTAGCTATCATAACCCTGGGTCAGCTATAGTGCTTATTAGCTTAGCGCCTACAGCTCAGTTATATTTCATTATTTATCAGTTAAATGTCAGTTGTTAGATTTGGGGTAATGTTATAACTTAACATTTATAGAAAGAGAAACGCTGCAGGCTGTTGTTGTCAGATTGGTGGGTAGCATTTAACCTGACTTCCCTAGCTCTTGACAGTCAGTCACGCTAGCGTAATGCTGGCAGAACAACGTACAAATGAAATTATGCGGTTAACATAGTGTATATTTTAAAAATATAAATTATTCACGCGTTAATTGAACACAGTTGACATTCCAATGTAACGAGTAAAAAACTGCTCAAATTGTTTACACCTAACAAGCTAGCTAGCGCTGTCATTTAGGTTTAGTGCTAGCAACTAAGCTAACCTAGCGCTGCACGCACAGACGTAGGTTACAGCTCAGACAGGACTATGGTAAAAGGAAACATTATTGTATTATATGTATTGTATCAGCATTATTGTAGCTTGTCTATTTGGGCCCAACGGCGCCACGTTTTTGAACGTGGGCTAATATTGCTAATATAAAAACGCACTATATTCATACTTAAATTGTTATTTTGTATTACTAGGTTAGGCCTTTACAGTGGGTTGTAAAAAATTTAATCACAGATTTATCCAGAATTGTTTATGGACAAAGTGTTTGTTTGGGTGAGGATACATCCATGGGCTGAACAGCCGCACGAGCGGGTAATGCACTTAGCTTACGTCATTCTGCAAGCTTGTAGACTCCCATTTGTAGTTTTCAAATACTGTCATTATTTTCCACATTTATTTGTGTTATACTTACAACTAATTTAATGCAAAGTATAGTTTAAGGCGATTTTAAAAGCTTGTATTATACACAGTGATATAATACTCAAAAATAAACTATGAGTAACAGAGTGGAACTAAAAAAATTGACCTAAATGTAATTTACGAAATATTTTTGTGCAGTTCTCTATCTATCTATCTATCTATCTATCTATCTATCTATCTATCTATCTATCTATCTATCTATCTATCTATATATATATTTTTTTTCCACATGCTTATGCTGCCTGTCACTTAGAAGATTAATTGTGAAATGAATTTGACTAATATTAATATTATTAATTAGGGTTTTTTGCTAAAAGCATTTTTAAATACTGAGTCTTATGACTATGTTTTCAGAGGAAAGAAAGCTTTGAGTAAGAAGAAACTGAAAAGACGTCAGAAGGTCAAATCAAAAGTCAAGTCAAGAACAAAGGTAAGAAATATTTTTTTGTAAAGTTTTAAACCTGATTAGGGCTGCAACAACTAAACAAATTAATTGATTATAATTGTCTGTTTTGGTTTAGTGATTTAGTGATTGTTGTACAAACTAAGGATTGATGATAAGGCTAGATTTTTTTTACAGTCCTGATCATGGTTGAAAGTGATGTGTTTGAATCTGAAAGGCTGGTCAGATGCCAGGATGCTGAGCCACAGAGAGAGATGGGTAAAATGTGAGACACATAGGAGTGGCTCTGACTTGTGCATGATGTCCTGTTGCCGAGCGACCTAATGTGTTCCTCATCTCCACGGCAACAGTTGCCTGCCTCCATCTCCTTTATCCAAAGAGGCAGTCTCTGAGAGATGTTGTCTTTTTGTCTATTTTGACAAAGGTTAACTGTTCACTCCACACATGTAGTTTGTTTTATGGTGTATTGGAAATGTTTTTTTTTTCCTATTCCTATTCAGATGTCAGACCAATCTTAGGATCAGTACTATGACTAAATAGATTAAAGTTGTAGACAGTCTCTGTGAAAGTCCTGTTATTTTTACTAAACTCTTCCAAAGCCAAAAAAAAAAAAAAAAAGAAGAAGAGGCTAGTCAGTTCACCTCTCTTTAGATTGGCCTATTGTATTGTGCTTCAGAATAGATGTGCTGGCAGGCAGGCTTGAAGTGTGGGCAGTTTCACAGGCAGTTGCGTTGGATTTGTAAGTATTATACCCACTAGTACTTTGTCACTTCACTAGCTTTAGTTGAAAGATTGGAAGCATTTGCTTTGCTTTGGTTGTTGCTTGTTTCAGCAGTTTCAAACAGTAACTATTATTCTAAAACTAAGTATTGTGTTAGCATTAGAAATTGATAAGTGCTTGCATAGCTTGGTGTTGCTTTCCCCTCTGACTGAATTCTCTGTTAAGTCATTTTATTGCTCAATTTTGACAAAAAAGATATATTGACTCTTTAAGAAAAAGTCTTTAACAGGTACTTGGCTAAGCTTGACTGGTCACTGAATATTTATCTTCATATGTTTTTGCAGTAACAGTCTAAGGTATTCAACAAAAAGGGTGGCAAAAAGCTCACATGTTCAATCAAGTAGATCTTATTTTCTTTTTTGCTGCTGACCTCCTCTGCTGTAGATTGACTTTATCCTTGATGCAACCCAAACAGCAAGATAACATCAGATATCCAGCTGATGATTGTCTACTGGTTTGAACAGAAATGAATGACCTCTCATCTGACAAAGATGACATCACCTCCTGTAATTGATTGTTGCCAAAATGCAACAATGCAACAGAGAGGAAAATCAATCAATATAATTCTCCAGAGGTTGCCTCAGGACACTAACAGAGGCATTACTTGGAGAGGACAGAGAAATCACCTCAGTCACTTATCATTTGTTTGGGTAGAGAATTGTTCAATGCCCACTTACAAGGATGATCTTAAATACAGTTAATTTATTGGGCAGTCTTCATGGATGCAGTCCTGTTTGATTTGTTTGATAACTCTTGACTAGGTTTCCATCGAAAAAGAGATTTTATCTTTAAGGGACTTCCTGGTAAAATAAAGCTTAAAACTGCACTACCTGATTTCTTTTTGTATTTTGGTAAATATAATTATTTAGTTATTGGTAAAGCATAACAGAAGTCATCTGAGAAAAAATGAGACTTTGAGGTCACCTGTCGGCTGTATTATAAGGGTTTTTGTTTTAGAGCGAGGGAAGGAACAGTTGAACCAATCACACGCTTTCATAGAACAGAAGCACTCTGATTGGTCAATACATCATTTATGTATCCAGAACTAGAATCTATCAGGAATAATGTAATATTTCAAAATGTATAGCTTATTCATGACACCTCAAGTTTTCTCATACCAGGAAGACAACATGTAAACTTCCATGTTCTTCATATTTATCTAGGCTGAGAGTTTAGATGGAGCCCTGTGTGTGCCAGACATCAAGCTTCACAGCAACCCTTCTGCATTCAATGTCTACTGCAATGTGCGGCACTGTGTGCTGGACTGGCAGCAAAGAGAGGCCTCCCTAGTGTTGGCTTCCAGGAGCTCAGTGCAGAGTGGCGACTCTGACAGTGAGGAGGAGGAAGAGTATCGTGAGCCAGCCTTCAAGCTGCCAAAGGTAAGTGCATGACCATACTATCAGCTATGGGCATTGCCCACTTTTTGTCAAGTCCAAGCCACTCTTTTTTTGTTCTATTTCACAGCATCACAGTGCCTGGAAAAAAACATATTGCTGCTGTAGTAAATATGTACTGTTTTCTCTGTTTACAGATAATTGGTATTGGCCTATGCGGTGTATTCGAGCTAATAAAGGAGACGCGGTTCTCTCACCCTTCACTTTGTCTACGTAGCCTACAGGCCCTTTTGGATATGTTACAAGGACAACAGCCTGAGGGCTTTCAAACTGAGCCTCCTGATGTGTTAGGTATGACATAAAACTTCTTAAGGTCATAAAGTACTTGAGCAAAGAATGGCATTGCTTGAAATCCTGTTGGAGTAAATATCTAAAACAGTTAAAAGTTTACTTTTAAGGTAAATACATTTAAAAAAAAACTGAAATTACTGATACAAACATTTATTTTTTTATTTTTTTTCTAGAGTCTTTATTCCAGCTGTTGCTCGAGACCACTGTACGAAGCACAGGGCCCAATGACCCAACCGGTCAGGCTATTACTGCTTTGTCATGTGCCTGCCTCTTCAGTCTGGTGGTGTCCTGGGGAGACACTGGCAAAATCCTCCAGGCTGTGTCTGCCATCCTGACAAACAATGGAAGCCATGCCTGTCAGACCATACAGGTAGTTAACCAATTTTTACTTAAAAATGTATTTGTAAACATAAATCTAATAAATAACTTTATAGTATTTTCAACTTTGAATTGAGTGTCTGTTATTTCCTCTAAAGAACAGAAATATTTAACACAAAATAATCTCAGTTATGTTGAAAACCTCATGCATTTGTTTCAACATGGATTTTAACTTAACTGACAGCACAAAAGTTTTGGAAAATGTCATTATTAGCTTAATTCCATCATGTAATAACTAATGTACAAGCTGATAAATGAATATTATAGGGTTTGAGAGGCCATTTGTCAAATGGCAGTTCTGAAATCTGAATGCAAATTAAAATTTAACAAAATGGCTGTTTTTTATTTACAGATACAAATCATTTATCTTTTTCATTTTGCTAGGTGCCCACTATCCTGAATGCACTACAGAGAAGTGTACAGGCTGTCTTGGTGGGAAAGATTCAGATTCAGGATTGGTTTAGTAATGGAATCAAACGTGCAGCCCTGATGAACAAATGGGTCTTAAAAGAGATCTCCTATAGATGAAGATGAGCGATGTCTTCTGCAAACCGATGGATCCTTCTTATACTTGCTCTGCAAGGATGGACTTTACAAAGTGGGCTCAGGCTACAGCGGGACTGTCAGGGTTTGTGTCACACATAACTGTAATAGTTTGCGTTTACCATAATGTAATACAAAATTAAAACAATGAAAAATAACAATGACAATTTATGATAAAAATACATCATTTGATGCTTTTATTAACTTGCTTCTATGCATTATTTTACTTAAGTAATAGTTTTGAAAAAATGTTTTTCTACTTCAAACTAACTTTTTTGACCTCCAATAAATCACCAGTTATTTTGATATTTTGGCATGAACCTTTGCCTTCTTTTAATGTATTATGTAAAATGTTTTGTAGGGCCATGTATACAACTCCACGTCTCGCATTCGAAATCGGAAGGAGAAGAGATCATGGTTGGGCTTTGCTCAGGTGGTGTATCTTTTATTTACTTAACAAATACACTATATTTCCAAAAGTATTTTCTCAGATGTATATGTCCACTATATTGGATTGGATATATGGAAATATAGTGTCTAGATGATAACAGAAGGTTCAGGATGAGAAAAGGAAAGTCTAATCATTACTTGTGTCTGTTTGTTCTCATTAGGGGTACTTGTTATACCGGGACACTAGTAACCACAGTATGTCAGCTCTTAAGATCAACCCTGAGACACTGGAGCATGAGGGGACTGTCTCTATGCCAGGTGCCAAAAATATATAAATATATATTTTGTTTGCTGTAATGGACTTTCAAAAGATGAGACCAGAGAAAAAAGTGGATCTCAGCAAATCAATTTTCTTCTCTTTAAAGGTCAACATTCAGATGGACAGAACATCATCTTCACTGATGGAGAATATATCAACCAGATAGCAGCCTGTAAAGATGTATGTTAATTGAATTTTGAACCTTCTAAATTGTTGTCAAACACATTTGGAATCTAAACCAAAAAAGGCAGCATCAAATAGTTTATGTTGCAATTGTGGCTCAGACCAAGACACATGTTATTACTATCTTATATTTGGCTCTCTTGTCATTTTTCCATCTATACCTTTGTCATAACCTGGTGGAATGACTTGGGACTACTCTACTACTACTGTAGGCTGTGTTGGTGAAAACACTAAAACCACATACACAGAGTAACTAGTGCTGTGTTTAATTGTTTTGTAAAGCATCTTTCACTTAAACTTATTGCACCATAGTCACTCCAATAGGGACTAAGACTGAACATCAGCAGTATCATATAGCTCCCATGTCATTAGTGTGTTGATAGTGTGGCATTGCAGTAATGACACATGCACCGCATGTGGCTATTCTACAAAGAGTCTAATCTCATAAGAAGCTATCAGTCTAAGCATGATGCAGTGTGAATGGGGGAGGGGTAGCTTTTCATGTGCTGTAATTCTATTGTAACCAGCAAGGCACTGGATATTATGTAATCAAATGGTTGAAGTATAAACGGCCAGCAAATAACATTTTGGTTTATCTCTTGAGCAGTACTTAATTAAAGGCTTTGGGGAATCAATATGCAAACTTTTTATCACTACCTAAATAGTTCATAGTTACCTAAAAACACCCTCTTTACTAAACATTTTCTTGACATTGCTATGATATTTCATATTCATCTCAGCCATGCAGTTAGGTTAATTGGTGATTGTTACCTGCAGCAATACATGTTGCAATTGCCCTTACAACTACTAAGATATTATCCATCAAAAATGTATGAAACACTGACATGCTTGATTCTTTCAAATAACATAGTTGTTTTACTTCACACTATTGGTTTTACTATTTACATTTTCTTAAATCAACTGTATTTTTTCATAGATGTAATGTAGCTGGAGCTATATTCTAAATTTGTGTTTGCTGTCAAATTACTTAACAAACTGACTCTTGCATTTTGGTCCGGACTTCTACAGGATGGTTTTGTGGTTCGGATCTATACGATGAGCTCAGACCCAGCTCTGCAGCAGGAACTGCAGCTCAAGCTTGCAAGGAAATGTCTGCATGCTTGTGGAATATCACTTTTTGACCTTGAGAAGGACCTGCACATTATCAGTAAGTAATAGTGCTATTGTCATTGCCCATGACATTTCTTTTTACAATAAATAATAGTGTTTGTATATGGCTATAAATTGTATCTATATCTCAGGCACTGGCTTTGATGAAGAGGCTGCACTTATTGGAGCAGGCAGGGAGTTTGCCCTTATGAAAACTGCCTCTGGAAAGGTAACAGTTAAAATTATTTTTATTTTTTTTTCAATTCTTGATGTTTTCTTCTTCTTCTTCTTCTTCCTCTATGTTCTATGACTATATGCTATAGTCCATATATAGGAAGAAAACTAAACTTGTCTCTACTTTTTCTTTCTAACCCAACCTTTCTTAAGTTTAAAACATAACATTTATTTAAATACAACACCTATCAGTTATTTCATGTTTTTCAAATTGTCTGTTTGCTCAAACTCTGCCCAACAGAGACACTTTCCACATTTCTTCATAAGATGGTGTTGTATACTTTTTTCTTGCAATTCTTGGACTTTGTGGTTGATTCATAAAACCTCCAAGGAGTTTTAGACAGTGTTTAACAAAATAAACTATTCAGTATTTCTGACAAGTACTCATTATATTCTTTAAAAGTAATTATATAGTTGTAAGATTTCACTCCAAGTTTGATTATTCACTGTACGAAGTAATAATATTGGGCATTTCTGTCTTGGGTGTACCGGCCTTTTAAGACAAAAATGCCAACTATTTAGGTGGCTAGGGTGTGTGGAGGGTGTGGTTTCATGCTGTAGGTGTGGTATACTGTGCTTCTTTTGTAGATAGCAGCCTAGAGGAGCTGCTTACTGTGTACAGTACTTTGTCTCTGTGTAGAGGTCTATCTTGGCACAAAGTTCACTTATTACTTAGCCAAGGGCCTTATGACAGTCATGTGGTATTAATGACAAAAGTCAAAGACCATGGTAGGATAGAGCTGTTTGTCACATAAACAAAATAATAATTGTTATTATTCAGTTAAATTTTTTAATATAAGTCTAGTAAGCTATTAAAGGCTATTTTATTGTACTAAAGAGTTAAAGAAAGAAAAAAAGAAAAAACAAGATGAGAGTGTTGCTCTGCATTTAAACATTGACTCTGATATCTTTTATCCCAGATATACTACACAGGAAAATATCAGAGCCTTGGTATCAAGCAAGGTGGACCCTCTGCAGGGAAGTGGGTGGAATTGCCAGTTACAAAATCTCCCAAGATTGCTCAATTTTCAGTTGGTCATGACGGCTCCCATGCACTGCTTGTGGCTGAAGACGGAAGTGTGTTTTTTACTGGCTCTGCCAGTAAAGGAGAAGATGGAGAGTCCAGTAAGAAAAACTAAAAATAACCTTTGAGCAGTTTGTCACATATAACTAATTTGCTGACCTTTAATAGATTTCACTACTACGTAATACACAGGTAAAGGGAGCTAATCTATATCATCTTTATTTGTTCTGTTCACAGCTAAAAGTCGCAGACAGCCTAAGCCCTACAAACCCAAGAAGATGATCAAATTAGAAACAAAGACAGCAGTATATACAGCATGTAACAATGGCAGCAGCAGTATTGTTACAAAGGATGGGGAACTCTACATGTTTGGAAAAGATGCCATTTACAGTGACAGCACATGTAAGTCTATATTATTTCTATTCTAGTTAAGTTAAGTATTTGTATGGCTAAATATTTGTTGTATAATATTTGTCTTTTCCTATAACAGGCCAGGTGACAGACCTGAAAGGTCACTTTGTAACTCAGGTTGCTATGGGAAAAGCCCATACTTGTGTCTTGACCAAGAGTGGCGAGGTGTGGACCTTTGGTGTCAACAATAAGGGTCAGTGTGGCAGAGACACTGGAGCTATGAGCCAGGCAGGGAAAGGTGGGTATATGTACAGACACTGTTTAAACAGTACATTTACAGTACACCAGTCTGTCACTTCAAGCGTGCTGATTTAGTTTTCTTTGCCACATTTGTATTAGCATTTGGTGTGGAGAGCATGGCCACAGCAATGGATGAAGACTTGGAAGATGAACTAGAGGAGAAAGAGGAAAAGAGCATGATGTGCCAACCAGGGATGCATAAATGGAAACTGGATCAGTGCATGGTCTGCACAGTGTGTGGCGACTGTACTGGCTATGGTGCCAGCTGTGTCAGTAGTGGGCGTCCTGACAGAGTACCAGGAGGGTAAGAAGGCCCAAATTGTAAAAAGAGCCATGAGCTTTAATACTTTATTGCTGTACGAAGATTTGCATCATAGGATATTGCAACTAGTATATATTATGTTATCTGTATAGTTATTGACTTTTACAGGCATTATTTATCATTCATCAGTCATTATTGTGTTTGTGTAACTATATACATAATTTGATCCCACCAGGATCTGTGGCTGTGGATCTGGAGAGTCTGGCTGTTCTGTGTGTGGATGCTGTAAAGCTTGTGCCAGGGAACTGGATGGTCAAGAGGCCAGACAGAGAGGCATCTTTGATGCTGTGAAGGAAATGATTCCCTTGGATCTTCTGCTAGGTATGACAAGTAATGGCCCATACATTATCTTCTTCTGTTGTTAAATCATACAATATTTAAACCTTGTTGTCTTCACTCATTTTTATATAATCTGAACATGTGCATGCAGTAAACCATTAGATTTCAACTCAGGGCAAACGCCAATACATTCTTGTCTTTATTCCTCAAAAGTTGAACAAACCACTCTATAAAATTATATGTTGCTGTCACTGTTGCTTATGCTGCCTGTGTTTAAACCATTGCTTTCACGTGAATGCAGTATTTACAGTTTTGTTACCTCTTATTATTTAACTTAATTGTGTTTAAAATCATTGCTTTTTCATTGCATCCTTCCATCATTCATTGATGTATGTTTGCTCTGCTCTGTCCCCCCCCCATTTCTCCTTGTCTGCATCTTGTCTGGGCTGCCTGTACCTCGGGTCTTTTGTATTTTAGCTGTGCCTGTCCCTCCCCCTCCAGGAGTTAACATTGAGGAACACATTCAAATTCGGCAAGAGGAGAAACGGCAAAGGATCAACCGACGACACCGGCTGGAAGAGGGTCGAGGTATGGACGAGCACTAGAGTCCTTTGATGGGACCACAATGCATACAGTAATAGCCTATGTGATTTTTGTTGCTTTAGCAAGATACACCTCTCCACTGCATATAAACATAGGCAGACAGAATTAGAAGGTGAAGCTAACAGTATGCTCTACTGCTGTGTGAGCTTGGGTGTTGTACCTTGGTGACTTCTCCCTTGCTTGTGTCTCATAATTTTTCAGTGTGTGTGTATTGTTGTGGTGTAGTATTATCATGTGTTCTTTCCCATTTGTGTGCATTGTGCATGCATGTGAAAGTTTCTTTCTCCCTCAGGCCCTCTTGTTTTTCCTGGTCCCATTTTTATGAACCAGCGTGAGCAGGCCCTAGCCAGAATAAGACCCCTTCAGGCACTAAGGCATAAACGGGACAAGCACAAAGGTACTATGGTCTTCACTAACCTAATGGGTGCAGAGACACCCCTTTGACTCATCTCCAAATCTGGCTGTCCCGCCCACCTCCTTTCCCACTATCCAAAGTAGAACTATCTAATTGAGAATTATCTGACAGATATTGCGATTTGATTTACAATGTTAAAAACAAAAAAATCACATGTTTTTAGAACATGTCTAGAGAGGTCTAAACTACAGGTGGAGCACAATTTATGCATATTAAGAACCCATGGAGACGGGATATTCTGTTCTGTGCTAAGATCTTAACTATTTGTATCCACATCATTGACAAGACGTGAATAAACAACTACCGGTAATATGTTTGGCATGCCTATAAAGTCTTGTAACTTGGAACATATACAAGATACTGAAGTGGAGAAAAAAAAAGACATTGAGAAAAATTTTGTGTTGTACGTTTGTAAATGTAGTCCTTGCTTTGGCTGTTTCAGGTCTCTGACGTATAGGCAAAGCAAATAGGAAGGCTGCCAAAGCATGTTGCATCTCCCACTAAAATATCAAAGTACGCCCTGTCTTCAACAGTTTTAGGTTATTGCACCTGATTATCTCTTAAGCTTTAGTCAGGCATTTAGATCGCTCGCGTGTGTTTGGAATGCGTTTCTTGACATCACAGCGGTCCTTCACTTGCTGTGTCCAGATACAGTCCGCATGGAGTTCAGCTAACTCCTACATATCTCAGTCTTCATCACTTCACTCATACATACTTAAATACAATATATTTTCTCCATAAGAAGCGTTTCCTTCCTCCTTCTCCCACTATATTGTGTCAAAATGTTTGGTGTGTGTCTCAAAAATGCTTTAAGTTGCTTCTGCTTGGTGAACATTACTGTCTGTTACCCCAAGCACAGGGACATGAGCACACAGCCTAGATGTGGGTGTTATAAAGTCTAAATATCACAGCGTTTCTGCTTTACTAATTGCTTCAATTCAAAGTGTGATTTTGATTAATCGTTCAGCCCTAATCGAAAGGCAGGATTCTTGTGTGTTTTCATCAAGTCTCACAATAACAAATATTTCAGTCAATTGGTAAAAAAATCTCCCTTTTGAGGAAATAATTGATAACCCTCGGAACAAGAATTAGGCAGAGTCCCATTCAGTAGGTTGTACATATAATTTTATTATAATATATTTCTATTGTATAATAGACTACATTGTTGGTTGTAATTGATTGTATTTTCCAGTACTTATTTTTTATAATAAAAACATGACAAACATATGTATGCATATATGATTAAAACAGAGGTTCTGTTTGCAGTTCGATTATATGGTCTTTTTTTTCAGTATGCCCACGCGCTATACAGTAATCCCAGAAATTGCTCAATTTAGAATTGAATTACTTGAACTTTTTTGAATAGGTATAAAAATAGTGGCTTAAATACGCCTTGTAACTCAAAAATGTAAAGAAAGTAATTGTAATAAATACAGTAAGAAAACTGAAGTACTTACATTACAGTGAGTTTTTGCATACATGCAAGGCTACTTTATTATTTGTAGCTCACACAGGTGGACTGACTCTCGAAAGTGCTGTGGAATTCTCTGCTGGTAATGGTTCTATTAGGTATTGACAGTCAAAATCGTAACTGTGCACCATAAGTTTTGATGCCACTTTTTTGACTCCATGCATTACGTCCTATGTAGGATGCAGAAGAAACCAACCTTTCCCCAGAAAGAAAAGGACAGTTAAAAGAAACAAACATTTAAGTCTATATGTATCCCCTAGAAATGTGTAATATTCCAAAGACTGTTCACCTAAAGCCTTTTTTGTGGAGGTATTCTCACCAGTTTTTGCTTTTGCTTCTCTTACTTTTCTCTTCTTGATTCTACCACCACTCCATCTTTTTTTCCAGGAGTTTGCAGAGACAACAGACTGGCTAAAATCTCTCCCCTTTCTGACTCAATTAGGCTGACTTGAGTATTTGTCTTACAGATGGTAGCAGTGAGCGGGGAGAAAAGGACGCCAGCAAAATCACCACCTACCCACCAGGGGCAGTAAGGTTTGACTGTGAGCTGCGAGCAGTTCAGGTCAGCTGCGGTTTTCACCACTCAGGTAAGTTATAATTCTACAGGGGCTTCTGTACCTTTGGGGGAAATAAAAAGTATACTACATTTTAAGTGAAACATTAACATCATAATTGTTCTTTTACAGTGGTTCTGATGATAAATGGGGATGTCTACACATTTGGCTATGGTCAGCATGGACAGCTTGGGCATGGTGATGTCAACTCCAGGTATGTATGGCACTGATATATAGTACATTACCTAACACATTAGTTTGATACAGAATCTGAACTACACACACATCCATAACAACTATTTTTACTTTTTAGGGGTTCTCCAACTTTAGTTCAAGCCCTCCCAGGACCCAGTGTCCAGGTGACTGCTGGCAGTAACCACACAGCTGTCCTTCTAATGGATGGACAAGTCTTTACTTTTGGCAGCTTCTCAGTAAGAACTTTATGCTAAATTTGTTTTGTTGCTTTATAACTAAGCTATAATAATGTGTAGTTATTTGGTTAAAGGTAGTATAATGCTTGTTTTTTTGTTATGATTTTTAGAAAGGACAGCTGGGGAGGCCAATATTAGACATGCCCTACTGGAATGCAAAGCCATCTCCAATGCCTAATATTGGTGCTAAATATGGACGAAAAGCTACCTGGATTGGCGCCAGTGGAGACCAAACTTTTCTGCGCATTGATGAGGCCCTCATTAACTCCCATGTCCTTGCAACTTCAGAAATCTTTGCCAGCAAACACATTATTGGCCTTGTGCCTTCTTCAGTGTCTGAGCCTCCTCCATTTAAATGCTTACTGATCAACAAAATGGATGGAAGCTGCCGTACCTTCAATGACTCAGAGCAAGAGGATCTTCAAGGATTTGGCCTTTGTCTTGACCCTGTCTATGATGTTATTTGGAGGTTAGTATTTTTTGTTTTAAATATCTAGGTTAATGGATACCTGGTTTAGGTTATTTTGCTTTTTTTTTTTTTTTTTTACCCTTTTCAGGTTCTTGCCTGCCTCCAGAGAAATGTGGTGTTACAACGCAGTTATAGCTGATGCCAGAATGCCCTCTGCTACAGATCTACAGTCTCGTTGTAGCATTCTTAGCCCAGAGCTTGCATTGCCTTCAGGGTCCCATGCATCAACCACTCGCTCTCATGCAGCCCTTCACATTCTTGGTAAGAAAGTATTTTCTTTTAGTTTATAACTTCAATATGGTATGTACAGTGCTTAACATGAAAATGCCAGCAAAACTCATAAGAGTTCTTAGTTACACATGTGGCTCTCAGCATTTTTTTTTTTTTTTTTTTTTTTTTTTTTTGGGACGCTGCAAAACAATTTTACAAAATAGTAAACCAAGCAGATCAACAAAGAATGCAAATACAGTTTGTATGTCTTAGTCTCTAACCTGGCAAAAGCCAGATCGATTTAACATTATCAAAGAGTTGCTAACATTAATGGCTCCCGTTGAAAACGTTTGTGAAGGGGTGGGACTTTGAGTATAATACTTGGAGGTTATTGGATAAAGCACTTGCTCCATAGCAAAATAGCAAACTGCAACAACAGTAAAACAACACAATAAAGACATTGTTAGAAGATTTTTGCTGTTTTTGAAAATGTTGAGCAGTATACCTTACGTTTTTCTGCGTTGCCATGTTGTTAACAAGAATTGCTAAAAGTGGTTGTTGCTGTTGGCAAAGCTAAAACCTGCCCACTCACGGCAGTACTGCCACACCATTGCCCCAGCTGCCACATGTCCAGACCCAAACGGATCAGTGGGAGTCTGACAAAATAGATTTTGTGAGTTTGTGTGTGTCGTAAATTTTACGACAATCCAGCTTGCTGCGTAAGGTAACTTAGTCTCTGCATTCAGAGCATAATTTGGGTCATGATTGATTTGAGATAGTTGGGTTCGACTATTGCTTGGTTTATAAAGATTGATTGATGTTCATGCTATTTCAATAGGCTGCCTGGATACACTGGCTGCAATGCAGGAGCTAAAGATGGGTATAGCCAGTGCAGAAGAAGAGACCCAGGCAGTAATGAAGGTCTACTCCAAGGAAGACTACAGCGTGGTGAACCGCTTTGAGAGTTAGTAGAGTCTTTGTGAATAATGAAGTTTAAGCCAATTCAGCTAATATTCAGGTGCCTTGATATTACAGTTAGCCCCAAAAGAAAAAATTAGAACTTTACCATGTAACTAATTGTACACTTAAAACCATTAATGTGTATTTTAAGCAATGTTGTATGTATGTTTTAGGTCATGGTGGTGGTTGGGGCTATTCCGCCCACTCTGTTGAAGCTATTCGCTTCTGTGCTGATGCAGATATCCTGCTGGGTGGACTGGGTTTGTTTGGTGGACGAGGAGAATACACTGCTAAAATCAAGGTATAAGTTATGTGATTTTTGATTAAGTGATTTACTTTTTTTTTTTCAGGTAAAAGATGTATTGCCATTAGAACATTTTGTAATACCATTTTTTTTTTTTTTTCATCTTTTTAACAGCTTTTTGAATTGGGTCCTGATGGAGGTGATCATGAGACAGATGGTGATCTACTTGCTGAGACTGACGTTTTGGCTTACGACTGTGCTGCTAGGTATAGTCATTTTCAAAAACACAAATTATTATTTATACATAAAAAGAGACTAGGTCCATGCCTTTGTTTTTTAACTTAGGGAAAAGTATGCCATGATGTTCGATGAACCAGTGCTACTTCAACTGGGTTGGTGGTATGTGGCATGGGCAAGAGTGTCCGGCCCCAGCAGTGACTGTGGTTCTCATGGTCAGGCTACGATTACTACTGACGATGGGTAAATCAATATTTCAGCATAATAGGACATTTTTTGATGTTTTAAAATTTCTCTGGACATAATTTTTGAATAACTTTTTTTCTATTTCCCCTTTTAAGAGTTGTATTTCAATTCAAAAGCTCTAAGAAGTCAAACAATGGTACAGATGTTAATGCAGGTCAAATACCACAGCTGCTGTACAGGTAACATGATTATTATTTAGTTATAATTTGCTGAGAATTTTTTAGCTTCTTATCTTGCTGTCTATATTAAGCCTCAACAAATTTATGTTAATTTTTTAACTCCAGGCTCCCATCAAATGATGGCAATGCATCCAAAGGAAAACAGCAGACGAGTGAGCCAGTTCATATCCTTAAGCGCTCTTTTGCTCGTACAGTTTCTGTGGTAAGTAATGGCTTGTGGTTTAAATTGCATTTTACAATAATACAGTATGCTGTTTGCTTTAAAGAAGAAAAAAATATTTTTTTCTAGGAATGTTTTGAGTCATTGTTGAGTATCCTTCATTGGAGCTGGACCACTTTGGTTCTGGGAGTGGAGGAATTGCGTGGCCTTAAGGGTTTTCAGTACACAGCCACCCTGCTAGATCTGGAGAGACTGCGCTTTGTTGGCACATGCTGTCTTCGCCTTCTCAGGGTTTACATCTGTGAGATCTTTCCTATTGCAGGTAGAAATATTTTTAGCATGATGGACTGTTTTGCTACAAATGTATTTCAAAGAGGCTGTACAAATAATTAGTTGTGCTAGTGCTTAAAGTTTTGACAAAATTCCACCTAGAGTACATACAATAACAGTACAGTTTTATCTAATTTAAATGTTATCTCTTTTGTCATTTGGTTTTCAGCTAGCACAAAAGCTGTTGTGGAGGAGTCAAGCAAACTGGCAGAGTGTGTGGGAAAGACACGCAGTCTGCTAAAAAAGATCCTATCAGAAGGCATAGACAACTGCATAACCAAGCTGGACAATGACCCCCAGGGTTATTTGTCTCAGCCCCTTACTCTGCTCGAAGCAGTGTTACAAGAGTGCCATAACACATTCACTGCCTGCTTCCACTCCTTCTACCCTACACCTGCTCTCCAATGGGCATGCCTCTGTGACCTGCTCAACTGCTTAGACCAGGTAGTATTTGTAAAACATTTTGCGACTAAGCTTTGCAATTGTTTGTATTGGATACAATTTATTTATTTTTTTTACTCCAGGATATTGCTGAAGCAAACTTCCGCACATCCAGCAGCCGTTTGCTTGCAGCTGTAATGTCAGCTCTCTGTAACACATCTGTGAAGCTGACATCCATCCTGCCGATAGCATATGATGGTGAAGTGCTGCTACGTTCACTGGTCAAACAAGTTAGCACAGAGAATGACTCTGCACTAGCCCACCGCTTTCCCCTGCTGGTGGCCCACATGGAAAAGCTAAGCCACGTGAGTAGCTGAAGTGCTTTTTAATCACCTCCGGTTGTGTATCACTGTGGAAATGTACCGTTTTTGTCTTTCTTGAATTTTCTCAGACTGAGGAGAATCTAATGGGCATGACAAGTTTCCGGGAGGTGCTGGAGAAGATGCTAGTGATTGTTGTGTTGCCGGTTAGAAAGAGTTTGAGAAAAGAGGTGGAGCTTTTTTCTCCCCATTTGGTCTCCAACACCTGTGGCCTACTAGCCTCCATTGTTTCTGAGCTCACTGCTTCTGCTCTTGGGTCAGAGGTAATAATTATATTTATATATTTTATGCTATTTGGGTCCTCATTGGTCATTGACAGTAGTAGTTAGACATGACAAATAGAGAACTCACACATTTACATTAGGTGAGAAAGTATTGTTTGTGCTTTAATTACATCTTTAAACATGTATTTTGCTTATTTTGACGAACATTAGGGTATCAAATGTCTAATCCATCTGAATAAAAAAAGCCATTTATCTTCATTCAAAATAAAATCTTAAATAAAAAACCACAAAGTATACACACAAAGCATAGCCAATAAAAATAAAAACTAAATCTCTGCTGAGCCATAAAGTTGTTAAGGCAAATGTATGCCACTCTTTCTTTCATGCTTACATAATTATCATCCCACCATTTACATGCAAACTCATGTTGGGTAGATTATGTCACCATAGTAACCGTCATTTGGTGGCAGTCCGTGTCCTCCATTTTTTCCCTCTGTCTGTTGTCAAGGAAACAGCTCCTCTTCCCCAAAGTACCCAATACAGATGTCCCCAGATTTTGAAAAGCTCAGTTCTACTTTGTATGGCATTGGTTTTATTATATTGTTATCCTGTATGTAGTTGTAGAGTCAACATTTCCATTTGTCTTATCGAGAGGACGAGACAGGGATCTTCCAGTAAGCTTCTGTCATTTAACCTAATTGTCTCAATGCAAATTTCCTCAACAGGTTGATGGTCTAAACTCCCTTCACTCTGTCAAAGCATCTCCAAACCGTTTCACCAAAACGAGTCAGGGCCGGAGTTGGAACACAGGCAATGGTTCTCCTGATGCAATCTGTCTGACTGTGGACAAACCTGGTGTTGTTTTAGTGGGAGTCTGCGTTTATGGAGGAGGAGGCATCCATGAGTATGAACTGGAAGTTCTTGCTGATGATGTAAGATATTATTGTAATTTTTGTATTAGGTACCTTGGCAATGTGATTAGTTTTGCATTTGTACTGTATCTTTTTACACTGCATAATTTATTGTATGGCCTATAGGCACAGACTGAACATCCTGGGGATTCAGCTCATTCACATAGATGGACATCACTAGAGCTGGTAAAAGGTACCTATAGCACAGATGATTCTCCCAGTGATATTGCTGAGATACGCTTGGACAAGGCTGTACCGCTGAAGGTAAGATATGTTAAGTTAGTGTTTTGTAAGACTTTTCTATAAAAACTTTGTTGTTGTTGTTTATGCATTTATTTTGGGGTGTTTAATTTGTCTTTGGTTGAACGTGTTGTCTTACAGGAAGGGGTGAAATATGCAGTTCGACTGCGAAACTATGGAAGCCGTACAGCGAATGGCGATGGGGGAATGACCACAGTACAGTGCTCCGATGGTGTGTCCTTCACCTTTAGTACATGCAGTTTGAGCAGCAATGGGACTAACCAAACCAGAGGACAGATCCCACAGATTCTGTACTACAGGTAAAAAATATAGCATTTAGTTAACTTTATTAACTTTATTGACTCTTTACTTGATTCAGTTTTCCTTCTGCTTGAAGGAGTGAATATGATGGAGATCTCCAGTCACAACTACTGAGTAAAGCCAATGAAGAAGATAAAAACTGTAGCAGAGCTCTCTCTGTGGTCAGCGCTGTGGTGAGAGCCGCAAAAGATCTTCTTCACAGAGCTTTTGCTGTTGATGGTCAGTGCCCTAAAGCTACATTATGAAAGTATTAGTAAAGAACTTCAAAAGTTGAAATGACATTTTGTCCCTCTTTTGTTCTTTAGCCGATGATATTCCAGAACTTTTGAGTTCTTCCAGCTTATTTTCAATGCTTCTGCCTCTTATCCTGGCCTACATTGGACCTGTTGCTGCATCTGTGCCTAAGGTATTGGGCTGAGCTTTTTAGTTTACGCCTTCTTCTTAAAAACAGTTTACTGCATATTTTAGCCATTTTAATAAAATGGCACTTTGGGTCCTGCAGGCTGCTGTTGAGGTCTTTGGGCTTGTTCAAGAGTTGCTACCTGCGGTTTCTGCTCTTAACCAAAAGTATGCTCCACCCACCTTCAATCCCAACCAATCAACCGACAGTACCACAGGCAACCAGCCTGAGCAAGGCCTCTCAGCTTGTACCACCTCAAATCATTATGCAGTGATTGAAAGTGACCATCCTTACAAGCAAGCTGGTGTCACACAGTATAAGGTAAAGTAATGACTCCTTAACTCTCTCTATTGTCAGCCTTAAATTAAGCAAAAAACATTTTTCTATTTAATATTTTTAGGTATCATTCCCAGACTGTGTACGCTGGACTACTGTTGAGTTTGATCCGCAATGTGGCACTGCACAACCAGAGGATGTGCTACGACTTCTTATTCCCAGCCGCATCCTTCACTTGGCTAGCCTTGGGGGCAAACCACTCATGCATGACACTATCAATACATGGACTGAACTCAAAAAGTTTTCTGGTTCCACAGGGTGGCCAACGACTGTGCTAGTGCTTCCTGGTAGGAAATTTCAAAATTAATAAGAAACTCTAAAACTTCAATAATTCATTAATTTTCTGTGTTACTTCACAAGCCTTTTTATTGTTTCACTTCAAATTTTTTTTACTCTTTACTTACAGGAAATGAAGTCCTATTTTCACTGGAAACTGCATCAGATTATGTAAAGGATGAGAAAGCATGCTTCTATGGGTTCAAATGTATAGCAGTGGGTTATGAATTCAATCCTGGTCCAGATGAGGTACAGACACAATATCTCAGTGTTATGGTTGATTGTCACACAATAACAACCTTTGTGACAAATCATTTTGTATGTCTCAGGGTATTATTCAACTGGAGAAAGAGTTGGCCTACTTGGGCAGTGTGTGTGCAGCAGCTCTGATGAAGAAAGACCTGGCCCTTCCAATTGGTATGGCAAAATCTACAATTTTGGAAGAACCAAGAAATATTAACACATGCTTAAATGTGTCATCTCTTAAAATGCAGGCAATGAATTGGAAGAGGATCTTGAGATACTTGAGGAAGCCTCTCTTCAGGTAAGTCATATTTTACTTTGTAAAATAGTTGTTTTGTATTTTCTGGGCCTTCATATTAATCCCCATGAATTTACCAGGTGTGTAAGACACACTCAGGAATCTTGGGGAAAGGCTTGGCTTTGTCTCACTCGCCAACTATCCTGGAAGCCCTCGAAGGGAATCTGCCTCTGCATCTCCAAACCAATGAGCACTCTTTTCTTGAAGATTTCATTACTTGTGTACCAAACTCAAGTGGAGGACGCCTGGCTAGGTATGTGTACAAGTATCAGTTACTGTCATAGTAAAATGTTGTCTTGACAAAATGTACAAAATGAGTGAGAATAATAAGGGGAAATGGATAACAGGTAAATGAATTGTCTTATTGTCCTTCATCGCCAGATGGCTGCAGCCAGACTCCTATGCAGACCCCCAGAAGACTTCTTTGATCCTAAACAAAGATGACATTCGTTGTGGATGGCCAACTACTGTTGTTGTACAGACCAAAGACCAGTATGGAGATGTGGTTCATGTACCCAACATGAAGGTAAAGAAAATTAATCTGTACAATTTAAGACTATGAAATAAAAAATTGACTATTATAATATATAGTGAATAGAGAAGACTTAAATGAATGCTGCCAATGCATAAGTTCTGTATGTTTTGTCTCAAGGTGGAGGTAAAGGCTGTACCTGTGTCACAGAAAAAATCTGTGCAGCCTGAAAATTTAAAGAAGTTACAGAAACTACCTGGAGGCTCTTCCCCATCGTCTTCTGGGCCTGATCTAACATTTGGAGGGCTGCCAACACCGAAGTTAGAAGCCACATATGAACCTATGATTGTAAAAGAGGCTCGGTACATTGCAATAACCATGATGAAGGTTAGTTCAGTGCTACTAAGTAATTATAACTTCTGGACAAATTAGAAAAAACACAAAATCACTGCAATTTTTTTATTACTACCTTTTTAGGCATATGAAAACTATTCTTTTGAAGAACTGCGCTTTGCCTCCCCTACCCCAAAGAGGTAAGTAAACTGGAGAATCAAAATACTTATGTGAAATGCAGTCCTCTTATTGATTTGCTCTTACTTAGACCTAGTGAAAACATGCTGATTCGTGCCAACACTGACGGGACCTATAGCGCCAATTGGACGCCAGGAGCTGTGGGCCTCTATACAATCCATGTCACCATTGATGGAATTGAAATAGGTAATCTCATAAAAAATTATTGAATTTAAAAAAATGATTATAATAATTTATAATAAGTGTATATTGTCATCTGTTTTGTGTCAGGTAATTAGTAGACCATGGTGGTGTATTTGTTCTGTGGTTCAAGATGCATTTTTTTTTTTTTTTTTTTTTTTTTTTTTGGCTTATTAAATGGCCGCAAATAATTTAGTTGTATAAATGTTGTTTAATACTATGGGCTATACTTTGCTAAATTATTGACTGTGACTGACAGATGCTGGTTTGGAAGTGGAGGTCAAAGACCCTCCAAAAGGCATGATACCTCCTGGAACTCAGATGGTAAAACCAAAAGCTGAACCTCAGCCTAGCAAAGTAAGTCTTTTTCAGCATGCATGACCATGTAATGTGTAGTAAGCATGAATGCAATATTTGAGCAAGACATAAAGATATTTACATGTCACCTCAACAACTCAAACAGAAAGTAAAAAATACCCAATTCTAGTTCCAGAAGCAAAGATGAAAGTAATAGGGACAAATAATTCAAATCTAAGAAATAAATATAACAAAAGGCAATATTTCTACAAAATTTGCTGTAAACCATTGCAGTGCATAATTGCAGTCTTTAATGGGGAAACAAGCAACAAAATGCAAATAATTAGGTCAACCTACTGCTCCTTCAGTTTGATGAGCATCAGTCTGAAGCTAATCAAGTAATTAAGACTTGAGCTACATGATTCTCTTCCTGTTACTCTTCATGTGTAGTAAGAACTGCAGGCTTTTGTGGGTTTATGCATGCTCTGGCTCTCAACTTGTCCTTTTTATTTTCCTTTCTCTTAACTGCTGCACTTATTTTACTTTTGAC
Source organism: Bostrychus sinensis (assembly GCA_020698575.1). Classification (NCBI taxonomy): domain Eukaryota; kingdom Metazoa; phylum Chordata; class Actinopteri; order Gobiiformes; family Eleotridae; genus Bostrychus; species Bostrychus sinensis. Next base: position 20,358,619 of record CM036240.1, on the reverse strand, counting down.
TTTGCTCAGCTTCTCACAATCTCCATCTCCCCTTTGCTTCTCTCAGGTTCGCAAATTTGTTTCCAAGGACAGCGCAGGTCTGCGTGTGCGTAGTCACCCCTCCCTGCAGAGTGAACAGATAGGCATAGTGCATGTCAATGGCACTATCACTTTCATTGATGAGGTAATTGACTGGAGACAGGAATGAATATAGTACAGTGTCACTTGAATCACCTAGTGTTTTTGGTAATTTTAGTGTATTATGTAAAGTAAGTTATTACAATGAATGTTCTTTCCTAAGCTTTTAAGTGTTTTTCTATCTTTGTTGCTTCACTTGCTTTCGGGCACTCTGAGGCAGCAGACAAAAAACAACAATATTTTAATAAAGATCTAATATATTTATAGAGGGTTTATCACCATCTGACAGTAGCTCTTATATCAACTCATTATCTGCTAATTTGACCCTGGACATATTCTGTTGCCTCAGGTGTTGTGAGTATTGCTTCCCTTCTTGTAGTAACAGGGTGGAATGGCTGCTGTTGCTTGTTTTCTCTTAGATCCACAATGACGATGGTGTGTGGCTCAGGCTCAATGATGAAACTGTTAAGAAGTACGTTCCCAGCATGAATGGGTACACTGAAGCCTGGTGCCTCTCTTTTAATCAGCATTTGGGCAGGAATCTACTGGTCCCAGCTGACGTAAGTAAATGGCCCACTCAGCAATCAGACCTATTTTTATGATGGTAAAGGCACCTGTGCTGTGCTGGGGAAAAGCTCAATGAAAATATTTTTTGACGATTATTGTATTAAAACATGTGCCTGACACTAACTTCTGAGTGTCTTCATAGCATGGTAATCTATGATCATCACATGATTTGTTGAGGTGTTCAGTTGCATGAAAAGATCAACACTGAGTATGTCTTCACTAACCAACAGTGCACAGTAACAGAACAGGGAGTGCATGCGTTAACTCGGTCTGAAGTTGACCACGTTTCTTTGGATAAAACTTATAAATCCTCACAGAAGCATTGATACAAACCCAAATACAGTATTTGACAATCAAAAGGGCAGTTATTTTATACAGTGTTAGTTGCATTGTGTTAGTTGTCTTTCTCCTCATTGCTTTTTACTCACAACCCATGAACAGTTGCTTACAGCAGCATGGAAACGTTTTGCTCCATGCCACAAAAACCACCATAAAAAGTTAATTTGGAGACAACTATGGTGATCTGCTGTTATTTTGTTTAATGCAGTCTTTTTTTTTTACAGTATAATGACATCATACAGTAAAGGTGGTTTTCTGTCATGAAGCAGTCACTGTGCAGTTTTGGTCAGATGTTCCTCTCTGGCTTTATATTTGCACCCTTGCTTTGGGATGCTGTAGGTGCTGGTTGCCTTCCATGTGAAGTCTTTCCGTCTGAACAGCATGACACACTACATTAGTCAAGTGGGGCATTTTTTTGGAAGTTTATTTTGAAATTTTCTAATATTTTCATTTGGTCATGCTAAAACTATTAATGCTTTTGGAGTGAATGTCAGATCCCCTTTTCCTCCCAGGTCTGCTGTTGCTTATGTCAACATTTTTATTCTTCACAAACTGCTGCCTGATACCAGTCAGACGCCACCCTATCATCTTCACTTTTATGAATTATTTCAAAATACAAAATTGTTTTTCTTCCAAAAAAATATATTAGCTCTTATCCCCATCCTCTTCCTTTTCTCTCTTGGGTCAATGGCTGTTTCTTGACTTTCTTACAATCTGTTGCTCAGAATGTCTTTAATGCTAGCCAAGGAGTCAGGGATATCGGCTTTTTGTCATGGACACCCTTAACTATATTTCCACCACAGGTGAGTTATGGAATTGAGGGACAAGTAGCTTGACTTCCTCATATAGCATAAAACGTACTTGTTATGTTTTGCTTGTCTTCTTAAATACTTGTGACTGCGTAGTCTCTTCACACAGTATAAATAATTGCACGGTTGAGCCACAGTTGCATGGTTGCTTGTTTTGTTCACTTTTTAAATCCTGTGGTGTAAAGTAAAAACTAATAAAAAACTGATATAAATCAAATTGGGTTTTACTTCATGTTGCATGGGGTCAGGGTTGAGATGGTCTGTTGCATGAGGTTTTGTTTATAGGCTGGTTGTGTAGTCCTGTATCCTTGTCACGGTCTGCTTTTATTTTAAGAAATTAAACAAAATGACTGTAAAATTCTGCACAAAACAATAGGATTTGTACCATTAAATAATTCAAATTAGCTGCCTGGCACTTAAGCTAATTAACCTATACTATATGGAGTACCTCTGGATTTTAAAAATATTGCATGTGGTAGATTATGTTTAATGTGTATCGGTGTTTACAGTTTGTTATCTGTAAACCAACAGAACTCTTTTTGGTACTAATATTATTTAGCATTGAGGGAAGTTTAGTAGCCAAATCAAACATAAAACTCATACAGCCTGTATGAGTTTCATGTTGATACAGAATGATTATTTTTTCTTTAGTAAATATCCTGTTTCATTGCTAAAGTTACTTCTCACTGGCCACATTTTAGCCTCTTGATTGAATCTGACTCTTATCCATTTTCTTACCTCTTACAGGAGGTCAGGGGCCAGTCGGAGGAGAGCGTAAAGGAGGTGAGCAGCTGCCCTTCCCACGAAGCCCCCATTCGGGTGCAGAGCAGGGCAGGGCAGGGCGGCGGCCCAGGGCTTTATAAGGTAGTGAAGACCGGCCCTTCTGGTCACAACATCAGAAGCTGCCCAAACCTTAGGGGTATCCCCATTGGAATGTTAGTACTTGGCAACAAAGTCAAGGCCATAGGCGAGGTACGCACTCACCCCAATAATGCACTGTGTTTTCATGGCTTGACTCCACAATCAAAGATGTAGAAGTGCAGTGGCTGTTGTGCTTTTTGCCCTAAGTTTATAGTATTAAATTGGGTGCTTTGGTTGTTGGTGTGTTTCTGCATTTTCTTGGTGTTTTTCCTTGCTGGAATCCACTTTTGTGACTGCAGGCTTTATGACTAACATCACTTTTAATGCATTGCACTTTCAGGTTGTCATTTGAGCTGGCTGAACCCTCTTCTTGTAGTCTGATCACAAAATCCTGGAGCCATTGCCTTCAAGCTTTATTTCTTGCCCTAACAAAAGTTCAGTAATTGGGTACCATGGACTATTTTTAGATTTCTTTAGCCTTTTAACGGGACGTAGTCAACCACTCTTTGGGATCTGATCATTGACTGCTGCGGTGTGTCATGCTGTTCAAAAGTTATGTTCTGTGAGACTATACTGGGAGGTGCAGCCTACTTGTACTAATTATTTATTCTATTTTCTTTTTTTCCTAAATTAATAATATTTCAGGGTATTGAGGAAAAATCATTTTCTTACTACTATCTTGCAATATTCTGTCCAGTTGTAGAGTAAGTTTTGTCTTCTGATATATGCTGTAAAATCTAAATGTATAATCTGGTTCTGTTAATCAGTAGTAAAATGTTTGCCTTTGTGAGTAATCACTAGTAGTAAGGATTGTGCTATACATATAACTCTTTACCGAAATTAAACTTCAATGGACTTGACTTTGTGTTACCTGTAGTAGTTGATAACATGTGAGAATGGATAAAGAGTGTTGTTTGTGCATTAGGTGGTCAACTCAGAGGGAACGTGGGTACAGCTGGATAAGAACAGCATTGTGGAGTTCTGTGAAAGTGATGAAGGAGAAGCCTGGTCGTTGGCTAGGGACCGTGGAGGAAATCAGTACCTTAGACACGATGAGGGTAAGCTATATTTAATAATGGTTATTAATGCCAGTATTCTAAACGGGTTTTTACCCAGAAGATATAATTATGATGGTTTTTTTTTACAGAACAAGTGCTACTTGAACATGGGACACAGACTCCACCACCCAGCCCTTTCTCTGTGCAGGCATTCAACAGAGCTGCAACTTCAAACGGAGCTCAAGGCTTTGACTATGGACTCTCGAACAACAAAGGTGAGGTCAACACATCAAACATGTCAATTTTATTTAATTTGCCTTATTGATTATCCACCTTTTCACATTTACATGTTTTATCAGCAATAGGTTTTCAAGTATCATTTTCCTTTTTACAACTCTGCAATGCAGCTTATGCTTTACATTTCTGTCATTTGTCTTGTTTTCCTACTAGCTACATACAATATGAGTCTTTCTTTGTATTCTTTTTTTGTCACTATCCATAGAAAGCTGCTTCTGGATTGACACAATTTGAAAAAATATATAACCAATCAGAAAAAAACTAAGCATTGCATAAAGCAACCCACTCCTTTTTACAAATAGACAAATATTTGTGATTGGCCAAGAGGGCTTGATTTAGGTGGAAATAGATCTGAATTATTGAAATTACCAAAAAATGATTGTTACAAGATTATGTAATATTAATTAGTTTGGCAAAAATAAAATTGTGAGATACTCTGGTAGCCAATAAACTGTGATAATGTAAATGGTTCATATAAAATAGCTTACTGTATAAAGTTTATGCTGCATTTCAGTGCCATTTAAGCAGTAGCATAACTTTTTAGTCAGTCAATGCTTCCACTTTATGATCACTTCAGATTTTTGTACTTTTGTGAGGTGATAATTCCTGAAAAACAACAATTAACTTGATATGCATTTTAGCCATGTGCTTCTTGAGTCAAGTTAATGTCTTTACACCTGACATTTATTTTTGTCTTTTTACTAAATTGTGGCCCAAACGTTTTCATTTTACACATCATTTCAGTTGTGCACAAGAACTGAATGATTGATGACCCTCATTGCCCTCTGAAACCTCGAGACTATAGTTTAAGCTGTAGTTGTTCCACTTCCTTTGTCTCCTGTTTGCAGGTGACCGGTTGAGTGCCATACTGAATTCCATTCAGTCTGGGCCTTTCCTCTCAGCAGCTCCCTCTTCCTCCATTTTTGAACAAGCTGCCCAAACTCCCTCCTCCTCTTCCTCCCTTGTCCACAGTCCATTTGTGTTTGGACAGTCCCCCTCCCAACTGTCTCAGCCACAACCACAGCTTCTCAGTAAGTCTGTCATGCCTTTTGACAGTTCCTGCTTGGACAGTCTTGATTCATTTATTCCCACCTTAGATTTTTGTCACCCGATACAAATTTTGTTTTTTTGTTTTTTTTTAAAATATAAACAAGACATTTAACATGAAATTTAAAACGCTAATTTTGCCATTTGCAAAATTAACAGCTAGTTAATGTGTTTGTTTTTTTTCCCACCCTCATTGCTCCTTCAGTTTAATATCAACATACCTAGTTTATATTATTTTTTCATTTACCACCTTTCCAGCCCAGGAATTCACTGCAAACAAATGTTTTACTCATAAAAAAACACAAATTTAGACTATTAACTTGGTATTCTACATGAGACAATAACTAAACCTAACCCTAATGACTATAACATGATAAACAAGTTGATAAATAATTGTTTTTATTAACATTTTCTCCTTTTTCTTGTATAATCATTGTTTCTTTTGTTTATGCTACATATTCCTCTCCTCTCAGTTTCCTTAACAATTTGCTTTAATTTCACACTGTCAAGTCTCCTTCAAACTTATTGTATTATACTTGTATTTCTGTTCTATTTCACTTGTTGTCCTTGTGTCTCTTAATTCTTTTCATTTTCTGTGTTGGCCTTTTGCATTTCATAGCATTATTCATGGCTCACTTGCCCTTTTTCCGCTATAGATGGTTCATCTCGCAGCCTTGCTTCTCGTGAACGTGTGCACAAAAGCTCTGTGTCTGTGGCTGGGCATGGTACTGCTCTCTCATCTCTCGCTTTAAAGCAAAAGGGTGGGTAATTATATGATGTAGCCCCAATCAGACTGAGGGTTGGTAATAGGGGTAAAAACGGGGCATTTACTGACAGTAAAACTTTATATGCAGTTTGCACATTGTCATTATAGTAGAGATTTAAAGACTGGGCTGGAATCCATCTTTCATCAGCTCTTCTGTGCCTTAAATCTATCTCATACCTGAAACACTGTAAAATAAACTATGTCAATTGAATAGATTTCTATGTATTATACATTTTAGTTTAACTTTTGTTATCTGCAGAAAGAAGTGCTTGGCTTAACCACAATTGGTCCCTCTCACTGGTGTAACTTTTTATAATAAATGATCTTCAGGTGAACGAGGAAATCTGATGTCTGGAGCAAAGCCAATATCTCCATCTTCTAAACACCGGCTGGAAAATCGTTCACCGAAACAGGAGAGCCGTGGAAACCGGTCGTCTGAACAGAGCAGGATCAAGACAGGGGAAGGTGGTCTTTCAGCTAGCGAAGCCCTCATTTTGAGATCAGACACTGCCAAACTGAGGTCAGATCCTCACAGCCGTTCTCATTCGCCAAATCACAACACTCTACAGGCTTTAAAGGCAGATGGTAGGACCCCAGGACTCAGGGCAGAATCGCCAAACCCTGGATCCCGCTCCTCATCCCCAAAACAAAAAGGCGTATCCTCTTCAGGAAGGTCAAGTCCTTCCAGCACCTCCTCCCAGCAAAACTCTTTATCTCATCATGATAAAAATCTCCAACCTAAAGGCAGCCCTTCTTCCAAATCTCGCCTGGATCCTCCCAGAGAAAGATCCAAATCAGACTCATACACCCTGGACCCTGATACATTGAGAAAGAAGAAAGTTCCCCTTACAGAGCCCCTGAGGGGCAGGTCTACCTCACCAAAGCCTAAACTGTCCCCTAAAGACCCAAATAAAGGTTTGATAAGCAATGTAGAGAATCGTATTCCTTCATCTCAAGTGACCCAGGAAAACCTGCACAGTGAAGTCGTAGAGGTGTGCACATCTAGTACTCTCCTCTCCAATGATGATGCCAATGATGAAAATGTAGAGGCGCAAAATGCAGAGGATGGCTCTTGTAAAGTGCACTTTAGCATTGGCAAAGCACCAGTCAAAGAGGAGCTGGAAAGCCGATCATCTCCCAAGGTCAGTCGCAAAACCTCTAGCCGACACACGCGACCTAAAAAGGACAAATCTGGACCCTTGTTTAAAGCTGAGAGCACAGCAAGGCTTTCAGAGCCTGCCAAGCAGGCCATGTCACCCTCTGTGGCTGAATGTTCACGTGCTGTCTTTGCAGCTTTCCTTTGGCATGAAGGTATTGTACATGATGCCATGGCCTGCTCTTCATTCCTCAAGTTCAACCCAGACTTAACCAAAGAGCATGCTCCTATTCGAAGCTCTCTTGGGGGACAGGGGGCTGAAGAGAAGGAAAGCAAACTGAAGAACCGGCACTCTCTGGAGATTTCGTCTGCACTAAACATGTTTAACATAGCTCCTCACGGTCCAGACATTTCCAAAATGGGCAGCATCAACAAAAATAAGGTACTATCGATGTTGAAGGAACCACCGCTGCCAGAGAAATGTGAGGATGGAAAAGCAGATGCTGTTGCCTATGAGATGACATCTCATCCCTCTATGAGGGCAAAGTCAATTTTACCTTTGACATTACAGCACCTAGTTGCTTTCTGGGAAGACATATCAATGGCTACAATCAAGGCTGCCACCCAGAACATGATATTTCCAAGCCCAGGTTCAAGTGCCATCCTAAAAAAGAAGGAACATGAGAAAGACAGTAAAAAGGCAAAGAAGGAAAAGAAGAAGAGAGAAAAGGCTGAGGTGCGCCCCAGAGGCAATCTATTTGGAGAGATGGCACAGCTTGCTATGGGTGGGCCGGAGAAGGACACCATCTGTGAGCTGTGTGGAGAATCACATCCCTACCCTGTCACCTACCATATGCGGCAGGCCCACCCTGGTAAGAATTTAGAGAGCTGAGCTGAATGTTGACACTATGTGTACTGTTTATCTGTAACATGTCACATATCTATCACAGGCTGTGGTCGCTATGCTGGTGGCCAAGGTTACAACAGCATTGGCCACTTCTGCGGAGGTTGGGCTGGAAATTGTGGCGATGGAGGCATAGGAGGTAGCACCTGGTACCTGGTATGTGATCGTTGTCGGGAAAAATACTTGAGAGAGAAACAAACTGCAGCAAGAGAAAAGGTAGCTTTATGCTAAATGTCTCAGGCTTACAACAGTCTACCTGGCTTTGTGAACTATTTCAACTTAATACAATCTTATTTTATTTTGTAGGTGAAGCAGTCAAGGAAGAAACCATTACAGGTCAAAACCCCAAGGGCCTTACCCACTATGGAAGCCCACCAGGTCATTCGTGCAAATGCATTGTTTCTGCTGTCTCTGAGTAGTGCTGCAGAGCCCAGCATGCTTTGCCATCATCCTCCCCGGCCCCCACATTCACAACTGCTTCCCAGCCTTAAGGAGGGTGTGTCAGATGAACTGCCTAACAAAATGGGCTGCCTCTACCTCCAGACACTTGCTAGGTAGCTAAAAATGTTGTAAATGTGAAGTCGTTATAGCAAAATTCTTCTACAAAATTATATATTTTTTATTATCTGTATTCCACACTCTAGGCAACACACTGAGAACTTTGGGGCTTACCAAGATGATAACCTTTTCCAAGATGAGATGAGGTATTTGCGCTCCACCTCTGTCCCTGCCCCCTATATTTCAGTTACACCTGATGCTTGCCCAAATGTGTTTGAGGAACCAGAGAGTAACATGAAATCAATGCCACCAAGGTAAAACCTTTGAACAATATTTCTTTCTCACAAGTGTACATGCTTTGTGCAGGTGAATTACTTTGAAGACGAAAAAACCTAACTTATACTTCTCTTACTTCTGCTTTTTCAGTCTTGAGACCAGTCCAATCACTGACAGTGACACAGCTAAGCGCACAGTGTTCCAGAGATCATATTCAGTTGTTGCTTCTGAGTATGACAAACAGCACTCACCATCACCAGCTCGAGTTAAGGCAGTGCCCAGGCGCAGGGTTCACAGTGGTGATGCAGGTAAGTTAATCTTTAGTAAATCTAAATATGAATGTATTATAGTCATGTTAAAAGGGTGACAGTGACCCGATCTGTTTTTGATTCAGAGGTGGGATCTTCTCTGTTGCGACATCCCTCTCCTGAGCTGTCCAGGCTAATCTCGGCACATGGCTCCCTCAGTAAAGGAGAGAGAAATTTCCAGTGGCCAGTTCTGGCTTTTGTTATACAGCACCATGACCTTGAGGGGCTGGAAGTGGCAATGAAGCATGCCTTGAGGAAGTCTGCATGCAGAGTCTTTGCCATGGAGGTACAATGATACATTATACGTTATATATCATCTTTAGCTCAGTTTATTTTTCTTTGAATATGTATTTCTGTGATTTCCCTTTAAAACCTAATGTCTGAAGATGGATGTATTCTGCTTTCTCCTAACAGGCTTTCAACTGGCTCTTGTGCAACGTAATTCAGACCACGTCCCTGCATGACATTCTTTGGCATTTTGTTGCATCTCTTACACCTTCTCCTTTTGAGCCAGAAGACGAAGAAGATGATGAAAACAAAAGCAACAAGGAAATTGTGGAACAGGTGCTTAATGGCTAAAAAATATACTGACATAAAATAAGACAAAGCTTATAATTTTGGTTTAACACGTTATTTTGTCACAAAGCAGGAAAGAGACCTTGGTGTCTGTGAGCATCCTCTGTCAGACATTGTAATTGCAGGGGAGGCAGCTCATCCTCTTCCACACACCTTCCACCGGCTCCTCCAAACCATCTCTGACCTTATGATGTCCCTTCCTAGTGGCAGCTCACTTCAGCAAATGGCTCTCAGGTATCTCTACCTACTTTATAACTATTTACCTTGCCAGAGTAAATAAATACTTTGTTTTTCTGAATTTTGACACGATGTAAATGCATGTATCTCATTCTTTTAGATGCTGGAGTCTTAAATTCAAGCAGTCAGACCATCAGTTCCTTCACCAAAGCAACGTTTTCCATCACATTAACAACATTTTGTCCAAATCAGACGACGGGGACAGTGAGGAAAGCTTTAACATCAGTGTGCAGTCTGGCTATGAAGCAATGAGTCAGGTAATGCATTATGAATGGACAAGTCAACTTAATTATGATTTGTATTTTTTCCTTAATATTGCATCATTCTATTTGGGTTTTACATGCTGCTTATCCATCTATATAATTTACATATATTTTAAAGGATCTGTGCTTGGTGACCTGTCTAAAAGACCTGACAAGTGTTGTGGACATAAAGACATCTAGTCGACCAGCCATGATTGGCAGTCTCACTGATGGTTCCACTGAAACCTTTTGGGAATCTGGAGATGAAGACAAGAACAAAACCAAAAGCATTACCATTAGCTGTGTGAAGGGTATTAATGCTTCAAATGTGTCTGTACATGTGGACAACTCCAGAGACATTGGGGTAAGAAGGCAACAGAAATCCAAGTAATAACGTTTACATTTCAAAATTCCCTGCAATAAGCATAAATTGTACCTCTTAAATTTGCTCTATGCCATTCCTAGAACAAAGTCACCTCAGTAACATTTCTGTGTGGAAAAGCAGTTGAGGACCTCTGTAGGATAAAACAGGTATTGCCAACTAACTAAAATAATGATATAAATATTTTAACATAATTTAATTGTGACATGGCTCTTGTGACAATATTTTATTTTATGTTTGCATAAAAATGAGCTTTGCTTTATATCTAAATTACAAATAACAGACTTATATAAAATATCTAGTTAATAGTAGTAATATAAAAATAAATAGTATAAATGTTTAATTTATACAAAAATGTAAAATAAATTGAAATAATGTAACTTTCTATAACATTTTATTTTATTTATTATTATTGGGTATACAATAACAACACATTTGCTACATCTTTTTTTAGGTTGACCTTGATTCTCGACACATGGGCTGGGTGACTAGTGAGCTTCCTGGTGGGGATCATCATGTGATCAAAGTGGAGCTTAAAGGCCCAGAAAACACTCTAAGGGTTCGCCAGGTGAAGGTCCTCGGTTGGAAAGAGGGTGAGAGCATCAAGATTCCAGGTCAAGTGTCTGCAAGTATGGCCCAACAGAAGAACTGTGAGGCTGAGACACTGAGAGTGTTTCGCCTCATCACCTCACAGGTTTGTCCAATTTCTTAACAATGTTAAGTTAATGGGGCTATATTATGCTTTTCATAGTTTTAAACCAATATAGGTTGCCTCACCAACCTTTAAAAACATTACCTGATTAAAAGAGAAAATATTTAAGTTAAATACTCTACTGGTGCTGTAAGGGAACAGTTGAAGAGAGCAGCAGAGAACTGCTGTGTTGTGCTGTCTTGAACATAATCAGTGAAAAAAGCACTTTTCTTCCTTAAACTTTTTGTATGATTTCATTTTACTACAAAATGAAAAACGGCTGTGAGGAATCAGTGGAACCACAGCTGTACACCATCTGCACACACTGTACACTAGCAGATAAATGAATGTGGGCAGGCTGGATGTTGAGGGCTTGTTGACTGGTCATTGCTTCCTAAGGGCTGTTCTATAAAAGATGCTCAGGAAAACCATGCTTATGGCCCGACTTTTAGCTAGAGTTACTGTAAACATAAGAGTCTAAGGCTCATACAGCTGAACTAATGCCAGTCAGACTGAATGAGCCACTTTAATGTCATGCGTTGGCAGCCGATTGAAGTAGAGCGACGATTCAGTCGATCCTCAATGAAAAACTATGGCCAGGAAACAATCCACAGAGGAGCTGTCAAACTAATGCATAAATACAGCCCCTTTAGCCTCAGTTGAGAATAATTAAACAAGTGGTACAGACGGTAGCTTTTACTACTCAACAACAAAATAGACTTATCCAAATAAGCCTAGCTCATGGAGTTAGCTAGTTTTTTGGAACAGCCCTCTGGAGTTGACGGGAGTTTGTTTGAGGGACGGCGGTTCGTAAAACTGAGCCTTCTGAGGGCTCAGAAACTCAGTGCCAGACAATGCAGGAATACTCAAACAGGTGTGAATGAAACAAAACACAACTTCAGGTACAGTATGTTTTTGATGAAGGAATAACATGGTAGAAAGCTCAGAAAAGTCGATTTTGGATAATATAGCCCCTTTAAGGAGTACAGCCTACAAAGCTATTTTTGTAAACTTGTTGAGATATCATGAAAAACTATTCTGATGCTATAAGTGGACTAATGAAAAAAATAATTTACTGTATGATTAGGTCTTTGGAAAACTCATTTCTGGTGATGCCGAGCCAACACCAGAACAAGAAGAGAAAAACTTGCTTTCATCTCCAGAGGGAGAAGACAAGGTCTGTTGTCGATTGTTGTTGTAACATGTTTTATTCATATTCATAATTTCATCAAACTTTAATTTTTTTTTTGCGAATAGGTACCATCTGATGCTGACCTTAAGGAGCACATGGTTGGCATCATCTTCAGCAGGAGCAAGCTTACCAATCTCCAGAAACAAGTAAATATCCAGGTCCTCCTTAGACATGTTCTTTTAAACTTAACTTTAACTATCTGATATATTTGTATAGGTGTGTGCACACATTGTTCAAGCTATTCGCATGGAGGCCACACGAGTCAGGGAGGAATGGGAACATGCCATTTCCAGCAAAGAGAACGCCAACTCTCAGCCGAGTGATGACGATGCCTCTTCAGATGCTTACTGCTTTGAGCTCCTGTCCATGGTCTTAGCTCTCAGCGGCTCCAATGTTGGTCGCCAGTACCTAGCACAACAGCTAACACTAATGCAAGATCTGTTCTCACTGCTTCATACTGCTTCTCCTCGAGTACAAAGACAGGTGGGCAGGAAAATTTGAGACTTAGACACATACAATATTTAGAACTGTAGGAAATATTTATACTCATCAGATACATTGTAAATTAAGTGAATTATTGCAGTACTTCTAGCTTTGGTTATTTATTTCTATTGGCCCACTGTGCTTATGTTTTTATGTTGTTGTCTTATCTTAGGTGACATCTTTGCTTAGACGGGTCCTTCCAGAGGTGACACCTGTACGGCTTGCCAGCATTATTGGTGTAAAGGCCTTGCCACCAGCAGATATCAGTGACATTATACACTCCACAGAGAAGGGCGACTGGAACAAACTAGGCATCCTTGACATGTTCCTGGGATGCATTGCAAAAGCCCTTACTGTGCAGCTGAAAGCCAAAGGCACAACCATTTCTGGGACTGCTGGCATGGCTGTGGGCAAAGGGGTCACAACTGTCACACTGCCTATGATCTTCAACTCTAGGTATGTGGGCATATTTTAAACTAACAATAAAATGCTGACTTAGCTTTGTAGCAAATTTACGTTTTTAATAATAATGTATTATCCCTCTCTTATATAAGTTATATTCGCAGAGGTGAGAGCCACTGGTGGATGAAAGGCTCCACTCCTCCACAAATTGCAGAGATTATTATAAAGCTGATTAAAGACATGGCAGCTGTAAGTTTGCTGTTTGTTTGCTCATTTTGCTTGCCTTTATTGTTTAACACACTTTTACTTTTACCTTACTTTTAAAGGGTCATCTTTCCGATGCATGGTCCAGAGTCACCAAAAATGCAATTGCCGAGACTATCATTGCTCTGACGAAAATGGAGGAGGAGCATCGGTCTCCAGTAAGATGTATTGCCACAACAAGGGTATGGATCAGATTATCCTTTTGTTTTTTGATTTTATATATGTACAGATTTAGGAATCACTGCAACAAATTCTTTCCTTTACTCTCCACAGCTTTGGCTAGCCTTAGCTTCACTGTGTGTACTGGACCAAGATCATGTAGACAGGCTGTCCTCTGGCCGCTGGATGGGCAAAGATGGACAACAGAAACAGATGGTAATAACTGTAGAAACATTGATAGAAAAAAATAATAATAAAGTTTTATTTATCTATAACCTTTTAAGTATTCTTTGCTTTAAAGCCCATGTGTGACAACCATGACGATGGTGAAACAGCAGCCATCATCCTGTGTAACGTGTGTGGCAACCTCTGTACTGATTGTGACCGATTCCTCCACTTACATCGGCGCACACGTTCTCACCAAAGACAGGTCAGTAGTCATACATTGTTTTCTTAGGTATTTTATTACTTATTTCATTTCAAACATTTACATTTGTGGCATAGGTGTTTAAAGAGGAAGAGGAGGCCATAAAGGTGGATCTCCATGAAGGCTGTGGAAGGACCAAGCTTTTCTGGCTCATGGCTTTAGCTGATTCAAAGACTATGAAGGCCATGGTGGAGTTCAGAGAACACACAGGTAACTTAAAATGAGAACCTTAGAAACAATTTAAATTTATTTGCCATATGACTAACTGGTGATTGTGTAGAATTTAGGGATAGGGATAGGCTCTTTTCCCCTGTACCCCCCCCCCCCCTTACCCACCTGTAAAGAATATGCATTAAAAGTTTGTATTTTGTAGGTAAACCAGCTTCCAGCAGCTCAGATGCCTGCAGGTTCTGTGGGACCAGGAATGGAACTGAGCTCTCTGCTGTGGGGAGTGTCTGTTCAGACCCAGACTGCCAGGTACCTGCAGTTGCCAAAGATATTGATACCACTATATCAGTGGTGTCCCTAACCCTCATTTTGTTTTCTGATATTTTCCACAGGAGTATGCTAAACTTGCCTGCAGTAAGACACATCCATGTGGGCACCCCTGTGGGGGAGTTAAGAATGAGGAGAGTTGCCTGCCATGTCTGCATGGTTGTGACAAAAACACTGGCTGTCTGAAACAAGACGCAGATGACATGTGTATGATCTGCTTTACTGAAGCTCTCTCCGCTGCCCCTGCTATACAGGTAGACAGAAGACTAGACATTGCGGTGGACCTTTGGATTATATATTGGTATGCATATTTGATGAGGAATTTCATTTCTGTTCCCAGCTGGATTGCACTCATGTATTCCACCTTCAGTGTACCCGCCGCGTTCTGGAAAATCGTTGGCTAGGCCCTCGTATTACTTTTGGTTTTATGTTGTGTCCTATTTGTAAGGTAAATTTCTGCTTGCTCTTTTGCTATCTAAGATTTTAAATACACATTCCGTGTAATCATTTATTGTACAAAGTCCATGCAAAAAGCTCAGTTGACTAACTGTAGTTGGGTTTGGTTGTCTCTAGAACAAAATCAACCACTCTGTTCTCAAGGACCTGCTTGATCCTATTAAGGAACTTTATGAGGATGTGAGGAGGAAGGCTTTAATGAGGCTCGAGTATGAGGGTCTACATAAGAGTGAGGCAATAACCACTCCAGGAGCACGCTTCCACAATGACCCAGCAGGCTTTGCTATGAACAGATATGCATACTATGTCTGCTACAAATGCAAAAAGGTTCTCCATCCTGTTATTTTAACAAACATTTAGCTGTGTTAGCTTTGAGAGTTTATAGAATCTTTTTACCAGGCCTATTTTGGAGGAGAGGCACGCTGTGACGCTGAAGCGGGACAGGGAGATGATTACGACCCCAGTGAGCTCATCTGTGGTGCTTGTTCAGATGTGTCCAGGGCTCAGGTAGGTTTTTTACTCACAGAATCATTCAATAGTTAAGCCAAAGTATAAACCCTCTTTTAATGTTTCATGTATACTTTTGCTAGATGTGCTCTAAGCATGGCACAGACTTCCTTGAGTATAAATGCCGGTACTGCTGTTCTGTGGCGGTTTTCTTTTGCTTTGGCACCACACACTTCTGCAATGCCTGCCACGATGATTTCCAGAGGATGACCAGCATCCCTAAGGAGGAACTGCCTCATTGTCCTGCAGGTGCTTGACTGCTCTATTGACTGTGCCACAAAATATGTGATCAATGTGTGCTCATGTATACTTTGTTTTTTTTTTCACAGGGCCCAAAAGCAAGCAGCTGGAGGGCACGGAGTGCCCTTTGCATGTGGTACACCCACCAACGGGGGAGGAGTTTGCTTTGGGCTGTGGCGTGTGTAGAAATGCTCACACCTTTTAAAAATCCGCACTGAGAATCAGTTTCTCTACTGTGATTTCTGGCTGCTGCTGAAGCTCAGCCATGAAGCTTGACTCAGGCGTTGTCAAGTTTCCTGGACACTGGACCAGGTCTCTGCTCTAAGCCAAGAGTCTTCAGGTCTGCATTAGTAACCATACTCTGCCATAAACTTGAGTGGTGGCTACTCCGAAGAAACCTGAATGAATAAAGAACAATACGTTTAAAAAAGGAAAAAAAGAAAATAACTTGTGACGTGTTTGCATGCGGCCGCTGTATCCCCTCGGCTTCTTTAGACGTTGCACACCTCCTGATCACTGAAGTGTAACATTAACAATGAGTATAAAATAAATTTACCTAAGGCAAGTTTGGATCAGTGTGGGGTTAAAAAAGGAACAGGCCGTATTTCCAGCTTCCTATAAATTTAAAATATTGTTATATGTAAACTTTTCGTAATCTTGTACAGTATTCTCCACTGTCAAGTGCATCATGGGTTGACAGATAAAAAAAAGGTTGGTGGAAAAGACTGTTAAAATGTTATGTTTGGAACGAAAATAGTGTATGATTTATCTAATCTTGTATATAATGATATTATTCAAAATAGCTGTATTACAAAGTTGCTACTCTTCACTTCAGTTTTGTTTGATATTCTGGGTTATGTTTTGAGCCAGAACTTTTATTGAAGTGCAATACTGGGTGTGCCTCCTATTTTGCAGCTGTTTAACCTATGGAATGTATGTTGATAAAGCCACTGTACATTTTTATACAGTAGACAGTATCTCATAAATGTCAGATCTCTTCCATTGTCCATGAGAAGTAGAAACCTGGCACTTACAGTCAATGATGGTGGATGTAAATTGTGTTTGCAACCCTTGGTGAATGAAAAGAAAATAAGATATACAAAACCTCAGGATGAGACTGAATACAGTTGAATAAGGTGAAAGGGCCCGTCTTCACACCAAATATATTGTGCACCCATTATCATTTTTCCTAGTAGGAGGCGGCGGCGGGGGGGGGGGCATCGGGGTCTTTAAGAAACAGAGTGTAGAAAATAAGCTGCTGTTAAATAAAAAGCTTAATACACGTGAATCTGCTCTGTAATATCTGTGGTGGATGGAGTTGAATGGTAATAAACCAGGTTCTCTGTTTCGCAAGGTTTTTCAGGTGTGTCTTTCTTAAATGAGTATTGACATTTTCTTTAAAATTACTGCTTGCTTGTTTTAATTATCCCTTATCAATATAATGTATAAAGTGCAAAGTATGAGTAAATACACATTCATTGTATAAATTTGAACAAACAAAAATAAATGTCATCTCATGGGTTGTTCTGGATAATGTATTAAACAAGATGCTCAGTCGTTTATTATGACTGATATTTACGATAAATAATTTAAACGCGTGTTTTCATTAAATTGAGAAAATGTAAATATAGTTGGTCACGTGGTAACCATGAATCTGCACTGGCGAGCTTTATGGCTTTGCAAACCAAAGACACCACCAGCCATTTCACATTTTATTTCCCATAATGCACCGCTCGACTCACAACAACACTTCGCCATTTCAGTTTTAAGGGGGGGCCAACTCCCGCGAAGGAATTGGGTCAACTGAGCGGTGGTGCAGGACTCCTACCGATTCTTGTTGAAAACATCTCCCACTTTTCTCTGTCGTCAAAAGGCGCTGGTATTGTGCTCCGATGCGTGTTTTCTGGTTCATACGAATGAGTTTTTCCAGTGTAGGCCCGGGCTGAAGCATCACTCTATTTGTCGGATTTGTCTGCTAACAGCTACTGAGCTAGCTGAGTGTAAACATCGAGGTAGGATGGGTGGCCAGTGTGGCTCTCTGTCGTGTTTGACTTACATGTACATGTGTTCGAAATGTCTGCATTTATAATTAGTTTTTATGCAATATCCTATATGTTCATTTAAGTGGACAGTGTAATCTAACCTAGCAAGAAATGCAGTTGAAGTTGCAGTGCTCGTAGCTTGCTGTCACTGTTATTAGTAAAACCTTTTTACTGTACTTTTTAACTTCACGTGGGCAATTTGTTTAAAATTTCAGTTTGATAAAATGGTTTGTTTACATTAGCAGCATTTACCATAAAATTCAACACTAAGTACCAATCATTTACCCTCTAATTAATGAACTATCATACAGACACATTTTGTTTACATTTCATGTTGAATAAAATGAGAAGAGCAGAATTTGAAATATAATACTTCAGTTGCATGTCTGCATGTTTTACCCATGATAATAACATTTTCTTGTAGAATGAAACGGATGAAAGGAGGTGAGGAGGACAGTAACAGCTCCTCTAGTGTAAACTCAGCTGAGATATGTAAAAGGATGCGGCCACAGGACTGTGAAGAGCCTGGGACAAAGGGGGTCAGTGATGCACCAGACTGTGACTGGGCACGGCTGCCACAGGAACTCTTGCTCCATATCTTTCAGTACCTTCCCCTGCTGGACCGGGCCTATGCCTCTCAGGTGTGCCGTGGGTGGAACCAGGCTTTCCACATGCCTGAGCTGTGGAGGTGTTTTGAGTTTGAGCTCAACCAACCAGCCAGCTCCTATCTTAAGGCCACACATCCTGATCTTATTAAGCAGATCATAAAAAGGCACTCCAATCATCTGCAATATGTTAGTTTCAAGGTGAGAATAAGTCCCAAATACTGTTCCCATCACATGTAAATAGTATGTAAAAGCCATATTTTTCTTGGCAGGTGGACAGCAGTACAGAGTCTGCAGAGGCAGCGTGTGACATCCTTTCACAGTTAGTGAACTGCTCACTAAAGACATTGGGACTCATCTCTACAGCCAGACCCAGTTTCATGGAAGTCCCAAAGGTAAAACTACTTAATGCATATTGGTTGGGATTTCTTTCCAGAATCCTGTCTACAAATTGTAATAAAAACTGTGTCTTATTGACAGAATGTTTTATGGTGGTTTATGAACTTATCCTAAGTCAACAAGTTAGGCACGTGACTGAAAAGCAATTTGAGTTCTTGTCCAAGGACAAGATAATATTTACTAAAGGCATTTTATTGTGTCTTTTCAGTGAAGACTTGTGTTAGGGAACATTTATAATACCCTTGAAAAGTTCACATAATAAGGCCATGGTCACCCTCACCTGCACAGTAACCATAACAAGGTTTGCTTATACTTGTCAGCACATAATCTGTTGCAGCTACTTGATGCATGAGAGGCTTTACTAAATCACTTCACTTTAAACTAGGAGGCCGATTATTTTAGCAGTTGTCTTATACAGGTCATTATTATACAAATTAGCAACAGATTGTTTAAACTGTACTGGATTTAATTGATTCAACCATTGTACTTCTTTTACAGTCTCACTTCATCTCAGCTCTTACTGTGGTGTTTGTAAACTCCAAATCGTTATCTTCACTCAAGATTGATGACACACCAGTGGATGATCCATCTCTAAAAGTGCTGGTGGCAAACAACAGCGATACTCTGAAACTGCTAAAAATGAGCAGCTGTCCTCATGTCTCTCCAGCAGGTACAAGATATTTACTATCAACAGCATTCCACACAAACTATTTTGTGGCTTAAAAGTTGTGTTTTGCAAGCCCTTTTGGTACTGTTTAAATTTTCTTTGATCAGTTGTGTGCACATCTTCATTTGTGTATATTTGCAGGGATTCTGTGCGTAGCAGACCAGTGTCATGGTTTGAGAGAATTGGCTCTGAACTACCATCTCCTGAGTGATGAGCTCCTATTGGCTTTGTCCTCTGAGAAACACGTTCACCTGGAACATCTTCGTATTGATGTTGTGAGCGAGAATCCTGGACAGCACTTCCACACTATAAAGAAGAGCAGCTGGGACGCTATGGTGCGACACTCACCCAAATTCAATCTGGTCATGTACTTCTTTCTTTATGAAGATGAATTTGGCCCTTTCTTTAATGAGGAAATTCCTGTCACACATCTCTACTTTGGCCGCTCAGTTAGCAAGGAGGTCTTGGGCCGTGTGGGTCTTCACTGCCCTCGTCTGGTGGAGTTGGTGGTATGTGCAAATGGCCTGCGCCCTCTGGATGAAGAGCTCATACGCATTGCCAAGCACTGCACCCAGCTGTCTGCTATCGGCCTGGGGGAGTGTGAGGTCTCCTGCAGTGCGTTTGTGGAGTTTGTGAAGATGTGCGGCCGACGGCTTTCACAGTTGTCCATCATGGAGGAGGTGCTGATTCCAGATCACAAATATTCCCTGGATGAGATTCACTGGGAGGTTTCCAAGCATCTAGGTCGAGTCTGGTTTCCAGACATGATGCCAACCTGGTGAAGGAAAACCACAAGGGCACACAGAGGTCAGAGTGTCAAATTTGCTGTTGATAGCCCCCATGTGTGCATAAAATGCTCAATAGTGGGGAAATGTTTGGTGCTACCATTGAGCTGACTGGACTTCTTTGTTTTTTATTTTATTTTTTTTTTATTTTATTTTATTTTTGTGGCGTGAAGGAGAAAAAATTCAATGTGGCACCTAACTGCTGCACAATGTTGCTTGACATTCAAACACAAAAATCTTTTATCTTTTATTTGCCTCAAAATGGAATTGTGCTTCATCTAATCCTGAAACAGCTGGTATCTTCACTTGAACAGTCAGCATACAGGCAGTACACTTGAATAATTATGACTTAAAAATCTATTTACGGTGTATGAACATTGTAGCCAGATTATATCATCTGGGGCCTATATGAAATGTTGGTTTATGAAATGTATGTGTGTGTGCATGGGAGTTAAGCGGGTGCTTTTATATATTTTAGCATTATGGAGTAATTTGAAAATATGGGTGGCTCCAGGGCATGTTATGACACCACCACTTTGCCTAAATCTGGTTTAAAACAGGCGCTTTTGGTAATGTACCTTTGTATAGATGTTTTGACAGAAGGCTTTATGTCAAGTTACATTCTTTTTACAAAAGGCTGGTTACCTTGTATAAAATAGAGCACAAGTGGTAATTACATCTCCTTATTTTCCTCATGTTTGTAAAAACAACATGATGGCAAGAGCAATGTGAAAATAGTATAACCTGCTTAGAACCCTAATGTATAGGTTTATGTGATCTGAGGTACTGTTGACTGATGTAATTGATTTTTATTTTCCCAGAGATATGCAGATTGTTTTATTGCTGCATCACAGAAAGTGGAAACACAATCCTCTGTTTTATGGATGGTAACTGTACAGTTAGAATATTTACAAGCACCTTAAAAATCTTAAGGGCGGGTCCTTACAATTTCATTTTAGAAGCACCCAAATGTTTTTTTTTTTCAAGGAGAGTATACAGAGTAATTCTGTGTATATAGATAGTGCACAAGATGGTCTCAATTTGAAGGTAGCTATAGACTCCAATCTTGTGGTCAGATTGTTGTTCATTCTTTACTTTAGTCTTTATTTTATCTGCAGCTTACAGTGCACGCTGGGAGTGCAAAATTATCCCATGTTCTCTCAGGTGCATCTAGGTGCATAAGTATGTATTATCTATGGAGGTTTCATTAGTATATTCTGCTAATTGCCTATTCAAACTCTAAACCTGTTATGTTTTGTGAATATCTGCCCTCCTCTTAGCCTTCTTTTGGGCACTGTTGTATCATCACACTGAGCAGAAAAAACAAGGAGGGAATGCAGTATTCATTTTGTTATTACAAACACTGTTTCTGTGGCTTTTGTCATTGCTCCTGTCCAAACATCCACTTGATTTTGTTGAAGAGATTTGGCAAGTCAGATGAGTGAAACAAACATTTTCCTTTAAGAAGGAAGTTGATAGCATCTGTATATAAAATGCTGTGTGTTTGAATACAAATAGAAATGTACTTATTTCTGTATTTCACCCTCTGTCAGGGTTTGAAGTTTGCTTAACCAATGGCTTGTGTCTTTTATAGACCAGAGTGCGAGTTATTCTTTACTAGATTTTTCATACTGTATTCACTATAGAGATGATAAGCAATGTAATTTATTGATAGCTTTTGTAAAATGTTTTGTTTTACAGTCTTATAGAAAAACGCAGCCATTACCTGTGCAGTTCAGATTTCTTGTGGAGGGCTGTGGCTTTTCCAGCTCTATTCTGATTGTTTTATTGTGTTTTAACAATCCAAAAATTTTAATTCATTACCAGAGACAATGACCACTGTTTTTATTTTTGTGAAAGCCATCTTTTTTCCATAGCAATGACATTAAACACCTGCTTAAATGGCATTTTGATGTTTCAAACAATCAATCTTAAGGGAAAGCATCATTGATGTGACCTTGAAATTATTTGGCAAAAACATGTCGTGTGGTCTGCAGCCTTTTGGATAACCCTGCTTTACGTTTCACAATTTATTTAGGTTGGAAAGTGCCATAATTCTTGGGATAAATGATGGCTATTTTGACGCTACATAGATTGGCTAGCTGTAGATGAAAAAAGTCAGGAAAGCATGCCATTGAAATTAAAGATGACATCTCTTTTCTTCATAAAAACAAACAATGGCTTCTAAAATTAGGTAGTAAGCGCATTGCCTGGGATTGTCAGCCCATCTTTTTCCTGCAAGGCTTTGCAGTAATGATGACTCAGAAAGATATTCAGATTGGTAATTTTAGTCTGTTGATAGTACTGCTAATTTTCATACCTGTGCCGACTGTCTGTGCTTATGTGCAGTAACATATCTCCTGATGATATTTCTAATTATGTGCAGTGCATTTACCACTTGTCATAAAAGCATTTCTAAGGTTATACTTAGGTTGTGAATTTTGAAGATCATGTCTAAATAATACTAAAAGGCACTGTAAGCAGCATGCGTTCATACTGGTTTAAAAACGGTACTGCGGTCTAAATCAAAACAATGCTATCTTTTCTGATTGGACGATCAGCAATGCAGTTTCAGAAACAAAAACAACTTGGCCATTATGCAATTTTTTAAAAATTGTTAATTACTCAACTGTATCATTATCAGTAAAACTCATATTTGGGGACACATAGGTAATTTTTTATGAAGAATAATAAAAAATATATATGCTGCTCATAGTACCTTTTATAAAACTGCAAAAATCTTGATCCAGATGAATACAGATTTTCATATGTAAGAGGGAAAGTCTTTTATATTACAACATTTTAATTTCACCTCATTTACTCAATGAACCATTCATGTTTATTAGGAGTAAACTGGTGTTGTCCTTTAGTCCTGCTTCTGTATGGCAAAAGCTTTGTCTGCTTTGTTTTTCTAATCACCTTTCTGAAAATGAAAATGGTTGTGTGATCCTATACTGGTAATAAAGTTGTGAATGTACTCATTGTGTCAGTCATTTAAATGGAGCATTTACATTGTGGTATGAGATATTTTATTTTTTAAATAAAACGTAAGGTAAACCTTTCAACAATAACATGAATTTTGTTTTAATGCATTAAAAACTCTGATCAAACATTTAAAGATTTTGGAAATATAGTGTTTAGATCTGTTAGCTGTGGCGTAAACATTTTACTTAAAAGTTATGGTAATGGTACTTCCTCATATGTAATCTGTATATATGGATATTTCATTGGAAGATGCCAATATTCAAAGTTGTAGTAAAGGTAAAACTTTCTGTCCAGCACAACTTTTTCATAGGCCTCCAACAGACTCATGACTATGTCAATAAAGGACTGGTGAGGCCTAAACATGTAGTAAAATTTCCTTATGTCCATTGCTAGATTTTTCAAGGCAGGCTGGCCAAATATAGCACTGTCATTCCCAAGGTATGTAGGCTCTCCACTGTACAAGTAGATCTTTGTGTAGTTAGTTTGTGTCCGACTGGATAGTTTGGCTCCCAGTTCAGCCAGTTTCCTGTATGTGCGATGGACAAACTGGGAGCAGTCGTAAGACTCAAACCACACTGTAGCATTTGGGCCTGGTTCAGAGCGTACAGTCCAGGTCTCGTAGTATATACCAGTCCGGTTGTCCTCCTGCACCCACTGAGCCATGTCATTAAACTGGTTACCTAAAGGGTTGTAATATTAAGGTTAGATTACTTTTGTCAATAATGGCTGCTTATATCACTGCAATTTAGAACATCAATAGATGCTAAAAGGAAAATCAACAACTCAAAAATTAGTTGTCATCTTACCTGAGATTTCACCTATTTTCTCTAATGTGCCATTTTGTGACCAGTGCAAGTCATCTATGCCTTCAAAGAAGCAGGCAGCTCCCTGATTGCACCAAAATGGGGCATTGACTTTTGGTCTGAGATGAGGAAAGGTGCAGTTGCCTAGCTGAAAAAGCTCGTACCACTCCATGGTGAAGTTGGTCCCTTTCTCTGAGCTACTGAACCCAATGGCGTCATGCATAATATGCTGGGAAGACAACAAGCACAATACTGTGAGAAAGTAATGTCCAGACCAGACCAGTTGACAGGCTTCCTGGGGCCCATGTGGGTCCCCTATAAAACAAAATAAATGAAGAACCAGTTGTTGTTTTAGATTTTATGTTCTTACCATTTTTCCAAGGAGATCCCCATACTTGAATTCCCAAACAGGAGTCTGTAGCCGATAAACTGAGATGACATCAGTTTCTCTCATGTAGGGTATCCGCCCATCCGGGTCACCTGTGGGACAGAAGGGGTACAAGGCCTGGCAGTAGGAGTCAACATCAGGGCGGTAATCAAACCTCCTGTGGGTGACACCAGAGAAGAAATCTCAATAAAACATATTTTATGAAACAAAACAACTTTGTATATATATGTGCGAAAATGTAAAAAATACAAGTAGTAATCCACGTGACATTAAATACGATCTTTACATTTGCACATTGTTGTTGTGATAACAACATATATATATGTATGTGTGTGTGTGTGTGTGTGTGTGTGTATGTTATCACAACAACAACAATGTGCAAATGTAAAGATCGTATTTAATGTCACGTGGATGCACAAGGTCTCAAAAAGGGTCACTTTTTACTACTTATATTTTTTACATTTTCGCAAATACTTTGTACACGAAATACGGGTTAGTACACATTTCCAGGTCACCACTTATTACATTAAATACATTGGCAGCCTTTTGGTCAAATTTGTAGAAATAGTCGCGGCTGTCACATGATTGTATGTTTACTGTCTTAAACTACAAAGTACTTACTTGTAGGGAACGGGCCACTTCTGCCGTCGCTCCTCACCATTTCTA
Source organism: Bostrychus sinensis (assembly GCA_020698575.1). Taxonomy (NCBI): domain Eukaryota; kingdom Metazoa; phylum Chordata; class Actinopteri; order Gobiiformes; family Eleotridae; genus Bostrychus; species Bostrychus sinensis. The sequence goes on along the minus strand of CM036240.1, from coordinate 20,333,643 downwards.
AATTGTGCACAAACATTAAAACGCAGAAGCAAACTAAAAAGCAAAACCAGGTAGTAAATCATTGTAAAAGTCTTAGATATATTAGTTCAAAAAGAAAACGCTAGGACTGCGGTCTCCCCATAGCTCTACACTTCCTTGTGCTGTGGTCACATGAAACAAGCTAGCAGTAATAGTAATTATGCACAAGATGGCGCTCTTGGGGAATGTCAAAATTCAAACAGTAGAAGAAGTAGCCGTCTGTCCTCTCAGGTGTCCACCATGCTCAGTCTGCTGCGCCATTGTGGCCGTAACTTGCTGACATTCAGGACTATTCAGGCTCTAAACTCAACTTATTCCACAGAAATGGCTAAACGCGTGGCTGTGGTGTTGGCGGGCTGCGGGGTTTATGATGGCAGTGAGATACACGAGGCCTCAGCTGTTTTGGTGCACCTGAGCAGAGGAGGTGCAAATGTAAGTTTGTTTTCTATTATTATTAACTGTAGTGAGAACTGGACACAGAAAGGGGTGGTGTAAGGAGTTAAGAGCATGCTCAACTGCGTGACCATACAAATTAGATCCACGTTATAGTTTTACTGAATTAATGATTGGTGAGCTTTTTCTGCCTAGATGTGGTAATGTTTGACTTAATTTTTTCTACTTGACTGAAATTATTAAGTATAAACAATTGCAAATGCTCTCAAAAAGGTAACAATAAAGAGAAAAATTATGAAGGTAATTCAGACTCCGATCTAAAAAATATATGCAGTAGTAAAGCAATGTTTTTAAAAGAAGTGAAGTTAGCAACTCGAAACACCATCTAGTTCCTGGAATACATGGAAAATAAGTTATAAAAGGGCCTATATTATGTATGTAAGTGCAAAAGAAATTCAAAAATACATTTTTCATTTTGACAATTGCTTTTCACATAAACTTAGTTTGCCAATTTTGCTCTAAATGTTGTTAACCAGTTGCTTCTAAGTGGGAATTAAATTGAAATGTAATTCTGTCTCCAGGTCAATATGTTTGCACCCAACATTGACCAGATGCATGTGGTGAATCATCTAAAAGGAGAACCATCACAGGAGACAAGAAACGTGTTGGTAGAAAGTGCAAGGCTGGCCCGTGGAAACATCCAGGACCTGTCCAAACTCAGCGTCAAAGATCATGATGCTATCATATTCCCAGGTATCAAAAAATGTATTCCTAGGCTGTTTTTTACTTTTTAAATCTGTATTTGAGTAATTAATAAAAATTATTTCAGGGGGCTTTGGAGCAGCTAAGAATCTATGCACCTGGGCAGTGCAGGGGAAAGACTGCTCTGTGAATGCTGAGGTCCAGGCCGTGCTGCAGGCATTTCACAGTGAGGGCAAGCCCATTGGCCTCTGCTGCATCTCCCCAGTCCTTGCTGCCAAAGTGTTTTCAGGATGTGAAGTCACTGTTGGCATCGAAAAGGATGAAAAGTATGTGCCTATTGTCCAGGTGTTTGTGTTGTGTTGTGTATTTACAATTACAGAGGTTTTAACAATAAACTATTAGTCTTTTCCCATGAGATTCTAAATTATTGCGATGCACCTGTATATTATATAGCTTTGGCAGCTTTACCACAACTTTAAAAATGTCTTTTTTTAGGTATCCAAACACTGTTGACACGGCAGCGGCTATTAACCAGCTGGGATGCAAGCATGTGAGTAAGAGTGTCAGTGAAAGCCATGTGGATGAGAAGAACAAGGTGGTCACCACTTGTGCCTTCATGTGTGATGCTCCCATTCATGAGGTTTTTGATGGGATTGGTTCAATGGTGAAGGATGTGCTGAAGCTAGCATAATGTCTGATTGTGATTGATGATGAAAACAGTTGAAAAGGATGGACTACCGCTTTAACAAGGTTTCTAAGCACTTAGTAACATGTTACCAGCAGTATATGATCATAACTCCAAATACAAATCACTTTTTGTGTCAAATACAAAGTAGTTCATTTTCAGATTTATTACATTTGCAAAACATTTTGATTGTTAACATTAACAACAAGATGAGAAAATCAATTGTAAAGAACATGTAAATAAATAACATAAAAGGGAATTAACTGTGTCTGTACTTTATTAAAAAATAATTGCACACTAAAATAATTTTGTAACTTTATTTTAGGTCACGTTTTTTTTTATTTTTACATTTTTTTTCAAATCTTGAAGGAGTAACCATTAGACCTGGTTGTGATGAGGGTTCGTCATTTGCACATATGAAAATAATGATGTACAGTCTTTTTCTTTTTCGATGTTTCCTATGGCATCAATCACTCCTTCAACTCCCTCTGAGGTCAACACAGTAGAAGCGTTTGCCTTGAACTTCTGTATCAAGTGCTCATGACTCAATGGCTTCCTCCAATGGCCATAAAAGGTATTGCACTTGGCTGCATAACACTGTCCATCATTTGTTTCTATTTCAACCTCACTGTACATTTTATCAAAGCTAGGTTTGTTATCTGGTGGTGTCTCCACCTTGACTTTGGACAGCAGTTCTTCCAAAGCTGGTCTGTTTATTTGTGTCTTGTTAAAAGAAGCTACTGTCACCGTGTTATCTAATAGGGCAGAGCAGGCATTGAACTGAAATGAGTGCCTGGCTTGATGCTGCGATTTAGGTAAAGGGCAGTTAATGTACTTGGATGGAGGTACTCTAAGTGTGATGGTCTTAATCTGATGTGGTTCGAAGCTCCTGACTGCCTCTAGCTTTGCTCTAACTGCCAGTGCTGCATCTACAACCCAATGCATCCCCAAGTGAGCAGGAATTCGCTTGAAGGCAATATCCTGCTTTTCTAGAGTCCAGTCAAAGTTACTATTAGCATAGTCAGGCATCGCACTAGGACTGTAGTCTCTGTAGTAGACCCCAAATCCACAGTCCATATCCAGAATGTCCGGATTCCCTTTCAGGCCCAATTGAACTAGCTGGGCAGCCTCAAGGCCTCTCCGTGTAGCGTTTCCTATGTGGAGAGGTTTGGTTTGGGTAGCAGTATTGGCTAAGGGAGCACCAGCAGAGGAAGCAGCTACTGCCAATGCATGACTGCACTGTAAAGGGGACAGTCCCAGTAGTTTAGCTGTGGCTGCTGCACTGCCCATTACCCCCACTACACTGGGAGGGTGAAATCTACAGAAGGACACAGACACAAAACAAGACTAAGATTAATTCAACGTTTTTGATAAAATGGTGAAAATAAATTGCATTAAGTATATTTGGGCCAAATAACAGATTATTTTTATATAATTTAATTAGGCTGGTCACAATAACATTTCCTAAATTGCATGATTTCAGTAAAGCAGGGATGACCTTTAGCCCTTTCAATATTTAGACTTTTCTTGACAACATTATTCTAGCCAGAATTAAAATAGGCTGCTATTGTTTACACTACTAAATATTTGTACCTTTCAGGGATGTTGTTTGCCTCTCTGGAAAATCTCAGCAGCCTGCCCTGCACCTCAATGCCAACATTGAAGGCCAGGAGCAGGTCCAGTCCCGAGGGTTTTTTGGGCAGTGCTTCTGCCAGTGCCAGCACGGCAGGTAGCACAGCTCCAGAGGGATGAGTCGCTGGATGCCAAGTGTCATCAAAGTCCATGGAGTGAACCTATTACCAGACCAGTAGTGTTAATTATAGCATGTTCAGGGATAAGTTGTCTTTACTGAAAAAAATTAAACTTACTGCGATGCCATTGACAAAGGCAGCATAATGAGCGGGGAGACTTATTTCTGATTTTCCCCAAACACTGCTCTTCTCCTCAGATTTGAATAACTGCAATTAGACACACATCACAAGAGGACAGACTCACAATTAGATGTGGGCACAAGGATGGTCTCAGTATACAGGTTCTAGTGGGTAAGAGATTACATCAACAACTGATCTATTTCTGGCCACAGCAACATAGAAAACACAAATTATTACATTCACATTTGCAAATGTAAAGTCTAAGATAAAGTTATATTCAAATTGGCAACACTTCAGATTCTTGCACCTGGCTGTATTTGAGAGCCTTGTTAAAGACAGCTGTCCTGGTTCCTATCAGCCCAACACCAAGGGTGTCCAGCATCATCCTTTTGCTCCTGTTAATCACACCATCTGTCAGCTGAGTGCTGTTAAGAGCATGGATAGCAGCTCCAAAGCTCTCGGTAATACCCTGTAAAGGTGAAATGAGGCTAGTCACTCCAAAATTTGAAGGAAAAAAAGGTCCATCTATATGTATAATAATAAGAATAGGCTTACCTTGCGCATCATTCTTCTCAGCTATGACTTCTAAGAAAAAGTGGCATACTCTGATCTTTTATAGGTACTTGCACTGTCTGAAGTCAGCTCTACCAAATTTCCTAATGAGAAGTGGGAACTTTCACAATTACTGTGCCTTTGGTTTCTTGATTAAATTTGAGTAGATGTTCAAAAATCATAATTTATTGTATTATCACTTGAAAATATTGACAGATACTATTACTGGCAGTGAATATGATTTGGCTTCTTTAAGAGAAAAGAATAGGAAAAGAATTACATTTCTAAAGCCAATGTACCAAATGAAAATGAAAACAGACAAAACAGAACACTCCTGTCTTTCGTAATTATTTTCTTCCCTGAGATGGCAGAAAATGGAAATTCAGTTCTCTGACATAAGACGCTACAAAAGGGAAGTAGCAAGTTTAAATGTCTTGACCAATACGAAATGCTCAAACATATGGGAATTTTTAGTTAGGTGTTGGCATATGGTGTGTTGTAAGATTTAATATCTTACAACCACACCAACCATACATGTAACCAAACAACACATAAACACAACAGTTATAGAAACAGGACACTGATAGGTAAGATTTAGTTTAGAATATATTTTATTTATTGATTAAACTGATACAACTATGTCCATATCTCTCTCACACAAACATTGCTTAAGAATAATTATCTTAAAAGCTTTATTTCAGAGCTCAATTTTAGTTTACCAATTGAAAAACAGCTGTGACAGACGTGGTGGGATTATGTTTAAATGGCTGCCTTAAATCAGATCGGGTCGATGAGTGGATTAACTTTGTCATAATAGTTTAATACTGGATATGGGGAAGGTTTCATCATGTAAATTACAAAAAAAAAAAAAAAGTATCAGAGCTTTTTAAGAGTGCAGAGATTTGGGGTCACTGTGGTTGCATTTCCCACGCTGATACAATGGGTGTCACTCTTTCCATGTTTTCTTTCATGAGGGATTTTTGGTTTTTGAGGATCACTGTTTTTTTTTTGTTTTTTTTATTGAATATAATCTGATATATATATATATATATATATATATATATATATATATAAAAATTGAATAATATATATTATATATATTGAAATATATATATATATATATATATATATATATATATATATATATATATATATATATATATATATATATATATATATATATATAATATTTTTTTTTAATGTCATGTTTTTATTATATACATTTTATAGGCCTATGGCTAAGCGGGAAGCTAAAAAAAATAGGATTACAGTGGAGACGTAGTCTTTTTTTGATTGTTCAGCCACTGAACAGTTAAATGCAAATTAAGCGTTCACTATTCCCTACCATACGTAAAGTACGCTTGCACGCGTGGTGAGGACAGGCTTCATAAACAAGCCGCTGCCACTCTGCTGCTCACTTTCCACCTATCCCACTCCAGTGCGGTGCGCCTCGGAGCCAGACGCACAGGGAACATGGCACTGGCAGATACCGAGCGCGGATTGCCTAACTGCGGTGACACCACCTCTCCGTTCTCAGAGATTATTGAGCTGAACGTGGGTGGACAGGTCTATGTGACCAGACATAAAACTCTGATTGCGGTACCGGACTCGCTTCTGTGGAACATGTTCAGCAAAAAGTCGCCCAAGGAATTGGCACGAGACAGCAAAGGGCGCTTCTTCTTGGATAGAGACGGCTTCTTGTTCCGCTACATTCTCGACTATCTCCGGGATCTCAACTTGGTGTTACCGGACTATTTCCCAGAGAAAAGTCGACTGCAGAGAGAGGCTGACTTTTTTCAGCTGCAGGACCTCGCGAAGCGTTTGAGCCCACGGATGAGTAAAGATAACTCCATCAGCGAAGAGATCAGTCAGAGCGACACCGAGGAAGGTGCGCAGCAGTGCGGCTCCTCCGGTGCCATGGAGACTTTACGCACGATGTCTTCTAGCGGGGCAATGCGCTCTCCATCTTTGGACTCCAGAAGATCGGGTTATATCACAGTAGGATACCGCGGTTCTTACACCATCGGAAGAGACATTCAAACCGACGCCAAATTCAGGAGAGTGGCGCGCATTACCGTTTGCGGCAAGACGTCTCTCGCCAAAGAAGTGTTTGGGGAGACGCTTAACGAAAGCAGAGACCCAGACCGACCACCGGAGAGATACACATCTCGCTACTACCTCAAATATAATTTCCTAGAGCAGGCGTTTGACAAGCTGACAGAGGCGGGCTTCCACATGGTGGCCTGCAGCTCAACCGGCACCTGCGCCTACACCAGCAATGACCCCAACGAGGACAAAATCTGGACCAGCTACACTGAATACGTTTTCTGTCGGGAATAACAATTTATTTATCCATACCCAGATGTAAATAGACCTTTCATAGAGTAGAGAAGAATGTCTTTAAAGAGTATTGCATTGGCTGTGTAATGGAGAGTCAATGGTAAAGGAACTGCAACACAGTATCAGATTATTTTATAAGATTAGCCAGTAAGATTAACAAAGGGTTATCAGTATTGTCTTTAATGGTCTCTCTGGTAGTAGGCTCATAGAAGTGGAGTCTAGACCCAAACAAAACATTAACATCATCTCATAGGTCTGCATGACAAACTGATACTAAATGAAATTAAACCAACAACCAACAACATCCTAGTATTGTCATTGTGACATAGCCTTGCTTGATCATATTTTGGACAAGTTCTGTATTAGCTCAGGCAGGTTGGTTGCTGACATGTGAGTATGTGTATAGTTAGTCATTTATGTTGAACCTGTTAAGATGAAATAAACTTTTACTGTTATTCTCAAAGGTTTCTTTAATGTACTGTGGATTTTAATTGCCTCTGCCACACCTGATTCCTCCAACATTTTTTCTGCATAATATGCATAATAATCTTATTCTGTAAAATAACATTCATCACAGAACTTGTGCAAACAGAAAGCTCCACTCACATCTAATAATATGTAAATAATGCACAAGGTTGTGTTTTTGCCAATTCATTTTGTCATACCAATTGAACAACATGCCTTGTGAATTTAAATAGTGCAGCTGTACACGTGATGTCATTATCATATCAAGTGTAAATAATGAAAGGCCCAGCTGCACACAAATAGGAGGGTTCACCATGCCAGGCACAGTACATGAATGGAAAGTCGACTGGTGAACCTCAAAGCAGAATATTGTGACAACTGCACAAAGGGCTAAGAAATGTGGATTTGTTTGAAATTCGTAATAAAACATTGTTACACAGAGTCTCAAATGGGCTCTCAGGTAAGCAGCTCCAAAGAAAATATTTATAACCTTGTATAGACCAGCCAAAAGACAAAGAGGGTACGTAAAATTAAATTAAAAACATGATTTGCAAATGGAAAATAAATAATCATACAGTTTTGACTTCTCACATTCTCTCAAATGTGCAGCAAATTAATGTTTAGTAATATGTTCATTCTACAGGTTTTAAGCTGTTTAAAGTGCACTGGTATGGAGGATTTTTAGGACCACATAAATAAAAATAAAGCATTTAATAAAAGAACATTTAAATTACACAGTAAATAGATTATTAATTAATTATTAAATGCATTTGCAATTTAATTGATAAATCCTGAACTTAAGAGAACAATTGTTAAAACATTTGCTAAACTACAATTTCATTGTCCAATTGAAACACAATTTACTAAGACTAACTACTAAATTGATTTGCAAATAGCAAATATTATAACAATAAATGCTCTTTTAATTTAAAGATCAATACATGAAATTGCAACTGCATTCAACAATTCTCTATTTAAAGTGCAATTTAAATGTTCCTTAATTGAATGCTTTATTTTTATTTATGTTTTCCTAAAACTCCTCCATACAATGGAGTAGGGGATACATGATTGGTTGTACAGGTCTGTGAAAAGTTTGGGAACAACTGGTCTATCATTTTAAACAGTCAATTTCTCATGCACATAGATCAAATCATCAACCACAACCACATTATTATCTGGTAATTTGATGTCATTCTGTTTTAACTCAAATAATTGCATTGGTGCACGCATATCCACTGGTTGGCTAATCACATATGACCATACTCAATAAGAGGGTCCTCTCACTTGTTCTGCCTCTTTATTGCCTCTGACGTCACACACTGATCCACACGCTGCTTCAGGTACAGGGCAGCAGCAGGAGAACTGTTTTGAGCCAAATTGTTGTCAAAGAAGTCCAAAGCCCAGCAATTAAAGCGCACAGCGTTACATTCCCGGTGAGTTGTAGAATGATCCCTTTAATTCATTGATATGGCATGGGAGTCACTATTGTTGTTTTCCTCTGCATGCTACTATCGCATGAGGCTCAAAAGAGCTGAGCCGGATTCTTCCTGTCTGTATGAATCCAGGGGCAGTTCTAGGGGGTGGCCAGGGTTGGCCAGTACCCCTGTTACTGTGAGCCTGTGCCCCCTAGTGGCCACCCCTCTGAAGTATCCTTAATGCCTTACGAAATTCACACATTATATTGTGAATTTGTTTCAAGGGTTATTCTAGCATTATAAAAGGGGGGAGATATTTTTATCATGTTTACAAAGATGATATCAGAGTAATTTTTAATTGTTATTTTTAAAATAAAGTCCCAGTCAGTTTACATCAAACTCTCATGTACCCCCATGCAAAAAGGCTGGCCCCAGTGTGGCCCCCCAGTTAAAAAAGGTCTAGAACCAAACTTGTACAGATCATTCATTGATTCCGCATAGAGCTAACAGGCTAGTTGTTTTTAGCTGCCTGGCAGCTCTGTGTGAGGCTTGGCATTACCGTTGGACCTCTCACTTGTTGTGCATTTTGGTGTCTGCCGACTTTACAAGTGGTGTACTATGACCACTTCTAATCCTGGTATGTCTTTACTTCTGTCTTATTCCACTGTGTTCACAAATTGCATACCAAGTGTATTGTTACATTTAAGATTCCATTAACTGCTAACCTCCCCTTCTTCTCCATCTTCTCCTGAGCTCCCATACTGTGCTCCTTTCCCTCTGCTCTTTCCACATTTCGGAATTGTATTCAACTCATTAGGGAATGTTCCCGTTAGCCAAGATGCTCCTCGGAATGATAACTAAAAGCCTTCGGAGTTTAGTTATTAACATAACATAAACCAGGTAGCCTATTTAAATCTCGGCTGCTGTGTGTATCAGTACAAAGGTATTTTATAAAAGAATGATGGAGTTTTAATGATTTTTGTGTGTGAGGGTGTGAATGTGTTGTTTGTTCTATTTTAACTGAATTGTGCTGTAAATAAAGCTGTATATACTGAAGCTAAATTAATACTGATTAATAAATGTAGCTTATCGTAAGCAAATTATGTCTCTGTCCCTCAGTTAAACAAGCCTGTGTTTGCCTTGGTGTTAGTGTGGGCTGAAGTCAGCTTCTTTTCCCTGGGATTATACCTCGGGTGGCATTGCTTAAAATTGAGTAGAGGTTGGTCCAATTTGCTAGTGGGTACAAATTAGTAACCTCAACCCCTGTTGTTCCACCATATAATGCAAAAAAATACAACATTGCAGAAGTTAGAGAGAGAAGTGATGGAGAGGAGAATTTCAAACCTCTGCTTTATTCCTCGCTTTATTCCTCAACTTCCAAAAAAAAAAAAAAAAAAAAAAAAAAATTGTGGTACTATAACACTGCCTCCGCCCCTGGACACTCCCCTCCCTTCTCCAATACCTCCAGAACAAAAGGTGTAGTGATAGTGTCACTGTGTAGTGCCAGGGTCAGGGTCACCAAGTTAGTGAGAGACAAGATGGAGAGGAAAGTTTCAAGTTTCTGCTTTATTCTTTGACTTCCAACCAGAACTGAAAAGAAAAACATTTTTGCAGTACTATAACACTGCCTCCGCCCCTTGGATGGGATATGTGTGTGTGAGATAGTGTCTATAGTGTCCGCCACAGCATAATCAATCCACTAGACTCATATCTGACTAAGCATTTGTGATGAAGGGCATTAAATTGGACAAATATTTGCTTAAAATCTGTTCTGTGTTCAGAGTTAACTTTTGTTGATGTGTATTCTGAGCAGGGTCCGGGAAGCTTTAAGCTTCCTGAGTTATTTTAGATCAAAGTCAGTTTCATTAGCACATCACAACAGTAACCCCGAACCAAAGGCTTCATTATTCTAATTAAATTCTGACTCAGAAACACATTTCAGACTTTATTTTATGTCAGAAGGCATCAAAGTTTAGGGAAAGGTTGTTTGACTTTGTACAGGGATTTTTAATGGTCTTCAAAGATCCTCAATCAGAGGTCAACACAACTTCCTGCTTGAAGCAATTACACCTGCATCAGCAGTAATGTGAATGACAACAGAAAAATGATAACAGATAAAAGACTTTACAGATGTCTTTCTTCTTGAAATTGTCCAATTTATTATTTATTTATTTATATTCTTGTTGGGGGTTGTAAGTGACTGAAGCCTGTCCCAGTAACTTTGGGCATGGGAGCCTGCTCTAACTGCTGCTAAGTGCTCTGCTACTGTGCCCCCTTGCCTCATTTAATGATATCAAAATGTGTGCATACTGTTCAAAAGTTTCTTTTAGTCAGACAGGAGTGTTTGTTAGGAAACGGGCACCAGGGACTATGAACCGCGACGAGGGAGCCTACACCTTATCCCACACCTGGGATGCGGTCCTGGAGAGGGTGTCAGACAGTAGGGGGCGCAAGCTTTCCCTACTGTCTGACCAAACAACATAAGCAGCCTACAAGACACGTCACAGCGACATCACGTGACGCTTCTGATGAAGGCTACAGGAAGTAGCCGAAACTAGTAAAGCAGGTAAACAAACACTCCTGTCTGACTAAAAGAAACTTTTGAACAGTAGTTTACTTAAGAAGACAGTATGAATTTCCACAAAAGAAAATGTGTGCATGTCTTACATAGACAGTTATGCAGTAACAGATGTAATTATTGTGTACACATACATGTCAGTCTTCAGTCACAGCCATAACAAGCAAGTCACTGCCAATAAAATTATATGACGCAACATTCTGTGCCTCGCTTTTACTGTTAAGTTTAACCCTGTGGTGTTAAACTTGAGCAAAAAAGTTAATAACTGCTAAGTCTATGAGATGTAATTATTGCTTTGAGGGGAAATACACCCAACTCTTTCACTTTACATAAGGGTTTTACAGCTGCTCTCTAATGGATTTCAACAGTGCTGTAGGACCTATTAAGATTAAATACTTGTGTAAAGACATGGCTAGATTGATCTAAATTATAGGCCGGCAGCATAAACTACCACGTCTGTGTTTGTTCTTTAGCCATTAAAGCTCTTTCTCTGTTGTGCTCCAAGTGACCTCCACTACATAGGAAACCTATTATGTGCAGACTGTCTATAGAGTACTAAGAGATCTAACACTGTTTAAATTAAACCAAATTTGCAACACATATAATGTTATTTTAATCATAAATGGCATTGTGAATGTAGTGGCCAGTAATAAGCGATTAAAATCAAGATTTTTAATCAAACATCTAAATAACTAGTTGCATTGTTGCAACAAAAGTTAAAAAAAAGCAGTCATCTGGATTAGATTTTTCAAGTTGAAGACGTTTCACCTCTTCTCTTACAAGAAGAAGGTTATAGACTGTTTACAGAAGCTGGAGAAAGACCAAGTCATTGACAAGCAACTGTATTACAGACTATACCCGGGGGACGCCATTCCCTGCATTTATGGCCTCCCTAAAATTCACAAGGAAGGTATACCACTCAGACCCATTGTCAGCAGCACAGACTCTATCACTTACAACTTAGCTAAACACCTGGCTTCGATCCTGGCCCCTCTTGTTGGCAACGCAGAGCATCATGATAGGAATTCACAAGACTTTGCCAACAAAGTCAAACATCTCCAGCTGGATTCTGATGAGACTATTGTGTCTTATGATGTGACGTCCCTGTTCACCTGCATCCCCACCACAGAGGCAGTAACGGCTGTGAGGATGAGACTGCTTCAAGATGGAGAACTGCAGGAGAGGACAAACCTGACACCGGACCACATCTGCCAACTACTGGAGGTGTGTCTCAACACCACATATTTCCAGTTCAGAGGAAACTTCTAGGCAAAAACACGGCTGTGCTATGGGCTCCCCAGTCTCCCCCATTGTGGCTAATCTGTACATGGAGGAAGTTGAGAGGAGAGCTCTTGACTCATTTCCAGGTTCAACTCCTAGTCACTGGTTCAGATATGTGGATGACACCTGGGTGAAGATCAAAATCCAGGAAGTGGAAGCTTTCACAAGGCATATTAATGCTGTGGACCAGAACATCAACTTCACGCGTGAGGATGCCACGGAGAACAGCCTAGCCTTCTTAGACTGTGCAGTTATCATTGGAGAAGACAGACGGCTCCGTGTGGAAGTATACAGGAAGCCCACTCACACAGACCAGTACCTGTTATTTGATTCAAACCACCCACTACAGCACAAACTCGGTGTGATCAGGACACTGCAGCACAGAGCCCAAGAGGTTCCCACAAGCTCGGAGGGAAGGAGGAAAGAAGAGCTACATGGCCGCCAAGCCCTCAGAACCTGTGGATATCCCAACTGGGCCTTCTCCAAATCCCAAAGGACAAGAAAACAGGACAGGAAAGAACAGAAGCAAGAGCCAAAAAGGAGCAATGTAGTCATTCCGTACATCTCCGGCCTATCTGAGAAACTTAAAAGGATTTTTAGCCAACACAACATCCCGGTTTATTTCAAACCTGTTAATACTCTCAGACAAAAACTGGTTCACCCCAAGGACAAAATTCCCAGTTACAAACAGAGCAATGTTGTGTACTCCATCCACTGCAGTGAGAACTGTAATGAACAGTACATTGGAGAAACCAAACAACCTCTGCACAAGCGGTTATACCAACACCGCAGGGCCAACTCTAGTGGACCTGAATCTGCAGTACACCTCCACCTGAAGGCCACAAACCACTCCTTTGAGGACAGTGAGGTCCGAATCTTAGCCAGAGAAAAAGGATGGTTTGAGCGAGGAGTGAAAGAAGCAATCTTTGTCAAAAAAGATAAACCTTCTTTAAACAGAAATGGTGGTCTCAGATACAACCTTCCTTCTGTCTACAACAGTCTCCTGAAACCCAAACAAAACAAACCAGTTTCACTCAGGTCATTTACATCTGAAGGAGCTGCCCAGGCTGGGGAGGGTTAACGACTCTCACTCCAGCTGAGGACAAAGGACTCCTAATGACCCGAAACCACTAGGCTATTCATGGTCACATTGACCAATAGAATTTAGTTTCAGGTCTAAACTCCTCCTTCCTAGAAGAATATAAACCAGCTCTCTTACCAGTTCATTTCAGAATTGAGAAAGCCTCTTGGATAAGAGGTGAAACGTCTTCAACTTGAAAAATCTAATCCAGATGACTGCTTTTTTTTTACTTTTGTTGCGATGCATTTACCCTGGACGAGTGAGAGTCTTCACAGACATAGTTGCATTGTTGTTATGAATGCCATCCAGATTATTGTGCCCACAATTAAAAACAATACAAGCTTCAAGTGAGTATAACCACAGAAGCAGCAGATACAATCAAATCAATGTTAGTTATCTATCATATCAGATTTAAAACAACACTCAGAATTCACAAGTAAAGAGCTTTCACCAGTTAACTTTTCAGCATTGCTCATCATACACAAACTGTCTACAATCATCTATTTGTAGACAGAAAAAGCTGTTATGCAATGCATACTAAATCAATATGAGTTGACAAGGATCTACTCCAGGTGCAGCATGTTTCTTCTGATATTTCTTATAGCTGTCAACAGCACTGTGTCAGCCTTGTAAATGTGTGATGTGTTGTACTGTGGGGAGTTTATAAGTGCCCAACATCTAACATCTGCTGGACTCTTGATGACAGATGTCTGCCTCCTATGATGTGTTTACAGGTCATGGCCTCATTAGATAATTAGGCCATCAAAAGGCAGCTTTTAATTTTGAGACATAACATATATGTGCATATACATGGATTAGATTAGCTTCCACAGAGACAGGGGAAAAAACTTATTACTTGCTGTAGGAGGTTTTTATCTGGGTAGATTTCATCATGTCAGCGTTATCATTTTAGGGATGCAAAGACACATTTTTTTTTCCTTTTTTGCAGAGAATCCCAAACACATATTCTGCCATTGCAGCTCCTTGCTTGAGGCTAAGCTTAGACCGGATGTTCTGGCAAGCAATTACACAAGTTAGTTTGAAGCTACAAAAGCATCACAACCTAGAACAACTTTTACAGGATATTTTTGGAAGATATGTAACATGATATATAACCAGTGCCAGAACGTCACCTCAACTGCATGACAACCTTCATCAAAAAACCATGGAAGCCAACTCAAATACCTACAGTAAGGGTAAGTTACCGTAAAGCAAATTTACAGTAACACAGACGCACTGTAAAGCAAATGTATTGATCTAATAACCATTGAACAAATTTACAGTAAGGCTGAGATGCTTTAAAAATATCACAGTAACCATACTGTATGCCTATTGCTGCTCCTGTTACTGGCAATTTATTACAAGTCAGTTACTTACACAATAAAATCTCTAACATTTCAGATTTCAACTCCTTTTATATGTTTTTTATATGGATTATGCTTTACACAATGCACTTTGTGCATCTCTCATGTCCAGAAAAGACATAATGTAAATAGTCCTTAAGATTTCTTTCTGTGACTACCAAAAGAGACTCATGTCTGTCAAGCAGCACTGACACAACACTGTCCTGTGTTGACCTCGGCCATTAATGTAAAAGGCACCCAACAGGTTGAGCAGAAAAATTACATTTGCACATCGACTTATATTCTGGTAATAAAAGAGTCACATTTGGATTTCACAGCAGTTTAAAATAAAAGTATAATTCCCAACAGTATGTATGTTTCCTATTGAAAGTAGTGGGCTTTGATAAAAAAACTCACACAGTGAGGTACTCAATAGTTCATTAATAGTTGCATTTCAGTACAAGCCAAAAACTTTGTTCCTGGTTGACTACACTACAAGCTCTTGAATTTAAGGCAGCTCAAGACAGTTTAAATAAAGATTTGTGTACAGATCTTTATGCACATTAACTGTTCAGGATTAATCTCAGGTTAAATGGCTTGTGCTATGGAGATGTTGACTTGTTGTAAACGGCTGATCACGCTGGAGCGTAGGCAGACAGTGCGACAGGTGGTCTGAAGACTTCCACTCAGTACATTCCTCGTTCACCGAGCAGCTCTGATCGTGCCGAGACAGGTGACATTTAAGCATTTCTGTGAAAAGGAAAAGGTCATATGATGGTAGCGAGGTAGAAAATAACAGCAATATGACATCTTTGAGTGATATTTGACAGTTCATGGCTCCTATAGGTTAAATCCTTTTTATTGCATTGTTAGATATCTCATTAATTTGTGTGGAGTTAGTTATTTTCATTATTCATATATTTAGAAATAGAGCATTCTTAGATGTAAAATAAAATATAAAATTAGATTCATCATTGAATAATTTATTTTCTATACCGCTTATTCCTGTTAGGAGTCATGAATGGCTGGAGCCCATCCCACCAACTATGGGCTTGAGGTGAGGTACACTCTGGACAATGGCCTGATAGTTGCAGGAATGACATTTACATAGACATACACTGCCAGACTACCATTCAGTCTCAAATTCATTAACTTTTTAAAAATGTATTTAATCCTTTCACCTATACAGGCATGTCTTTGGAAGGTGGGAGAAAGCCTAAGTACCTCGAGAGAACCCACAGTAACACCAGACAAAATTATAATAATTTCTCGACACTAAACTCAGCAGCAGACACCAAATGACAGTGAAGACAAGTGTGGTAATGAATGGAAATATTTTTATAACTGTTTCTGTGTTGGCCCAAAACAGTGCAAACCATTTTTTTTTTTTTTTTTCTCCACAGTACAATTACTAAAATGCAGCACTTCTCCACGTTTAGTTGTTGCTTCTTGTTGTTGTGTTGCATTACTCTTTCTCTCTCTCTGAGTCAACACAAGACCTGCATTTTTTACTATGTCCTATCCCTTCTTTGTAACCTTTTAATCAATTGTATTGACTTGGTGACAGAGAATCACAGGCATGCCTTCTTATTGTGTGCCAACCACTAAATCACAGAGTCTATTGAGTGCCATTATCACTGTGCAGTATCCCAACCGGTTCCTACATATCCATCATGTTATTATTTTGCTCTTTTTCTTTCCAGAGATGCTGTGTGGTGCTCTCTGGTTAACCGCCTTTGTTGCTTGTGTGGTGTACTTGTATACATCTCCTGAAGGGATAGCTGTCCTGGCCATGTTGTTCTGCTTGTATCTTGGCTCGGTTTAAATGCTAACAATAGCTGCACTAGGGAAGATGGTTTTGAATTTAGAATAAATTAGTAATCTTATTCCACACAGCAGCTCCTGCCCTGTCCAGATAAACCCTTACAATTAATGCTAGTTCAAATGGAATTTGAAAGTCAATTGTAATTACTAGGATCTGATTAGCAAGTTCTGTTTCCTTGTACAATCTTAAATGGTGTTGATTGAGATCCTGCTGTTTCCCCTGCTGTTTTTCACAGTCTAGTATTTCACTTGATCATTATGATGCATATCTCTGAAGACACATACAGTTTTTGACCACTTTTTATCCAAGCATAGCCAAGCATAAAAGTTTAATTGCAATATTGGTGTATTAGGTAACTGACACTCACTGTAAAATGCAGATGTGGATTCACACTATTCATTTAAGGTCAATTCTGTCTTCCAAATGTGCCATGGTATAATGTTTTTGGGGGACAACCAGTGTCTTCACTGTACTGTGAATGGGTTATTTAAACTTATTTAAATGGCATTGAATAATCAGGACTGACTGGTGCTTGGCTGTCTTATTCACCTCTCTCCTGTAAAGGGAACACATTATATAATGTAGAAATTATGTAATGATGTTATAGTAGTGAAAGCACATGAGGAACTGACACCAAAAGCAGTGATAACCACAGTATCTTGCTTTTTTAAGACAGGAAATTGTTAATAATGATTTGAGGGGATAAAAAATGGGAAAAAATTTGTATATCATTTTTCTTTCACATATTTGAAATGCCTATCCCGTAAGAGAGAGTTACCATAAACAAATATACAGTAAGGCGGAGTTACCATAAAGCAAATTTACAGTAAAGCTGATCTAAAGTAAAGCATAATACGGTCGAGTTACCAAATAACATTATCTTATAAAAAGGCAGAGTTACCATAAAACAAATTTATAAACATACAGTAATCTAATTTACAGTAAGCCTGCGTTACCATAAAACAAATTTTTCAATAAAAAGTTACCATAAAAATATTACAGTAACCCTGTCAATACAATACAATAGTACAGAGTTGAGATTCGATTTTAACACTTTTTCCTGTAAATGGTCTGGAATATTTAGTCTTTTATTTGAAATGCCTATCCACATCTGTGAAGGCAGGTACAGCTGTGCATTAGAGAAACACAGAACAGCATGTCTACCACCGCTGAGGTAACCAACATGGCAGCCTGCTCACCAGGGAGCATCCTCATCCTCCTCACTTAAGGCTGCTAATCTCACTTCTCCATCGGCAGCACACAGCCCACATATCAGCCAGATAAGGCCAGGTGGAATAACATGTTTCTACCATTGATTACTTTAAAACATATCACATTATGATGACCAAATATGGGTGGGTTTTAAGGGAATTGCATGATAAAGAAGCAGCTGGCCCAGTGGGTGACTCAGCAGTATTTGTGCATCCTTTAAGGGTTCAAACTCTGTGTAGTACTCAATAGTAGAGGTCAACAGCTGCTACACCTCAGTCAGGAAATCAGACTCAAAAAGATTACTGAAAGGGCACCGGAGGATTAATCAGCACAAGAAAGAGACAGCGAAAGAACAACTAATTACTATGTCTATTAGCAACATAGTACTTAAAATCTGTTCTCAAGTAAAAGTATTCTTGCTTCAAAATAATAAATTCAAGTATAAGAAAAGTACTTATTGGGTAAAACAAACTAAGTGCATAGTGTCAATTTAACCTGTAATTGCAGCTCAGTAAAATATTCTTGTACTACTGCTAATACTACTACTATTGCTTTTAATCCTGCTACTACTACTAGTACTACCACTACTACTGCTACTGCAAATGCTACAACAACAACTTTTTCTACTGCTACTGCTACTACTATAACTAGAAATAAAAAAGTTGTGGGAAAGAATCTCCAGTTACCTCTGCCAGGAAGATGCATTATCTTTTCTTATCCCAGTGACTCATTTGCAAATATAAGAAGCAAAAGCCTCCAGAAATCAATCTGTTGGTTTAGAGGAAGGGGCACAGTCTGACATCCTCAAGTGGCTTGCATTACAAAGAGAAACGGGTGCTTATCCCAAAAGCCCGGCTTAGTGTCTTGTTAATTAAGAAAAGGGATTATATACTTCAAAATAATCTAAACAGAGCTACTGAATTGCTTTACTGCAAAAGCTTGGATCATGAGAAAATTATTCAGTTATGGCCTGAAGATGTTTATTCAAAGTTAATTAAGTCGCTTTGAAAACTCTTGGTGGTTTTATAGTAAAACTGTTGAAGATGGAGTATTAGAGTAACCCTCAAAGTCTCAATATAGCATTTTTGGTAACCATGGCAACAATGTAGGGACTATAAAAAAATTATTTATTTTTACTTCGATGTGTAACTAGACGTATTAACACAATATTTGGTTACTGAAGTCGCTGCTGTTATGTAATCGTGTAAAAATAAAAGCTTAGTTGTTTTTGATTAGTTTTCCATTGGCCACAGTAAAAGCACTTGTTGGCTGTGTGTGTTCCAGTCCATCGCTTATCTGCCACTCCTCCTGAGGACATAAAGTATGAGCTCAGGAGAGCATGAAATTGAGTTTGGAGACAAATGGACATAGCAATGTTTTGATGATAACCTAGAGCAAACACATAGGCCATTAGAAGGTTAACAAGCCAAACACTCAAATACGCGCTCAGCCTTTCTTTTTTGCTCTGTGCATGTCTCTGAGGCATTTTGAGAGTTTAATGATGAACCGAGTTAATGGCTTGGGTGTAGACTGACAGCAACAAACAACAACATAGGCCTTGGGGCAGCCGTCAGTCTGAGTTCATCAGCTGTTTCTGTTCATTAAGAGCAGTGTATTTGGAGATACCATAGACTGGTTTGTACTATAATTGATGCATGGGCTATATTTAATCAAAACTGCAATCCTGAGGCCAATGTAGTTGTCAGCACGGTTTGCATATTTCTCTAGGCTTTCATTTAGATTAAAGAAAAACAGGATTTTGTAAGTTATAAAATACAGTACTGAGCAGACAGTCCACCGCTGCCCCAGAGGTAGAAACTCTTTCATTTGGCTTTACACACAATATTGAAGTTTACCATTTTGTATGATATAAAATTCAAAGGGTTATAAAGGAAAAATGGTATTGGAAAAGTGAGACAGCTTTTCTGAAAAGCAAATAGTAATGCAGTGATTGAGGAGTGAGGTCCCCGAGGGTGGCCCTGTTCCAGCCCCATCCTCCTGGGCTGGCAGTGAAGTATGAAGAAGATAGCAGCTGGATATTAACCTGGCACTGGAGGGCAACCGCCTCAGAAAGCTCAACTCATCCATTTGCAGCCTTGAATTCTGCACAAACCCCATCAAGACTTAACATGGTAACACTTCACTATAACTCAAGCAATTTAGAAGCATTAGTTAAGGATTAGTAACCAATTAATTGATTATTTACTTCAACATTAATAAACAACACTGGGTTATAATCATTGTTATTAATATTTAGTTATACAGTAATAAGCTCAGGTAAATCAATGCAAAATGATAATGATTATTGTTGTTAGTTACTGATCAGGCATAACATTAAGATCACCTGCCTATTATCAGAGTTTGTTGTGTATTGGGCAGCATTATAGGCAGGTGGTCTAATGCACTGGACCACTTTTGATAGATACTGACCTCTGCAGACTGGACACACCCCAGGAGAGCTGCAATTTTGGAGATGCTCTGACCCAGTTGTCTAGCCATCACACTTTGGGTCTTATTAAACTCACCCATATCCTTATGCTTGCCCATTTTTTTCTGGTTCTAACATATACATTTTGCTGCCTATGAAATCCCACCCACTAACATGTGCTGTGATGAAGGAATAATCTGTTATTCACTTCACTGTCATCAATCATAAAGTTACATCTGATTGTTGTATTTATTACTAATATGCATGAATACTTTTAAATAGTGCTAAGTTATTATAAATTGTTACCCATAATGTTTTTAAGAAAAGCATGTGGTTTCCTTTGGAGCCTCTGAATGTGGCTGACCTTCTGCAGATATTTTACTTCTTTTTATCACTATGTCAATGACTGAGGTCAATTTTTCAATATGTCAGACTCTGTCTGTACCATTTTACCACTGATGTCCATTTTTGTTCTCTATAAAGACTGCCAGGCATAGAGCCATCTCCACAATGTTAGCCTCACAAAATTTTTTAATATCAATATATTGACAATGGCGCGGCTCCTCTGTTGTAGCCTGAACAAAACAAGAAGCTTACAGTGCAGGAAATGATGGGTTCTGAAAAGCTATTCACCATACAGTAATTACAGCTCTGTGAGGGAGATAATGACTTTGAATGGACCACAAACAAAAGGCTGGACCGTCAGCTTCACGTTCTAGTTGGGAGGTTTTCAGATAAAATATTGCTTGCTTTCGGCTGAGGTGACAATACAGTCTCATTCAGAGCCTTGTGCTGTCTTTTAGGAATCTGGTGCTTTTGACGTGTGACTTCACAGAGGCAAAAAGCTTAAAATAAAAATCCCTGACTGTTATCTAAACCACAAATCAATCATTTATAGTGTGAGTAAAAACAACACTTTTATCTGAAAAGTCCCATATTACGTTGGTACAGTGTTCATACACTTTTTTACCAAGAATTTTCTATGACTTTTCCTTGACTTTTTCAAAACTTTTAACTAAATTTCCAAGACCTGAAAAATGACTTACATGTGTTTAAATAGTCCATTTGGAAATCAGGTGCATGGTGGCAGAGTGGTTAGTGTTCTCGCCTCCCAGCAAAGATCGTGGGTTTGATCCCCGGGCTGACCAACTCACCATCACATGATCTCGCTGGGTGGAGTCTGCATGTCCTCCCTGTGTTACCGTGGGTTCTCTGCGGGCGCTCCGGCTTCCTCCCACCGTCCAAAGACATGCATGTGTTAGGTGAATTAGTGACTTGAAATTGCCCCTAGTGAATGGTTGTCTGTCTCTTTTCGTCTCTGTGTTAGCCCTGAAACAAGCTGGCCCCTGTCCAGGGTGTACCCCACCTAAGGCCCAAAGTTACTGGGATAGGCTCCAGTCACCTGTGAAGAAGATGAATGAACATTTGGAAATTAATCAGTTGAATTAAAAAATAAACTGTTGGGGCTTCTTCCCCCAGAAATATATTATTCCACTAATTTTACTGACTTATAGCCTACACTGGTGATTAAAAAAATAATTATGCTATATTGGATATAAACTAACATCTATGCAGTTTTAAAGCATTACCAAAGTAAAAAGAGCCAGAGACCAGCAAAACATTTTTTTTGTTCAAATATTCTGGAAATACTGGCCACTTACTGTATATTTACTGCATTCTAGCTGGCGCAGATTTAAATAGTAGTGGCCAAAAGTTACTCAGTTACCCAAACTTTTCCCAAATATTACACCAAAATATAAAATTCTAAAACTTTTCCAGGGCCTGGAAATTGCATTTTAAAAATTCCGTGACTTTTCCAGGTTTTCCATGACTGTACGAACCCTTTTTGTAACATGTTATTTAGACAAAGCCTATTGCAATGCACACAATACAAATATTGGTTGTAAAATCAGCAGGTTCAGCAATAATTGCAACATTACAAATCATCTCATGCCGTGATTTTTTTCTGTTGTTTGATTAAAGTCTTGCACATAATTTACAACTAATTTAGAAAAAGAAGCCAGTGTAATTGTCTGTGACTCTGATTCAGTAGTGTGCGTGACAAGAAAAAAGTCACTCTCATTTTGTCAGTTAAGCTATTATACACTAATAGACTAGTTATTTAAATAGCAATTGTATATTATCAAAATTAAGGTAATTATTAAATGAAAACCCTTTAGTCTGATGTTTTCTGCACACTTTGTTGAAACGTGAATTTTATAAAAGTTTGTCAGTTTACTTTGTTCACTCTTTAGTTGTAGTGCTTTAATTGACTGACAGAAAGACAATCAATAGACTGTGACTCAGTGGGCAGCGATAGACAGCTCAAGTCTCAGTCCAGTCATGTTTCTAAATACACCTCTTCACCAAATAACTTCAGGCAGCGTCTTGGCAGGCATATGTTTTGCTGAAATTAAACATACATAGAAAGGGTTGAACACTTGCAAAATCTAAAAATATACTAGGAGCTTTGTGTAGATGACATCCACATTTCTGAAAGAAGCACTGACACAAATATGCTTCAGACTGATGTGTCATTGATGTGCTCCTCTCACACCAAAAATGAAAGCCAATGTCTTAGATCTTTGTAAAGATTATGCACATGAAAAGTGCATTTTGGTAAGAACCTGGTGTCCAAACATTCTTTTTACTATTCTCATTACATAATCTGTATAGCAGACTGTTGTCCTGGCTAAAATTGATTGACTCCCTATTTCAGGCTGCATAAAAGAGGGATTAAAACAGAGCTGTTTGATAACTGCTAAACATTTTTATACCAGACAGTGGAAACATGAAAATTCAGATAATGATTCCACTGGCCTTAGCATGTTACAAAAGAACATCTGACTGAACATACTGAATGTCTAGTGGGTTTAATCACAGCTTTTATATAACTGTTATGGAAGCAATGATAGTAAATTATGATACAGTATGTTAATCTGGCAATTATATTCCCAGGTTAGCTTTAGGCTGAAGGATTACAGAGCCCATATGGCTACTGTAGTGAGAGAAATGGGGAGACAGTGGAGTTGATGAATCCAAAGATAAATGAGCTGGATTCAAACACAGTCACAAACCCTTCCCACTGCTCCCTGCAGCATTAGGTCTATGACAGGGACCTGCACTGAGGAATCAGCTTCACTTCTTTTTTCACTCTTCTAAGTATTCGCTCACCTGCCTTTACACGCACATGAACTTAAGTGACATCCCATTCTTAATCCATAGAGTTTAGTATGATGTCAGCCCACCCTTTGCATCTATCTACTTCAGATGGTCTCGTCCATCGTCAGACACTGATGTTGGACGAGAAGGCCTAGCTCATAGTCTTTGCTCTAATTCATCCCATAGGTGTTCTATCAGGTTGGGACCCAGGACTCTGTGCAGCCCAATCAAGTTCTTCCATACCAGACTCACTCATCCATGTCTTTATGGACCGTGCTTTGTGCACTGGTGCACAGTCATGTTGGAACAGGAAGTGGTCATCCCCAGACTGTTCCCACAAAATTGGGAGCATGGAATTGTCCAAAATCTCTTAGTATTCAGAGTTCCACATGGCCAAACCCAGCTTCTAAAAACAACCCCACACCATAATCCCAATTCAGGTATTTGGGTGGGATCTTAGATTGATTGTGTATGACTCCATGCCCACCCCTTAAACTATGACAAACTTGTCCCAGGGCATTTACCCCAGTGACCCCAATATCATTTAACATCATCTAGACAAGTCCACTATCAAACATTGTATAAGGTTTTGTAGAATGTTAAACAACCATGATGCTGGGCTTTGTTAGTGTGGCTAGTTGTCAAACACATACTACTACCTACTGAACTCGTCCAAAAACATACTTTGTTGTAAAAAAAATGTATATTATTTATTTACTTTTTTTTTTTTTTTTTGACCTTTATTTAACCAGGTCAAAACTCATTGAGAATAACAATCACTTTTACAAAAGTGACCTGGCCAAGAGACAGCAGGACAATAGAGAGCAGACGAAAGCAAAAATAACCAAGGGAGGGCAATAAAATGAAGTCTATTTGTAAATGAACAATAAGGACATTCTGATAAAAAAGTCTTTGGGACCCATGCCACATTTTCTATAGATGTTGCCATGACAAAAATCCCTTATATAATTCCAATGAGAATACAATACAATGTAATTCAATGAAGCCACCTAATTATGTCAGTTTTTTAATGGGCTCAAATTGAGATTTTTGGTGACATGGTTTAAGCTCAACATCATCACCAGGATGCAACAAGCAAGGGCCATACATTGCTGGTTGTAGCTATTTTTTTAAACTCACTGCAGGGCTGCTATTCAATATGCAACTATGTGAAAGATAATAGACATAAGAGACTTTGTGCAATATGAAGATCGTGGTTGTGTCAGTGAGATATGCAAATGAACACAAAGCAGTAAAGACCATCCTACGTCAGTGAGATGAAACATATGACAGGTCTAAACTGATTTTTAATGACATTCTGTGTTTTCAGAGCCAGGTGTGCACACGTCACTAAAACACACATCCCAACATCAATTGAAAGGTCAGATTACAGCATGTGTCACTCTCACTCTTATATTTTTTTCTCTGATAAAATTTCAATTAACTTCAATGAACTGTGACGAGCAATGGCACCGGGACGAAAGTATTACTGTAATGCCTGTCTGTATGTGGCACTCTCTGCACATTTTGATCTGTGGAAAATATGATTGACGGGTGGCTAATAATCACAATGTCCAATCCAGTCACTGTCCCTCTCTAAATCGTACAAAAACACCAGAGGAAATGGAGAATCAGTCATTCAGGTCAGGATCAACTAAAGAAGTGAGGAAGGATGAAATAATATAAAGTATAGGACAAAAGTCTTAGACATGTTTTTAAGAAAGGCTATGAACACAGAAATATGTTCATATGTTAAAAAAATACACAAAAATGAATAAATAAAATTAAATTATATCACATCACATTGTAAAAATAGTACCTAGTCCTGCAGGCAAACTCAAAGATCTAGTTCAGGGGTAAATGCTCTTTCCATAGACCCACAAACCCTTATATTACATTGAAACAGTGATCTGGATCCACACCAAAAATAATAATTTTGTCCTTGACCCATTGCTGAGTTTTCCTGAAAAATGAACCAGGGTGTTATGTTCTATGGATGTTATAAAATCTGTTTGAGCTTCCCTGACAGACCAGCTACATAAGGAACAACTATGATACTCCTTTTTGGCTCTGTTTCTTTCCTGTCCTGTTTCTTAGTTCTTTGGGATTTGGAGAAGACCCAGTTGGGATAACCACATGCTCTGAGGGCAGCAGACACATTCTTCCTTCCTCCTCCCTTCTGAGCTTGTGGCCACTTCTTGGGCACTGTGCAGAAGTGTCCTCATGATCTGTGTGAATTGGCTTCCTGTACACTTCCACATGGAGTTTCTTGTCTTCTCTGATGACTCCATGAAGGCCATGTGATTCTCCCTAGCGTACTCACAGGGAAATGTGATGTTTTTGTACACAGCATTAATATGCTCTGTGAAAGTCTCCACTTCCTGGGTTTAGATTTTTCCAGGTGTTATCCATGTATCAGAATGGTATCTGTCGTTGGACATAATACCTGGGAGTTGAGGCGTCTGCTCTGAACTTCCTCTAAGTAAAAAAATAGCCATGATTAGAATAACTGGGGAGCCCATAGCACAACCATGTTTCTGCCTGTAAAAGTTTCCTCTGAACTGGAAGTATGTGGGGTTGAGACATACCTCAGGTAGTTGGCAGATATAGTCTGGTATCAGATTTATCCTCTCTTGCAATGCTGCATCGCGAAGAAGTCTCCAGCTGTGGTTGCTTGACTTAATTAGGAAAGTCTTGCAAATTCCTGACACAGTGGTCTGTGGTCCCAACCAGGGGAGCCAGAATGGTAGCCAAGCTTTAGAGACTGTAGGTTGTAGGTTGTTGCTGATGTTCCTGTGTGGTATTCCCTCCTTGTGGATTTTTAGGAGGCCATAGATGGGAGGAAGGAAATGGCATCCAGCAGGTTAATGACTTGGTCTTTGAGTCTCTGAGTGAATCTGGAAATCTTCTGGAAAACCTCCTCTGTGACTGTTGTGGCTATCTTATCCTGTATGTATTCCAGTTTGTTTTTCAGGTTGTTAACTGTAAAGTGTGTCTGTCTGATCCTTGGGCTCAGGAGCTGGGTTTGAGCTCTCTGCCTTATGTTTTCAGCTCTGTCTCTTCACACATAAACCTAGCTGTAGGCTCTTCAGAATCTGTTTGGCCAGTTAGCATCAGAAGGAGCAGTGGGTTATGACCGTCCCACTCACTTCAGCAGAGGACACATGACTGCCAATGACCAAAAACTAGGCTAAGCCTTTCATCTATTTTAGACCAATAGAATTTAGTTTTAAGTCAAAACTCCTCCCTCCAACCAGCTTATTTCAAAAAGTAATTCGGATGAATGATGAAATATATTCAGATTTAAAACCAAGTCCAGATGACTTCCTTTCAAACTTTTTGTTATTTATTTAGCCAGAATGACTGTCCTCACGGACAATGTTAGGCCCAGTAGAGGAAAAAAACCTTCATAATTCATAATTTGTACTTAAATAAATGTAACATTCAGCACTTACTGTCTTGAGTACTTGCACTTCTGCTTGAGTAGTAATCAAAGTAGAGTACAGATTTTGAGTACTTCTTCCAACTCAGTTGTTTCAGCAATGATTTTTTTTACATAAAAACATTTGAAATTACTTTACTGCAATGCTGATATTGATGCATATGCAAATAAGACAGATCATTTACATAAGAAATTTTGTGTCATATGAATGTTCTGGTTGTGCCAGTGTAAATTATGGAAATTGAAAAAACAAAACAAAACAAAAAAACAAAAAACAAAACAATGTGGTATATGGTACTCTCTGCACATTTTAATCTGTGGAAAATATGAGTGACATGTGGTTAATAATTACAGTGTCCAGTCCAGTCACTGCTCCTCTCTAAATCACACAAAAACACCAGAGGAAATGGGGAATCAGTAATTCAAGTCAGACTCAGCTATAGAAGTGAAGAAGGATGAAATAATATAAAAAAAAACAATAAAAAAAAAAACTTGCTCTCGTCTCCCGGGGCATAATATTCTGCATATCAGGATGGCCCAGCTGGGTCCATGCTGTCTTATCATTTCAGTACCATGTAACACTGTCGACTTGCTTTCTTCTCTTCCACGCTGTAAAACCACAAAAACTGCAAATGCATCTTGTTTGCTTTCTTCTTGTTAAGGCAATTGTATTTTTTATGCAGTGGTCAATGTTGAGATTTTGGGCCATTTTGCTCTATTAACATGTAAGCTTTACACTAAATGTCAGACATCTCTACTAGCACCTACAAGCACCAAGTGAACCGTTAACTATGTTTTGAAGGCTTTTACAGAGCGATTTGTACACTCAAACCTCTAAAAAACATTGCATTTGCAAATAATGCTGGTAGCATTATTTTCTAATTTAATGAAACACAAAATAAGGTAATAAAAAACTTTCATCAAATATGTGAACAAAATTAACCAAGAATATTAGATCTGGCTGGATGCATATTTGTTACAACCAAAGCTTCATTATTCAATCACTATCTTATTTTTGGAAGGCACCACATGCTCGAAGATTGACTGCCTCGTGGGTGCCCTTTTGTGAGTCAGGGATTAGAGTCAGCATCCATAATGAGGACAAGTAGGGATCGGGGCTGATCGTTTCCTCATTGAATGAAAGGTCACAGATCAATATCTGTATACAAGTTTATTTTTTATGTTTGCAGAAAGAGAAGCACTAATCTGTTGACTATCAGCACTCGATTACCCCCTGTGCCCCAAGTGAGCCTCACGCTCACTACGTAATGTCTGTCATTAGTTTTGAACAGGTGGTGGCTTTCTTTGATCAAGCTTTTATACAATTTGACATTTAATTTGGTTTAGGTCAAACTAAACTGCCCATAGTGAATGAATGTGAGAGTGAATTGTTGCCCGTCTGAGTTTGTTTGTAAGTGCCCTGCTACTTATGGGCAATTGTCCAGAGTGTACCGGCTCAGGCCTCTAGATGGGACAGGCTCCAGTCCTCCACAACCCTAAAAGGGAATATGCAGTAGAAGATAATAAACACTCAAACATAAGTGTTAGTGTGTAACAAACAAAAGGTTTTCATGCCCTATGAACAAAAAACCCCAACCATTTTTATATGTTTTATTTTGTGGATTTGTTTTGCTTTTAATGGCTTGCTTGTTTTTTGCCGTACATTTTAATATATATTTTATTTTTGTATAATGATATATTAATAAACCAGAAAGATAAAACAAATTAAATTGTTGCATCTGGGCCATTATAGAAATGTACACTGTATGTTACTTTTACAAATTATGGACAGAGAAGTTGTAGCCCTAAATGTGTAGGGGAGGCCGTGAGTAGAATTCAAAAAGCCATAAGTATAAGCCAAGTCTTGTGGCCTTCAGCATAATTTGTATTCACAAGCAATGGAGCATTGGCAATTAACCTTTTCTTATTTGTTTTCAACAGCAGGGTTTGTATTAAACCTGCTCCATGTGTTTATTATGCCTTTAGATGGCATTCCTAGGCTAGTATACAGATTAACTTTGTTGTGCTGTACCTTTAACCAGGCTCACTGTAGTTACAGATGTAGGCCTAATACTCACTCAAACATGCTAAAAGGTTTTCCAATAAGTGCATTTTCCTTAATTCCCATCTGTATAGTGGCTTATGACAGTATGGGATGCTGTTAGTGCTGGAAAGCCATGGCAACAGGTCTGGGGAGACTGACAGCAATTACCTGTTAATTATAGAATCAGTTCAAGCCGCAGGTCAATTAGAAGCTGAAGGATGACCAGAGGTGGAGCACAAACATTAGATAACAACAAAATTGACCAGTACTGTTTAATATATACAGACACTTACCTAATATTTGGACGAGCATGTTTCCTGTGCACGAGACCAAAAATAAG
The DNA here is from genome assembly GCA_020698575.1 of Bostrychus sinensis. Classification (NCBI taxonomy): domain Eukaryota; kingdom Metazoa; phylum Chordata; class Actinopteri; order Gobiiformes; family Eleotridae; genus Bostrychus; species Bostrychus sinensis. Next base: position 20,304,466 of record CM036240.1, on the reverse strand, counting down.
GGGACAGACACAGCGTGATTTGTATTTTTAAATAGCTCTCCTTTTTGCACATACTATTACTTCTTCTCGAGTGTCGTGAAAAGATTGATCTTAATCTCTGCTTTTATGCTAATATGTAAAATCACAGCGCCCCCTTCTGGTGATGGCATGAGTAATTTAACACGACTGTAGCCTACTTAATAAATTAATCTAGCCTACAGGTGCCCAGGTGTATTCACGCGTTTAGGCTGTTTGATTTAACTGTGATGATTATGGCTTGCAGTTAATGAAAAACCCCAAATTTAGAAGCAATTTCATAAAGGAAGTATATTAGGGCTATTACAGTTATCATCATAATCATTACAACTAAAATAAATACATATTTGGAATATTTCACTTCTGTGTGCAGGCCTACTAAATCTATGTTTTTTTTAAATGTAACTACTGAAAATGTTTTACTTTTATACAATATCCCAATTTATTGCATGTTTCTGTGTACTTGGGGTGTTAAGGAAGGTCATAATAATATTTTTGTGAGGATGTCTAAAAACAGACATTAAAAGGGTAGTTGTGTTGTAGACACATGGCTGCATCACAGGGCTGAGTGTTCACAGCCAAGTTAGTCATGCTTATTTCCATATATCAAATACATAATACATCTTCTATTTATGAGAAACAGGGGCTCCTCACCTTGTTTAAAAAGCAATTGGGAGTTCAGATCTGCAGAATATTTCTACTCAAGTCTTGACTGCATTTTCAGTGGAAGCTTAGGCAGATAGTGTCTCATGAAACAGTGACAGAATACATTAGAAAAATAGCTTATCAAAGTGTAATCAAATGTAATGCATGCACGCCAAATGAAATATGCATGACAAATTGGCTTTGGAGCACACAGAGCAGGCATGTCCTCTGAACCTTTGCAACAAAATCTCATTGAAATTCCTTTCATTATGACTGAGCAGCAGAGGGACAGACAGAGGCAGAAATGATTGTAAGGAATATGTGATTACAGGGACACCCAAATCCTTGCATCATGGGATATTACTGCAAAAGTATTATGTAACTTTAGAAGAAAAGGCCACACCAAATAAGCATTTAGCTGTTTTATTTACAAATGAATAATTTTGCCTTATTGCAGTATGATATTTTCTTTACATGGAAAAAACAAAACAAAACAATACAATCTTTTCTTAATCAGTGAAAACTTGAGCAAGTGCAGACAAAAAACATTTTTAAATATATTTTGCAATAATAGTAATCTTTTTCCCTGTTTCAAAACAAAAAAGGCACATAAACATCATAACAACATCTTGGTCAACAATAATACCATAATGGAGATGAGTAATGAACAAGATAATCTCACAAGGTTCTTTGTAAGCTATTGGTTTTTAAAATATCTGTCTATAAAATTTGTCATTAAAATAACCATTGTAATCACCTGGGGAATGTATTGCTTAAATGGTTAGATGGCTAAAATCTCTGAAGCATGCAGAACTATTTATACATCTTTAATACTTATATAGCAGTAAAGCAGATAACTTCTTAGTAAGCTTACCCTTTAGATCACAAAGGAATATGAAATATGTAAACGTGCAAAGCCCAAAGTTACAAAATGTCTGAGCTATTAGCTATGGCTTCAGCTTTATGGGTTGTTATCACAAGTAGTCTCTTCATCAATTTGCTGGAGTACAGCCATGTCACATGGAGGTGGGTTGGCCAGCTAAAAAAAGAAAGAGAGAGATTAAGCTTACAAAGAAAACAAAGTTAATGGATAACACAGCGGTGTATAGACATAATAGAAAAATGTTTTGTTATTATGAGGGCTGTGTTTTGGCAAGATCATGGCAGCACAATATGTATTACAATATCCCAATGTCACTATGATATACTGACATGACTGTTTGCATAGAAATAATTTAGTAGATTGTAAAATGGATACAGATGTTTTTGATATCAGTATAGTACAGCCAAACTAAATATTACAATATTTTGCAAGATAAAAATGCTCTTAATTCCCTAAAACATAAGCATGTTCATAGATTTGGCTTACTTTTAAATCGCATATAGCAGGTGTTGCAGTAGAGCTGTTTGTTTCGTATCCTGACCTCTGCACCAGCTTCTGATCCGCCAAGGTCCGACCTACAATCGGAACACTAAGAATCCAAAAAAGGTAAGAGTTAAAGTGTGCAACATACATCGCTTGTTAAAGATAGCTCCAAATGTCTGAGTGCAGAAGGATCAGGGCAGATAAGAGTGAGGGCTGAGTGACGAGCGGAAATGTAGAATCTGAAAGTCGAAAAGTGCATTTATCACAAGACAGTGACTGGAAGAAGTATCACAGTTTGGGAAAAAGACTTGCACAGTATAGAGCAAAAAAAAACAAAACAAAACAAAACAAAAAAAAAAAACACAAAAGGATGGAGTTTTGTAAAGAGACAGAAACTGATTAGGCTTTTGTGCAGATGAAACTTTCCAGGTCTTTGAAGGGCCAGGCTTCTCACCTTAAAGCAGCCCAAATGATAACAGAGCCCCAGGGACTCGATGATCATGGCTGCTCCCTTTCCCAGTGGAGTGTCACAGTATGTACAGATTTTCTTGCCACTCACTGACCTGGATTATAAAATATACAGTGGCAATGTTAAAGCTGAACACACATGCATGGCACATGTATGGATGGTTACACAAACAAACAAGTTACACTGGTATACATATACAATATTCCCCATAGTATATACTGACATTTTACAGCTATTCACTCACTTTTTCTATGCATGTTTATGGATCACAGCACAAAAAGAGTCTATAAGGTTCTCAATGAAACATAGTGTGTTTATATATTTTGGTATATATAGTGTATCTGTGTTTAATGTACCATATTGTTTGCCTATTAACGGTTTGAGAGGTAACGCCAGCTATTATTACAAGATTTGCATTTTTTATGACCAAGATGTATAAGACATACTCTATATTTCCAAAAGTATTCACCCAAATAACTGAATTTGGATTGGTTTGTGGGGTTGTTTTTCAGGAGCTGGGCTTGGCCCCTTAGTTCCAGTGAAAGGAACTGTGAATGCTTCAGCACCAAGAGATTTTGGACAATTCCTTTGTGGAAAAGGTTTGGGGATGGCCACTTCCTGTTCCAACATGACTGCACACCAGCACAAAGCACGGTCCATATAGACATGTATGAGAAAGTTTGGTGTGAAAAAACTTGACTGGCGTGCACAGAGTCCTGACCTTAACCCAACAGAACATCTTTGGGATGAATTAGAGTGAAGACTGCGAGTCAGGCCTTCTCGTCCAACATCAGTGTCTGACATTGGACGATAACTTCAGATACGTAGATGTCTGACGTAGATAGATGCAAAGGGTGGGGCGACGTCATATTAAACCCTATGGATTAAGAATGAGATGTCACGTGCATGCGTGCATGCATGTAAAGGCAGGTGAGCTAATACTTTTGGAAATATAGTGTACATATCCAGAAGCTTGACAGAAGGTTTTGGGAGCAAATCATTTGCAAGGGTGCTTTGCCTGTTTTTTTCCTCCAGATGCCCTTCCTGATGCAACTCTCCTCATTTAACCGGGCTTGGGACTGGCACATTCTGAAACTAGAGTTTCTGGTGCCCCACTGGGGAAGACGCGCTAAGACCTTCTTACAAGCAGCTCCTCAAGATTCTAGTAGAAGATACCCATTATGGTAAATCAATATTATACCAGTTTATTAGTATTTGCCTCAAATATGACTAATAATTCTTTACTTTTGCCCCATAATGAAGAGATTTCCTAATAAAAGTTTTTGAATGTTTGTCCAGTCCTACAATCCATTCTTGAAAATGTTCCACTTAGAACCTTGAGACAAAAATGCAAACAATACAGTTGCCACAAATACCCTAAGAGTGATGGCACAACCCAATATACCAGTGAGATGTTAGAGCAGTAAGTTTTGGCAATAGTCAAAGCAGCTTTTACCTGCTCTGCTGCTGAGAGTCTGCCATAGGCTCTGGAGATGTGGTGGGTGATGGAGAGGAAAGCGAAGGGGAAGGTGTCTGCCGGGACCAGGGGGCAGAGGGGGGTCCTGCCCCACCTCTCAGGGATCCCATAGAGGATGAAGAGGGTAAAGTGGAGGAACGAGGCGGTGCTCCTGACCAGCCACCATAAAAAGAAGTGCTGCCAGAGAGGGCAGACTGAGGCCGAGAGTAGTTTGGGATTTGAGAGTTGGTTCTGGGTGTCCAAGATGAACGCCAGGAGGAGTAGTTGTTGGAATCCAGGTTGTCAAGAGATTCACCTCTGTAAAGCGTTGCATGTTAGCAGTTAGTACTGTTTGCCTGTCATCTGTATGTGTGGCATAAAACATTTTGTAATAATTCAACCAATTTGCCAACACAGAACCAGACTGGCAGCCAAAGCAAACACAAAGCACAAAATATCCCAGGTTAATAGCAAGTTTAACAAACCAAACACCATTAGTAATCCCTGCCCCATCAGTATAAACAGTATAAACTACGACTGTACCTGCGCATAGGAGGCCCCTCGCTCTCTCTGCTGGTGCCGCTGCTGGTGGTGGATGAGCGCTGCCTGATCCAGCTGCTGTCTGTCAGCAGAGGGGTCTTCTTCTTCATCTCTTTTAAGATCTGTTGCCGCTCCAGCTCGGCCTGCGACACCGACTCCTGACCCTTCTGAGCCAATGTACTGCCCACCACTGCACACAGAGAGGATAGAGATAAAACAGACATTATTCAGGCAAAATATAGAGTATTTATTTTCAATAGACTTTTATTCTTTTATTATTCTTTTATTCAAAGTGACTCTTGATTTTACTGGGGGATGTGATTGAGTCAACCAATCAGAAATAAAGGCGAAAGGCATCTTTCAGTCAAGCTACTGAGTAATGTCACGCTTAGCTCACTAACTGATTCAACAAAGTAATTAATCAAACAGGTGTTCTGCAGATTGAATAGTTTAGTATGCCATTATTGACAGAGGAACCAATCAAAGAAGGTCGCAAGGAGAGGAAATGTATTTGATTTGTACTTTGATGTTGCGGTAACACTTCAGGGTTGAGCCCACCTCTCTCTGGATGTCTATATCTCATAACACTGAGAATGTTTCTTCTCTCCATCTCCAACTCTGATGCTGCTCTTTGACTCTGAGCCTGTTTATAGCGCTCACTTGTCTGCTCTTGCAGCATCCAGTGAGCCATGCCCCCTGGATGCACAGACACACCTGGGTCCCATATAGGTAAGGCACATTATTGCATTATATACAATTTATACTTTTAAGATTATCAACAAAATGTAGCGGTCATAAATTGTACCAGAATTACACTGCATACATGCCATTTCATAATATTTATTGTTAACCAAAGAGGCAGAAAATATCATTAATGGCAAAGCATTTTGGCACATGGCACATGGATGTGAAAAAATGAGTACAGGGCCATGTGTCAGTAAGTATAGATAGGAGTTGTTTTCACATGTTAACACAAATGAAAACATGATGGTTGTTAAATTATAAAATATCAAAAAAAGTACCTTTCTGCTGAGGACGGTCATCTTCATCAAGCTGGGGAGATGATTGAGACCTTGCCCTGAAGTAAAAAAAAAAATACATAAACTTTTATAACTTTTAAAAAAATCTAAATAATCCAAACTCTAAGCTTCTATTATCACTATCTTAATTAGTCTGAGGCATTATTTTTTTTAACTGGAGAGAAAATATAAAATGGTAGTTGTGGACAGCAGCCAGAAAAAATGAGTGAATAATGAACATATGTAAACTGTAAAGTCAGGTTTATATGTCATCAAGTGGTAACAAGAACCACTGTAACCCGTGTAATTATGTTTCTAGAGATATTGGTGAGTTGTATGTCTCAGTGGTTTGTCTGTGGTAAGTTTGGTGCAGAAAAGAAAACTAAGAAAACTGCTTAGTTTTCCAATTTGCACAGATAAATGCATTTGTTTACCAACCTGTCTGCAAAGGACAGTGTCGGCTGGACATGGAAGCCTCCAGCCCTTTGGAGGTGATTAGGTGGAGAGAGATGTGTCAAGGGTTAGAGGACATGGTGGAGGACAAAGCACATGCAGACATATTAGTAACAGGTATAATGCACAGACAAAGACAGGTTAGTATAAATGCTGAGGTGCTTAACATGGACTTTGATCAATTTCATAATTCAATTTCATAATCGTTCATTCATTTATTAATTTTGTTCCATTTCAAACACTAAGGACCTTTAAATCCACATTACATTGTTGTAACATATATGCCACACAAGCGATGGCAAAGAGACCAACTAACCAAAGTTAGTGTTTGGGATTAGATTAGACTATAATGTTAGAACTGTAAAATCTCCCTTATTACATGTTCTTGATCTTAGTCCACCTGGTCTTTGTCATGAGTTTGTATCTGTTCATTTTGCTTTGACAACAGCAGTAGTTTGCAATGACTTGTGTAATAAAATGTAATGACCAATGAAGAAAATGGTGTTTGGGACCAGACTGACCACTGCTGCTGTTGTTTTTCCAAGGCCCTCGCCCTCTCTCTGCGCTGTTGCTCTGCTACTTCCTCCTCTCTCCTCTTCCTCCTCTCCTCCTCTTCTTGCTGCTCTCTCCTCTTTCTCCTCTCTTCTTCTTCTTGCTGCTCTCTCCTCTTCCTCCTCTCCTCCTCTTCTTGCTGCTCTCTCCTCTTCCTCCTCTCCTCCTCTTCTTGCTGCTCTCTCCTCTTCCTCCTCTCTTCTTCTTCTTGCTGCTCTCGCCTCCTCCTCTCCTCTTCTTCCTGCTGCTCCCTCCTCTGCCTCTCTTCCCGCAGACGCTGAAGCTCTCTCTCCTCCGCCTGCCTACGGTGCTCCAGCTCCTCCTTTCTCTTCCTTTCTTGCTCCTCCCATAAGGAACTGAAGGGTTGGTTGACAGGTGACAGATGGGAGTGAGGAGTCGTACTCTGGTTGTTCAGCTCCAGGCTTGCCGGCTACCACAGAGAAGCAAAGAGTGAAAAGAGGAAGTATTTGACCTTTACTGTACTCCGGATCAACAGCATCAAATATTAAGCAACTCGCACACGTCCTGAGGTGACAAGCATTTTGAAATTTCAGCTGGACTTTTTGTTGCAAAACAAGCGTCATGTGTTCCTATACCAATATTACCGGACATTGTTCTGGGCTCACTTTGACTCAGCGTTGTATGGGAAAGGAGGAAAACTGAAATGTCTGGTTTAGTCTGACTTCATAATTATGGCATAATTACTGCATAACATTTAGCCTTGCTATTTGCATATATTTAGACAAGTTCGTGCTATGAGTCATGGCCATTTGCCTTTTTGGGTCCATGGGTTTACTTAAGTTCAGGGGGTTGTATGAGGTAGTCATCACACAAAGAGTCAATACACAAAATAGATGTACACCAAGAAATGATATTTGTTCAGGTGTTTTTTTTTTGTTTTTGTTTTTTTACAATTTACGCTACTCTGTATAAAGCAATTATTATATTGGGTCAATTCCTTGCATACTTAGAGAAAATACTACAATAAGGATATTGTAGTATTTGGTGACAAATTTCTATTTTTTTATCTCCTACTGGCTCCACCAAATGCACACCCACCTCCTGTTGTTTCTGAGTAGCAGTGATCTCCTGTTGAGCTTTGAGCCACTCTTCCTGTAGTTTCTCCTGGTCACGTTTATATTTTTCCTGGAAGACAGTGACAGTTTTTAGTTCAAATTGTTCCATTAAAGGGTAAACTGTGAATTTAAACATACAGGACAATACATTTACATGATCTGCATAGGTACGAATAGACTGAACAGTGCTTTATCTGCACCATATTTAATATTTGACGGTAGCTGTGATCTAACAAGCTTGAAACTGATAACATTAAAGAAAGACTGCCTAGAGTGAGGGGTCTCTTATGCTTTCTATTAAAACAGGCAGTTTTTTCACCTGGGAATAAAATGAAAGTCGAGAAAGCCTTTCTGACTTTAGCAGTGTGCTGCTTCAACACCTTTGATCTTGATCCAGAAATAGATCTTGTGAAATCGTTTTAAAAAGATTACTCAACATTTATAATTCAGGTGTCAATTTTCAATTTGTTGAGCTCTGCGTTTGATTAGTAACTGTTTATCCAATTAGATCTCTGGTCAGCTAAGATTGAAATTAAAATGTATTTTGAATAGGTGATACCTGTAGGAGGCGCTCCTGCTCCTTCTGCCATTTTTCTTGTCGTCTTCTTTCCTCCTCTGGGTCCCAAGACCAACGACTGGAGGATGGAGTGATAGAGGGAACAGGTATCTGCCAACATGAGGTATAATTTAAATGACTGTCATTTCAAAACTAAAGGCAACATATTCATATTTCAAAAATATTACATTGTTTGATGTTTCCACTTTTAAAAATATAACAAATATAGCAATGGCTGTATGCAGTTATAACTAATTCAATGACTTAAAGACCAAAGACCCTCCCGGATTAACTTAGTGTTGAGATAAAAGTGCAATGGGATAGATACCCTTTTAGCAATCAACGCATAGAAAATAACAAGCATTTTGTGTATTAATGACACTACTTACATCTGGCATTGCAGGCTCTGTTCCTCCTGAAGAGAAATAAATAATCCAGTTAACTCAGGCATGCACAGGCAAAGAAACATCTCCAAGCAAAACCTGAGCCTACATAGTTTTTGGACCTTATTAAGATTTCGTCCTGATCATTTTTATGTATCAATTTTTTATGTGAAATGACATTTATAATCACAACAAGCCACGATTGGAACCATTAATTCTTTCCATTTAAGATCACCTAGTGGCTGACATTTAGGTTGGATGAATAGTTCAAAAAAGAAAATCAATTAATCAATTGTGAGAAAAAGGGGATCAAACAAGATGTAAGAAAATGGACATAGAAAGCATGCACAAATACTGTGATAATGCACAAACTGACACTTTAGGTACATGCAAGTCAAAACAGCATAACAGCTTTCCACCTCATGAGCTTTAAAGTGAGAAGTGTAACCATGCGTTAAACCTGGACACTGGCCAAGAAATTCCACAAATACAAGCAGACAAGATTTGTATTTGTGAATGGCAAAGACATGCTGTACATGTACTGAACATTAAGGCTTTCATTTAGGTTTAGATTTTTGTTCAGCATGCCTGTGTCCCAGGTTCTGGCAAGCAAAGGTCAAAGGTCACTGCATACATAGCCCTGTTTACCACAGAGGTAGACCAGCGCACTGACACTGGAGATTGAGCCGCCTGGAGGGAGGAAGGGGTAAAGTGAAAGGATCAGACATAAAGAATAGCCCCCAGAGCAGAAAAGCATGGGACACTTGATTTGAGCTTGTAATCAGTGACTTTACAGTTAAACATGAGCTGCATAACAAACATGCATTGAAGACAGTCCTTGAAAATCTGCAGAGTAGATATGGACAAAGCAAGACTCCAGCCACCATGAAGCTTTATTTAGCGGCTTACCCCAATTTTTAAAATTTACCTTGTTCAAAAAACTCTGACCTCCGTTTTAAGTTTTTCAGAGATATGGGTTCTGACTCTACATGAGAAAAAGAAGGCAGAGAACTCCTTAACAATGCATTAATTATAGATGCGTAGCACATAACAATAACTCTCAATGTTCAATAACTTGTCCAATCGTAGTGTTTATCTGAAGTCAGCAAGTTTCACCCCGGGAGTCTTTTGTATGCAGCAGTCAAACAGTTGCCAAGATCAATTCTGTAACCTTTCTGATTGTGTGCTCTGCTCTTTACCTTTGTTCCTCATGGTCACAGGCTCGTCACGGAGATTGCCATTAACAACCTTGGAAGCCACATCCTGTGAGGAGACATGGCAGGGCACACATTCATTAAAATAGCTTTGGTAAATGAACTAAAGATGAGAAACTTTCAGTAATGACCGTGAATGACTTACAATGACTGGCTGGGTGATGGCCTCATTGACTGGCTCTGTCTTGGTGGAAATGTGTGATGTAAAATCCAGATTTGAGTTGACCGTTTTTGTATCAGGAGCACCTAGAAGTATCGAATGATCCGTACTGGTCAGATTGATGGTCTTATGGCTTTTAAATGGCAGGGAAGGTTGATCTCTGTCCCACTCTGCATCCAGACAATGCAATGGCAAAGATAGGATGTACAAACCATATATGTTTATGTGTTGTACTGTAAATCTGTATGACAAACCCAACATTTAAATTTGTGCACCACTAATAAGCAGGGGACAAGGTTAAGGTATTGTTAAAAGGACAGAGTAACAGAGAAACCACCTTCCCCAGCCATGCACTCTATTAAAGCTTCTGAAAACGCCCACAGTGTGGCAAACAGGCTCACAACCTGGTTCTAACTAAGCTATTTTAACGAGCTTTGCATGTTAGTTCAAGTGAGCTACTTTGGGTGGTTTATTATTTTTGTAAGGTGAGAGTGACGTACTTGGAAAAAATAAGCCTGTTATACTAACACTGTGAAACAGCAGCACACTCACACCCAGGGAACTATGGACTTAGTGTAGGTTAAGTTCTCCACAAATGACACTCATAAGAACAGTGCAGCAAATAGAAAAACAATGAAAGAAAGAAAATGCCAAACCAAAAATACAAAACCAGTATAAGAAACTGCAAATATGAAATTATTAGTATGAATAAACCTAATGAGGTCAAAGAAATAACAGTCACTCCTGATAAAAAAGAAAAACAGTTGGTAAACCTTCACCGTTTCGCTGTTATGGCATCATTCATGGATGATTTAACAATAGTTTACAGACCAATTTAAGATGTCAGAATTGTTTAGCATTGCAAGAAGAGTGAGCAGTGCTGTCAGTTCAAGAATGTAACCTTTAGTTCAACTGTTTCAGTCAGACTCCCATTTTGAAGCCACTAAAAACACTTTATAAACACAAAAGCTGCTGATGACTCACTGTTCTTGCCATGACGCCTAATGTCCATGACCAGACTGCCCTCCTGCAAAGCCTCCTCCAAGTGGGTCTTCCAGGCCGTGTAGCTCATGCCTGCCACCTGGTGCCCGTTCACTGACAGTACCTCGTCACCATCCTGAAGCTGGCACATTTCTGCTGGGCTGCCTGTTTAAAGCAAAGATTAAATTGCTTGTTTATTGTATCAAGTACTGATGTTCCTTTTATTTAGATGTGATTAACTGAGACAAACCTGTTTTACAGCTAGATGCCTTTCATTTCCTTAAATGACATTTTTTATGTGTCATCTGAAGTAATTCAATCCACTTTTATCGATGTTAGGAAGTACATGACAATAACCCAATAGGCTCATGACTAAAAGACAAAGTTTTCTGCCATTGTGTTGCTAAAATATACCGTGCATTTCTCTGTCACAAAAATGGGAAATGTGAGCAGAATGAGAAACTCAGACCCAGCAGATCTGACCCATATAGAAGCTGCCCTACATAGGCCTGGCACCATCACTGCAGCGGTCTGGAAAACCCGCTGACAGCTAACCTGCAGAGCCACAGTGTAAAACTTAACTGAGACAAAACCTCTCTTTCCACTGCAACCACTGTACTGTGTCTATGCACACCATTTGAAATCACCTTAACAGAACAAGCTGTAACTTAGTTTTCTTTTTGTTCCTTTTCCACTGAAGCTAAGAACTGGTGCAGTTTGTGTCCAAAACTGCGTATCAACCCTGCAGTAAAATGTTGAAGACTGAGAACATGTTATAGCAGGTAGAGTGTTGCAGAAGTATTACATCAGTAAAATGATATTAAGAAATAAAAGCAATAAAAAACAATACAATTATTTTGAGTTGATGTGGTTACCTGGTAGAATGGATGTGACTCGTGCACCTGTTGAGTCCCAAGCCGCCTGGAAACCAAAGTCTCTGCTGCTGTTGGGTTTCTGGTTCAGGCTTATCCGCATCTCACAGCAGTTTTCCTGGAAATCAGGCAGCAACACAGACAGTCCAGATGAACCACAACTATTCAGACAAGTTAGCTTTCACTATAACGACACAGACAATTAACAAGTTTGTGCTTCTATTTGCTGCCAGCAGTCCTGTCATGAATGATTAATGATTGTCCCTCTAATGTCTCACCTGCTAGGCTGCAATTAGAAGATTAAGACAGAGAAAAATTACTCTCTTATAAAAATCAGTATTACATGTTTTGACATTTCTTCCTTCAACAATATTGATTAACAATATTTACTATTTTGGTCACAATTTAGAAAGCTTCAGCTGTTTCCATCAACATACATATTTACTGATGATGTGTTATTCTGGCTTTGTTAAATGTATGCAATATGGATAATTATCATTATTAGTATTATTTACCTGAGTAGTACATTTACTTGAGATCTATAGTGTATAGTGTCAGTCTTGTTTAGTTTTCTCTATTGTGGGAATCCTCTGTGCATTTAAGGTGACTGACCTGACTGTTATTTTTAACTGGAACCAGGCTGACTGTAGCTTCACTCTTGGTTTCAGCAGGCTCAGGGGATTTGCTCTGAGTGGTGACCTTTTCTGTACTCTCTTCCTGGTCGTCTTCTTCTTCTTCACTGCTTTGGGCGGAGCTTGACTGTGCCTCGTCCTCAGAGGTCATGAACGCGTGATAGCGGCTCGGCACAGAGGATTTCTTAGACTTGTCCAGATTACCATTCACAGGCTTGTGAGAGTCAGCAGTCTGAACAGAAACAAACTTTTACAATGAACAGGAAAAAGTAGTTATTAGTCATAAACAGGCCCGTTGATAGGCTTGCTGGGGCCCGGGTCAAGAAGGCTTTGCATGGGGCTCATTGTTATAGAAAATTTAAGAAGAGGGACCTTTTCTGGTCTCCTCTGACCCTGAGGCCCGGTACAACAGACCCCCTTGCCCATGCCTGTCAACGGGTCTGGTCATAAATATAAGCTGTCTACAATTATAAAAGAACCATGCAAGTAATCAGTAAGAAGTAGGCTAAAAATAGATGTTCTTGTAGTTGTCAAAAATAAATAAAACCAGACTTTATTACTAACCACCCAGCTGACAGATGTATAGCTTTGGTACTTACTGTAGGGGCTCTGGGGAGTGAAGAGATGGAGGATGACTGGGTTCCAAAGGGCCTTGGCGTGACTAACTGAGGTTAGCCGTGCACTATCCGATCTCTGGTAGGACCTGGGGAGAGAGGCTGAAACTCTAGACACCGCAGGAGGCTTAGGTTCCATTGGGCTCTGGTGCTGTTGTTTGTACTGAGAATCAGAGGAATGGGACTCAGTTTGTGCAGCCAACAATGGGCTCTTTGGCTCTCGCGCCCACGGTACAGAGATTAATGAGGAGGTTGTGGTTGTGGTCTTGGCTGTTTCCACTGAGCTGGTGTGTAGATTTTTTTGTGGTGGTGGTGCTGCTGGTGGAGAAGGGGAGCTCTGGTAAGACTTGAAGCTGGTGGAAGTGATGGTGGTCGTTGTGTCCCGGCCAGTAGAAGTGTCCACTGTGTCTTGTCTGGTGGGAAGAGAAGCAGCTCTACCAGTAGCCACAGAAGCTGCTGGAGGTTCGTCCTCTTTCAAAGAAGGCTCGGGGTATGTCGAAGAGGAGTAGTAAGTGTCAATAGTGTAGCTTCGGGTGTGAAGGGGATGTGGGGTCGTGACAGGTTTTCCAAACACGTCCTCGTCATCCAAGTAAGATAATGATCCAAGGCGACTGCCTAAGCTTCGCCTTTTGCTTTCCCTGATGACCAGATAAAGATGTGACATAGAAAAGAGAGAGAGAGATGCCAAAAAGATAAGAAAATGTCAGTTAGATGTGTTATAACAGAACTGAAGATCAGAAAAGATGACGGTGTATGATGGAGTGAAATGGGGAAGCAAACTGCACTTTAACCTTGCCTAAATACAGTCTGCTCAAACACTATTGAAATAAACCGTCAAACTAGACACTTACCTTGTCTGTCACTATAGTCCACAGATAAAGCATAGATGTAAAAGACATAACACATTTTAAATTTTGGTTTGCTGTATTATGCCAGACTAAAATTACTTAAAATTGACCAACTACTGTATTTATGCAGTCCCATATGCTCAGAAGACTGGATGTGATTCTCTTACCTCTCCTCCTGCATCTCCTTGAAGGTCTTTGACTTTCTGTTACTGCCGTACGTGATCTCCTCTATCTTCTCTCTCTCCTCTTTTTTCTTGACTATATCAGAGTTGACACTTTTACGCCGGCTCTTCCATTTGCTTAAGTCCTACCAAGAAAAGAAGATGTGCCAATCAGCCTTTAAATCATTTTACTTTCACAACACAGTATATCAGACAGGTAGTGTTGCATTGCTAAGTACAGTATGTGGACTAAGACAAATTGTGAATTGAGAGAAGAGAGAGAAGGACCAAAAAGAAGGGATACTTTTGAAGGTGTTCTATTTGTGTTCTTTAGGCTCCTCCCGGCTCACCTCCCTTGAGTATTGGGGACTGTGTGACCTAAATGCTGCCTTAAGACTTCATTATCTAGCCTAGACACAAATCAGACTGCATACATATACATCTGAGCAATATTTACAGAAATATTATTATCCATGCATGGATTGGTCAAAAGATATGTTATATGAGAAGCAAGCATGTCACTACTGTTCTTTTTTTCTAAATGATTTGCATGCATTTGTGGTGAGCCTTAATACCCTCATTGATATCACAAGATGTTTTGGCTTGCCTAACAAGTCTAGCAAGCCTAGTAAGTCTTTTTATTTTTAGGCACTTCTATCTCCTGTCACAGAGAAATAAGGACATTCTCTAGCCAGAGGGCAGTACTGCACCACCAGATTCTGCAGTCTCTGGTCAAAAACTTTCTGACCACCAACTACACTATAACAGTATTTCCACTCCTATAGCACACATTGTATACTAAATTTATTCAAACTTAGATGCGTTTTAAGACTAAGCTTCCTCCCTCCATCTTTCTGTGGGAGTCACTTTATCTTGTTTCACATGACAAGAGTAGAAAACAAACATTATATTTGAGCTATTGCTATGCAGGCTGAAAATATTTTCCACTCACATCCTGCCACTGATCTTCACTCTGCTTTATGCTCTCCCGAAACTTTTGTAGCTCTTCATAGCGTATCTGTCGGGCGGCACTCTGGTCCATCTCCATATCACTTGTTGATTTGCTCCTAAAGACACACAAGTTAGAGAAATATCACAAGGGCAGTATTTCAGTGGTGCATGCCATTATAAAACGATCCTGCTGAAATGTGTTACCATATGTTAGTATGCAAACAAAGCGCAAGAAAAACCCATGTTAAAAACTTACATCATAGTTCACCCAGGTTATGGAAAAGGGTGTTTGAAGCTCACATATAAATGAAAAACTTGCAGGTTCTCACCTACCTGCAAAATGTCACACTTATATCATATGGGCATCACAAGAGCAACAAGAGCTTAGGAGTCTGTAGTGAACTCCTCAGTCATAACTCTCCCCAGAACACCCAGCACCATAGCCACATGACCCAGTGTATAACCATTGTGTGCATCTTTTCACTTTGTTGTTTTGTCAGTAGAGCTATGTAAAGCAATAAACCTCCCCTTGAACTTGGCCCCGTGACACACAATATACAATGTTATGTGTCAGCATTTGGCGGCTGGAGAGTGAGAAGAGAGTTTTAAAAGCATAGAGAGGCAAAGGGGGTGCAACTGAAGAGCCAGGGCTTAATGCAAACGTGCCACAGTCCTGGGAGGCCATATCAACTCACCCTTCGAGATTGTCTTGTCTTGAGAACTGTCTATAAAAATGAAGAGAGAACCACAAACAAGGCAGATAAATTAAAGTGCACGGGAATCCTGCAAAGCGGGGGTTTTATGAACCACTTCTAGGACTTACGTTGTTTAAAAAGGTAATAGTAGTCAGCTTTCAACACTAGGTATATACAGAACTGTGCAAATGTCTTAGACTGGTTTTAAAAAGGCTATGAACAAAGAAAGGTGTATCAAGGTACAAAAGTACACATGCAAATGCTCTTTTTTCTTTGCGCCACAGACCCCTTATATATATCACAATGATAAATCTACTATTTTTTTAAATTTGTTCCTTTAGTGAATATTAGTATCTACAGTTTGTATCTCAAAATGGAACAGAATCCCACTCCTGGACCTAAATCGATCTGGATCCACACTAAAATGATCTAAAATTTAGGCCATTAATGACTTACAATTAAGTTATTTCTATATTAAAATTGTGTCTTTATTAAAGCACTTATAGATAATAGTATTTTTCACACCCCACTAAAACGTTTGCACAGTACTATGGGTCTATCTGTGCATTCAACCTGATGCACTTACGTTTTCCTTGTACTGACATTTCTAAGTGTGCAGACGTGTATGACTCAATAAACAATGCTGCCTTTATAGAGGTTGTCTGTGATGTCACTGGAAACATGGCTTTACATATGGAAGGAAAGTAAATCCACATGGCCCTGACTCAGGTTAAATGGCAGCTTTGTGTGGGTGCCAGTACATGTGCAAACATGGTGGCACAGATTTGTGTATCGGTTACTATGGAGATGCATCTTCTTTTACAGCAATGGGGAATTTCTATGGGCCTTCGTGGCATTATCCATGCACAGGAATACAATGTTCAGATTGGCATGTCTATTACTCAAATCTTTCTACACTGTGATGCTGCTGCACTTTGAGCTTTACATGTAAGTGTGAAGTCATCGGCTACATCTGACTGCAATCTAACCCTAATGAGGTACTTTGTAAAATCACCAGACAGTCATTCAGTAGATAACGCCATAAGACAGTTATTATTGTTTATTAAGATTGAATATTGGTTTAAAGCAGCAAAAATCATATTGTGCATTTGTTCACAACCTTTGTTTTCAAAGATACTTGAGAGCCTATCTTGCTTTGTTCATAAACCACACTTTAAACACACAGAGATGCATTCCTCATGAAACTACTTTGTAATACACTACAGCACCATTGTACAAAAAATGCTACTGAGTCGCTTTATGGCAACTCACATCAAAAATACTTACTTGTAGCTTATATATATGTTTTCCCCACATGTTTACCAGTTTGTCAAATGTTCATGATACATCATTTATTGCAGTTAGAATCAAATAAGCCTGCATTCTTCTTAAATACATATGTCTGCTTATGAGTAAAATCTACAGAGGAGGGTAAAATAAATCATGAAAATAATTAAGATACAAGGTCTACATCCTACTGCAAGAATATGTGTAACACACCTGCTTATTTGTTCTGAATGATCAATTTGGTCAAATCACTCCCAGTGTAAAACTATCAACCACTTCACAATCCCAGTCACTGTCAAACCCCACCAAAAATGTAACACACAAGCATAAAGAAAGGTACAAAATGTCCACAGTGTTAAAACCAGGTACGATGAAATCTATCTATGCCTTTAGAGCAGCCAGCCTTTCCACCAACAGCTTCTTCCTGTATTTGAGTTGACTTGCTTCCCTAATAGTCCGCCATCTTTCCAGATCATCTTCACTGCAGGTTGCAGGCACCGGGGGACACATCGGCTTGGTTAAAGCAACTCTATTACAGACATCAAGCTTCCGTACCAGCATGTCATCAGTTTCAGGGCGAATTTCTTTCTCAATTTTGTTCTGTTTGTTGCACTCTGCTTCCTGGGTCAAAGGGCACGGGGGGCATAGAAGTTTGGCTTTCAGAGCAGGAGGTAGGATCCAAGGTTCTGGGATAGGCATAGGGGTGTAGTTATCAGGGGCTCCGGACAGAGGGTGCTGGTCCTGAGCAGTTTTTTCTTTACGATAAACAACATCGTCCTCTTCTATATCAGGGAAGATCTCCTCCTCCTCTTCTGTGCTCTTGGGGTCATGTTTCTGGGTTACAATATTGAGCTGTGGTTCTGATGAGTAGGGGCGACGCTTGATAGGGAGTTTCATCATTGCCAGGTCTGTGTTGGACTGAAAAGCAAGAGTTCGTCTGGCAAACATGTCATCATTCTCCAGGTCGGGGCATAAACTGTCATAATCCAAAGGATCAGGTGGCTCTCGGAGGTCTTGGCGCCCATAGAGGGGCCATCTCTCACATTTGACCAGCTTGGGGCCTGAGGCAGGGTCCACTGGGGCAAATACTAAAGGAGGTGGCTCTAACATAGGGGGCTGTATCATGGGGAGTTGTGGTGGGGAGTTTGGTGCGATATAGGAACTGCAAGGTGGGCAAAAGGAGAGAAAAAGGACAGAGAGTAGTAATGAGTGCATGCTTGTGAACTGGATGACAGCGCAGGAAAATGAGAAAGAGACATGTAGCAGGTAAACAATTTGATTCAAACAAGTTGATCAAATCTCTTTACATCTCTTTTACATTAAAAAATACAAGGCTAGCTCATATCATTATATATGCTTAAAAGCTTACTCCAGAGAGCAGTTCAAGTACAGTATATGTGTAGTAAAGCATGTTAAGGTATCTTCATTATCTTCACATTAGTCCATTAAAAAGCAGCATGTTGGAAATTCAGCGTTAGTTAGATTTGTTGTAGAAAGTTAGTATCTTCCTTCATTGTCACAATCATGCAGCTGTATCGACCTTTTCCCCACGACAAGGGTGGTGTGAGCCGAGGGCATATTTGAGTGGGACTGAGAAGGACTGGAGGCAGAGCGACCAGAGGAAAGCCATGGACTGATGTCACAGTCCGAATCATCTGAAGAGGAGCCTGATCTCTTGTAGCTACTGCCAGAAGACACCATAGACAGGACAGATGACAGATAAGGTAGAGTGGAAAAAGAAAAAGAGGAATTTTTAAGAAATAGCACCACTTTTTAGACTATGAGATGAAATTAGCATGCATTGGTTCTATAAGCACAGAAAGGTAAAATTTAAATGTACATTTAATCATCATCTACTCCCATGTCATGCCACATTCCTGACACACCTGAAGCCTTGCATCTTCTTGTACCAGGGTCTTCTCTGTGAGCCCAGTTTGATTTTCTGAATGTGGATATCCTCTTCAGGTGTCCAGAACTTTGGTAAGAATTTGTCATGAGACATACTGGCAGCAGGCTGGGGTTTGGCACCCACTTTGCGGGCATAGAGATCATCTTGGACAGGGTCAGCATGGCCCACCTCATCATCCTCATCCTCTGAGTCGTCGTAGACCTCCCTGAACAGGCTCTCGGTTAACACTGCCTGGTGGTGGTCCACCCTCACTGAGCTGTGCAGGGGGCTTTGTGTTTTTCCAGAGTCATTGCCACCAGTTCTGCTGCTCAAAAGAGACAGCCAACCACAAATGTCACAGGAATATTTGCAAAAGCACAGCACACCAGTCACGCAGAAAGGAGCTTTTCCTCAGCCAAAATGTGAGATGATGCAAAGATTAGCAATACCATTGCAAGCTGAAAACCCAAACTTTAGAGGCAAATTTTGATTTGAGGAGTTATGCTCATGACTTAGTCCTGCAAGCTTAGAAACCTAAGGAGCACTGCCAATAAAACCACAACAATCCCAGATTGAAACCAAGCAAACAGCTAAGTTAGAAAGAGCATAATACAGTCAAACATATTGCTCATGGTTATGACTGATGTAAACTAAAAGAAGCTCTGTCTCATAAGGCAAGCATGCCAAATTCACTCAGTAGCTGCTCTGACCTGAGGCAAGTCACATTCTGCTGTGGGATAATGCCGGGATTCATATCGACTTTGGGCCATGGACCCTTTCTACCCTCAGATGACTTGCTGCCTGCCAGGGGACTGATGGGCATGGCGAAGTTTGTGGGTGTTGTGGGGGTGGGGCTGTGGAAGCGTCTGCTTGCTAGATCATCCAGAACGAGATCAGGGTCAGGGCGATCCAGGTCAGAGTCACTTCCACTGTCGTCATAGGTCCACTGCTGCACTGCTACAGGCATCGGGGAAACTGGACCACTGACATAGCAGTCAGAGGAGAGCCTTGACATACTGGAGTCAACAACGACAGCACAAAACCAGCACAGATAACCAGCCACAACAGCACCACAGATACCAGTGACGAGAGGATAACATGAATAACAGACAGCATTTTCTTAATATTATCAGAAATTATATATCACCATATACTGCTGTAAAAAAGACTACTTAAGCTGTGTATGTATTTGATTTCGGTTAGTGTCAGTACCTGGTGATAGGGGTTTCCTCCTCTGTGTAGGGGTTGGTCAAGCTGCGTCGACTGTCATCATTGCGTTCAGCCCGTTTTTTTCTCAGAGGAGCCGGCACATAGCCTGTAGTCTTGTCTTTAGTGGGGAGAAACTGATTAAACTGTGTGGTGGTCTTAGGTGTGATGACAACTGAACGCCGGTAACTGAGGCTGTCCTTGTCAGCCATCCTGAAGACTGAATCTGGCTCAGTGTCACTGCAAAATCCTGGGCCATGAAAGAAAAAGGGTGTGAGAAATACATAATACATTGGGGTTTATTACAACACAGCAGCTAAACTAGGGAACATACTGAGTTAGGATAAATGACAGTGGGGTTAAGCAATGGAAAGCCTTTTTATTTGCAAACTGGTGTGGACACACTGTGAAATTTCTTACTGCCTTTCTTACAGGGGAAGAAGAGGCCAATTTGTTTTCTCTCCACTTTTGTGAAGAAAAAGAGCCTAAACATATTCACTTTCCAGAGAACACCACTAGATGGCATTAGGTATTTATTTTCTCATATGGGAGTCAGATTACTGGCTCAGATGTAGAACTGTCTTGCCCGTTCACAAATATTTTAAGTTCAAGAAAAGGACTGGAGGGAAATATTTTGAGAAGGCTTTAACACTTTGAAGTCTGTTGATCCCAATCTAACAAAAGTGCCAATGATAACTGTTCACAATGGATGTTAAGACACAATAGCTTCAGTCAGTATTTGGAAGGAACAGAAAAAATGATGCCACTGTTTTGGACATACAGTATACACATGCCAGATTCTATAGTTTAAATATCATTTTGATATTTCCTACCCTCACTGCTGCCTTTGATATCTGAGGAGATGCTGTGTGGTCGTGATCCCACAGAGTCTAAACTGTCCAGGGAGTCGTCTCTCCTGTGTCCTCCTCTGCTTCGAAAATGATGGCTCTCGTCTTGCTCTGAGTACCAGCTATCTCCAAACCCACTGTCTCGCAAAACGCTGCTGTCTTTTTGACTGGGTGACTCTTGGAGAGCCTTTGAGAAACACAAGCCCGACAGACACAGTCATTTACAGTAGTTAGCACATACAGACCTCCCACATGAAAAGTGACCTCTTATTGCTATACTCCCAATTTACAGTATAATGAACTCTTTTAATGTTTATGAAGACTGTCCTGACTGACATAACAAAGAGTGCAGTGGTATATGTGCCTATAATGACAATATTTACCGCACGCAATTTGGCAATGCACATAAACATACTGTATAAGTAAGCCTTGGCGATATAGACAAGCAAAAACATGTCAGTGGTGACAAAAGAAAACAATTTTCAGATCTTTAATCCTCTTAAATTACAGCTGTCAACACAGATATAGTTCCAGTCTTATCCTGCTCTTAGTAACATTGACTATCATCATGTTACAAAACCCTTGGTAAAATTGAAGGGGGCGTCTCGGACACGCCACCTATAAATCTACATGTAAGAGAAGTGTCAAATTCAACATGGACGTGCGTATGGAGAAGCAGCACCATTCTTCAAGCCACTATTTACACATTTAGACTGGGCACACTGTATGGGACGGCAAACAAGATTAAAATAGTTGAGTCAAGGGATTAGGTCATTCGTGACTTAACATAGCTTTGGTTTTAGTGGCTGGCATTCTGAGGGCCTGGGCCTATTACAGTCATTCTTCAACACATTGTGCACATACCATGGAGAACACAAACAGAACTGCCCAGGGATTTCAATTATGCTTTCTGTGGTCTCCAAAATGCAATAAAATATTCTTTCACAATCATCCTGTATCCTAGCTTTGCAATGTAGTTTACCTTGTATAGTGCTGTGCCCAGCAATCCTTCAAATGCCTTCAAATTTAGGTAAGGTCCATCATAGACCGAGTCACACTGAGCTCTTCTTCCCAGCCAGTAAAGGGTAATCAGCACCTTGAACAAAACAAAACAATTATAGATTCATATTATATTACATATTTTAAAACAATATTTCAGGACAAAACTATATCTGTTTTTGTGTGCATTAAAAGAATGGCCAGGTACATTGCCAATTAGGACAGTATGCTATTAGTAAATATATGCAATAACTATGCTGACTATTGCAATAACAATATGATTGGAAATATTTGGATACCCTAAATAAGATTGGGGCTTTATTAACCAAAGACTTACTGCAGGTTCAATTCCATTTTAATTTATGAAGATTTATTAAGCAGTGGACTTACTGGTCAAAACTGTGGCTAAATCAAAACTTAAAATAGTCCAGAATTGTTACATTGTTTATAACTTTAAAATACACTTAATATTTGAAGCAGAATTCATCACATTAAAACATTAAAATACACATCAAGCAGTACTCTTGCACTCACATTTTTCAGTCTCCTGTCGGTCTCCTGAGCTCTGTGAGGGAAAGAGCAGAAAACAGAGGTCTGTGTGAGAGAAAATGACAATAAAAGAACAGAGGGCATGGTTGTTGGGTCGCTGTGTGTTTGTTGGTGAAAGAGCTGGAAACTCAGAGCACAATCCTGACTACTGGCAGGCTTTCATTCCGCTCACTCACACAGTACCAAAACAAATAAACCCAAAGTGTGGGAATAGCACAAAAGCTATCATCTATAATTTACACAATTAAACAGTTCTAAAACTATTGCTAATAATCACAGGCACAAAAGAGCTCTTGTTTCTCACTTGATGAAACAAATACAGCACTGTCGATAAATTGTGTAAAATTATTTCAGTAGTTTATTGCATTACATAGATTGATTACACACAGTGAAATATTTCATGCATATATTTTAATTGTGATATATATTATGATTATGTAATGCAGCCACAGTGTACTCCTTGTGCAAGTCCTAAGCTTGGATAAATGGATGCATAAGGAAGGGCATCCAGTGTAAAAACTATGCCACATTTATAAACAAATCACTGCATGATAAGAGGTTAAGGAAATGCTACAGTGATAAGATAAGTGATAATTATGTATTATGTAATTTTTAAATGTTATGAGATACATATGTTTTTTTTAAATCATCACAATTAGAATAAGTAAATGCTTAAAATATTTTACTTTGTGTCTACTAAATCTTTTTAATACTAAGCGTTTAATTATAAAAAATAAAAATAAAAAATAAGTGACTTCTAATTTTTTGCTGTGTGCCTTGTACTAGTAAGTATTTGTTCAGTTTATTTGCTATTTACAGTACAACAAAACATAATGGAAAATGTATGCAAAAACCGCTCAACAATATAATGTTGAGGTAACAAATGTTCATGCTTCTCAGCTCATATATAATTTGCGTCATATTTTGAGCTGTGACCTTTAACCCCTGTAAATCACTATTACCTGGCCTGTCTTTCTGCTGGAAAAGAAAACAAACTTGTCAGACTAACATAACATAAGCACAGTGTACCTGTCGTCTACGTACTATACTATTCAAAGGGGGCTGTAAAAAGTGATAAAGCACATAGCCATAACAGTGACAGTGGGAGAAATACAGCCTGCTTCACATGGCCCTGGTGCATGCTACACATTCCTGCTATCATGCGGTAATACAAGGACCATATATGTAACAACAAGCAGAATGTAATGCACCTGCTTTGGGACCTGGTTTAGGACATAAACAACAGCGCTGGTCAGTATGCAAACCACTGCAAGCTAGGAGGCAGGCGGTTTGCTGGTTTGACCCTGGAAGGAAAAAGCCAGAAGGGAAAAAAAATAGTACATTTCTTAGACGACCATAACATTAAAGCATTTACTGACACTGATATTGCAGTAACATTAAATTGGCAATATACTGTACAGCCCTAATCAGCATAGACTCACAAACGTAAAATACAGCATAACGTGAAGCATATTGTTTAATGCTTCAAACGCTTCATGTTATAGGTTTCTAACAGGCACAGTTCTAATGATGGAAACTCCAATGGACATTTACCCACTTGGCATCTTCAAATTTATGGCCACCATAAAAGAGGCGGCAAAAAATATCTTGTGTGGCTTGGAGCAGAAGATTATAGCAGTGGTAACTTAAAAAAAGGGCCAAAGAATTACCACAGCCGCTCCCATAACACTCATTTATTTCTGCTGTAGGAGATGAATGGGAGAGCAAATAAAAGCCCTGTTTGCAGCCCTAGGACTTTAAAGTGTTCGTCTGTTAAATCAGCTGAGTTCCCTTATGATTGCGTGAGTGTCATAACACATCTGCGCCAAGAAAAATTATCAAATCATCGCACTGCACTTTCAAAATGTATATAGTGAAGAAAGGAGGACATTGTTGTGCAAGTGATGACAGCAGCCGAACCATTTTAAACACAAGCGAGGATGGGAAACTAGTCCCGGCTTGACAAATTAGCAGGTTCCTCTCAGTGCACTGACAAATGATTTTCATCCATAACCTCAACCTCCAGTTATTCCACGAAACAAACATTAGCAATGCAAAAGATAATAAACAGTATCAGCAAAACAAATCTATATCTGCAGTATATAAGGGCTACATTTATTTCAACTGAGTCTATATTAATCTCAGGAACAAGCCAGCAGTTACAAACATAGACCAGACCATCAAGACAACAATAACTCAACAAGTACAGCCTGTAACAACATTGTGCCAGCTTTGTGCCCTTAAGACAATGACATCAAAAAGTAGCAACAAAACAAAGCCTTTAAATGAATGGGTGTGTTGAGAAGTGTGAGCTAAAGCATACCTTTTAAGTGACGATCACTCACTTGACTGCATTCCCCCACATGGGACATCTTTACGCATATTCTTTCATTAAAAATGTAACCGAAACACACACCCAGTCGTCTCGAGATCCCACGTTTAGTTGTGTGAGAAACATTGTCTGGCATCATTGTGTCATAGTTTTCAGAGACAGTACAGCCTCTGTGGACACAGGGTGAGGCTGGTGCTCCTCTCCCCAGCAGCGAAAGAGAGCAACTATAACCCTTGTGTTGTCTTTACAGCCATTCACTGCCATTGTTCATGTGGTTTCAGAGCATTTTAATCAAGTATAACTATAAAAAACTAAGTAAAAGTACTAAACAAAAACTACTCCAGTAAAATTAATAAATTGTTGAATGTAAAGTTTACTTA
Organism: Bostrychus sinensis; assembly: GCA_020698575.1. Taxonomy (NCBI): domain Eukaryota; kingdom Metazoa; phylum Chordata; class Actinopteri; order Gobiiformes; family Eleotridae; genus Bostrychus; species Bostrychus sinensis. Next base: position 20,279,319 of record CM036240.1, on the reverse strand, counting down.
CATTCCTATGCTTACACACTTACGCTCCTTCTGACTTTGTGATATGCAAAAATACATTTCTAAATTAAATCCACTTACATGTGTATATGTGTATTCTGCATTTTGTATTGAAAAAGAATATTTTTTTAATATAGTAATATACAAGTAGAACATAATGACCACAGAACTAGAACCACAATAGTGAAAGCAATGCAAATTCATTAAACCACACCTTTAATGCTTACATACAGGACACTACCCTTCTTTGTATGTGTAGTACTATGTACTAATATGTACTGCATATTACAATAATCAGTACATGTACCATTGGTGTGTCCAATTCGTACATATTTGTCAGGATAACCACATATTGCATCAGGTAGTCCATAAGCAGGGTGTAATCGATTATATAATCATAATTAACAGCCATTCCTCTTTATCAAAAATCCTCTGTGGTCCTTCACATTCCTCATAGGGCAGTATGTTTCAAGGAGCAGGTGTACTTTCTTTTTTTCAGTTTGGACAGCACTCAACCCTTGTCAATAATTTGCTTAATCAAATGAGTGAGACTTTGAACCCCTCTCAGCAGGGGGCATGTGCTGCCTGTATAGGCATGGGCTTGGCTAATGGCAGCTTATCCAATGTCATTAAATTCTATTTATTAATACTAATGCTCATTAAGTCCATAAAATCCTTTCATTCTTAAAGTGGATACAGGAATATACACCTGAGGGTGGAAGAACTAAAGTTTGTTATTAAAGTCCTACATCAATGAATAAGCACATGGTAGAAAACTGAAGTTATTTTATAAAGTGATTATATCAACATAGTGCACGCAGAGAAACATTTCAATCATTAATTTATTATTATTATTATTATTATTATTATTATTATTATTATTAAGTAATAATAAATTAGTATACATATTCTAATTTTATGAGATACTTATTTTTGGTTTTCATTACCTGTAACCCATTATCAACTAATCAGTCTTTGTCAGTCACTTCACAATTAAAATAAATACATGCTTGAAATATTTCACTCTGTGTTAGGGCTGCACAATATATCAGGGACGCAATATCCGTATTGCAAGAAATGATATGTTTCACAATAATAATGTTGTGCTCCATTTGAGATTTACACTGTCACAATCATTTTCTGACTGAGCCTTATATAAAAATGTGTTCTGACCAAATAAACATAATTGAAAAAGTTCAGATTTAGTTTCCTTAATTTAGTCCTCATTTAGCCTTGTTTTATTCCTGTTGGTCCTGTTTTACGCATATATCAAAATATCACTATTGCTATAGCCAATATTCAGCATAGTTATCACATATTGCATGTTTTTCTAATATTTTCTATACTCTGTGTGTACTGAACCTATAGTCCAATGTGTTGACACAGGACTATTCTTAAGATGGAATATAAATTGAGAAAAGAGTAAAAGTTCAACAGCAAGGACCCTGTTTTTGGTGGCCAATTTCACTTTTTAGGCATTTAGAATTGAAGACTTAGAGGCCTAGCGTAAACATTGACTGTCATTAGTAAAGAGCCAGCTCGTCCGAGTCATAGCTGTGGCCCAAGCTGAATTTCCATATGGCAGTGAAGGGTCTACAGGAAGTGACTTAAAATGTTAACAGTTTTAAACGTCATGACTAATTTAGGGCACTTCATTTCCTGGGCAGCTGCTCTGAACACAGTTGGTCCTGAGTAGAAATCATAGCATCTGGTGACGAATCAGATTCTGGCAGTTGAGTTTCACCTATTACAGTTTAACAGGTTGCTGTTATCAGTCTATGTCTAACACAACAGTTTGTCATGCACTATGACTATTTTGAAATTGAATGTATTTCTTACTGATAAGGCATTTATTGGAAAGAAAGTTTCACAAGACAAGGCAAGAGAGTGATTTGCATTTCAGATGGTCATTACCACAACAACTGCAAAGCTCAAAGGTCAGTACAGACGTCCCGTAACCTTTTATGGCTTTGTTGGCTACACAAGACAGACGAGTGAATAAAAAAAGTTATGTGTTCAACTGCAGCACTTATCTTGTCTAAAATAATGTTTCAGAAGAGATGGGAACAAGTCTTTAAGCTAAGTAGACAGATGTAATGTAACAGAAAGAAATGTTAACCTCAAATTATAATGCTTTTAAATGAATAAAAATACACATTGTACTACATAGGAAAACAAGCACATAGTTGCTGAAACAGTACACAGAAGAGCTGAGCAAAGCACCTGTCAGACTGGGTTTAAGGGAGTGGAGCTTGGACACACACCAGGGGCAAAGACAGCTGATAGACAACTTTCTCTTGCTTTCTCTTTTGTACTCTGAAACTTATTTGCCTAGCCTCTGATAAGCAACACTGTAAAAAAGCCATTGGTGTCTGGTTTCCACCTGGTTCAGGATTTTCTTCCTGTTACTTGTGTTGTTGGTCAAGTTAGAAATACCACAATGAAACCACATTTCTCACGCAACAAATCCTTGAAAGAAGATTTGGATGTCACTAACAAAAGCCCTCCTAAAGTGAGCCCTGATCCTGTGCCTGTAGGAGTGACCCCTGTAGGGCTAAAAATAGGGTGATGACCCCCTCTGACCAAACCGCTGCACACAGGCGGACATGGAGTAGAGTTACACTGTGTTTTGGGGTTGCACAATTCTGAACGCAGTAAGCTACTTTAACCGTTTAAACGACTCCCGTACTATTTTTATAATTTTTAATAAACTGCAACCAACTGCAGCACTGATGGCAATATTGCACAAGATAGACACCTCCGATAAGGCATTATAAAAAGACAATCTCTACATTTATGACAGTGGCTCAGCCATTTTGTGAAAGCTGTATCATAGGGCAATATAATGCTTGAAAGAGTGGGTGTCCTGACAATAGCCTGGAGGACTTGTTTAAACTGGTTTCATGTTCCATAAAATGTACATGTCTGCCAATACATTTGAAGGGTGTGTGTTTGAAGCATTGTGTTGTGCTTGTGGCAGTGAGGAAGTCTTCAGGTCAGCATATTCCCAAAAGTTCTGTCAAATCTTATGGAAACATAATTGCATCTTAAACAATAACGCTTGCATAAAAATGGCAAATAGCTCTATAAAATCAAATAAAAACATTTTTTGCAAACATATTCCTCAAGTTTTATATTTTAACACATCTCTTTCATTTTCTATGCTCTAAAGCCACAAACAATTTTAACTGTGCCCTGGGCTCTATCTGGTCTCACAGGAAGACACTCCTGTGTAAAACTGAACAGGTCGTTCAACATACCACGTGTGCTGTCTATGCAACAAACACAAACAGCCAACAAAAAACAAACATTTTATCATACTTGCTCAATATTACTTTTGTACCAAAGATTACAGTCTCTGCTTTAAAAAGATATATTTTTGGCCGATTTTAAAGCACTTTCTAATAATAATTATATAATCGAACTCTTTGAGCCTGAAGTTCAGTATGTTGAAGTATGTTGATCCTCACTGTCATAGTATTTTTTGTTCTCTTGTCATAAATAGATTTTGCAACACATAAACAGGTGGTTACCGACTCACAAATCTTGGCAACTGAAAATAGCACTGACCTTTCTTTTTACCTCTTGGTCAGCTTTCCTCACATGGGAGAACATGTGTTCTGTACTACTGTGTATATTATGAAAGTGAGACCTCAATACAGCTTTACAGCCCATTAATTACTTTGCACAAAATGCTAGTGTCACAAGTTGGTCACAAGTCACACGTTTGTATAAGGACACAAACTCCTCCTAAATGAATGTAACGATGTGATGCTATAAACTTACTTGACAGTAACTCTTGTGGATAGATCCTGGAGATCTCCTGGATGAAAGAGCTGTGCTTCCTTAAGTCCAAGCTTGCCACAGGCCCTGAGGAAGACGTTCAGGTTGTCCTGTACAGAAAACAGAACAAGGATGAGGGTCGTTGGGCTTTAGAGAAATGAAAGAATAATCACTCTTTGGTCCTCTGATAGGGACACAGCCTACAAGTCATAGCTTTCAAAGTTCATATCACCAGAGTACAGGGACGGATAGGGTGGAGCGTGTGTGTAGCAAATAAAGAACTACCCAGTGCTGAACGCACACAAACACACATGTGGGGGGTGTGGGAAGGGGTGAGGCTGACAGACAGCAGCAGAGCTACCTGTGGGCGGAGCTAAGGTGGGGACAAAGTCAAAACCAGGAAGAATGACATCAGAGCTCTGCACAAGTCCCACCCAACAGGCTGTGCAACGCATGCAAGAATGACACAGGAGCACATTGCTCGCCTGCCTACTGCAGTCTCTTTATTCTCACACCCTGAAACTGTCCCCTCCCTGCCTGCCAAGCCCTTTACTCGAGAATACCTGTGGAATCTATGGGGTGGTGAAGTATTTTGGAGACATTTGGTTGCTATGAAACATGAGGTCTGGTGACAGAACTGGACAAATATTTCCCTGAAGCAACTGAAGGTGTGGAAAGACAACTTAACCTCCTACAAGCGTCAATCATTCAATATTGGAGAAATTCTATAGTGTGAGTGTGCCCACATGTTCAGATGGACAATACATGTGGGTAACAATGGAAAAAAAAAATGCTTTCCCCACAAATCTCACCTACAATGCGCAGAGCACACAGTCGGAGGTTATGAGTTTTCGAGTTGTAATCTCTTATTTGTAAGCCTTCATTTCCAACTGGATTATGACTGCTCAAAAGTCTCTCATTTAATGACACATGGCTTAACATGGGCTGGAATAATTAAGGGGTAAGCTAACTCTATATTTAAATACCTTACATGCTTATTAGCAAATAGTACAGGGGTGACGACCTTTCTGTGCAGGTTCCCCACAGCTAAGAGCTTTGCTGTGCCCTGAAGGTTACAGTGGCCCCTTGCAGGTCAAGGTTCAATCCCATTTTTGTACAGCAGGCACACACACTCCCACTCTTTCCTGTAGTACAATAATAATGCCCTCCTCTAAACCCTTGTTTTAAACTTATAGTCCCACAAATATAATTGTTATGGATGTGTAAGTATCAAAATCAAAACCAAGTCCTACTGTTATATAGTCTTGTCATGCAACAGTTACATTTTATGTACAACATTTTTATATCTTGTTGACTGATAGTACAGTTGAAGAAGTAGAAATCAACTATAAAAAACTACTTTTTTCATAGCTGCTAAGAAATCAGCTGGCAAAGGGACATGCATTTCAAACAAGTCTTCATAATAAGTAAACAAGGTAAACTTTATGATTACAGTGAAAGATGGGAATACACTGCACCTGACAGTATGGATGGGTCACACATAATAAAACAAGATAATACTGTTATGCTTTCCCTGAACATAATCCAGTGAAATATGCTGTACGCGTCTAACAGCTTCTAATGCTGACATACAAACTTTAGGACCCCAATTTACTTCAAGAGTTCAAGAAAATAATGGTGTCTCTTATGGCGTCTGACATGATCTAACACGCTCGATTTACCAGAAGGTTGCACTGTGGTCACTCTATTTCAGTCAACATGTTCAAAAGGTACATTACAATTAGCCTCAAGTGAACCTCAGCAGTGAGAAAAAACATAGTTAAAATATCTTACTAAACATTTAAACCCTCTGAGAATGAATACTTGAAATGGTGCCTGACTCAAAAAAATAAGCAAAAAATGTAGAGTCAGATCTAGTGATAAGATTTACAAGAAAATCCCAAAAAGATATACGAGTAAAGCACCCTTAGGCCCATAAAAATGTTCATCTACTCCTACAGTTACCTCATTGCACAGAGGGGTTTGTGGGAACATGCAGAACCGTGTCAATTACAGTGTTTTTACAGTGGGCAGAGGCTGATGCAGTCATCATTAAGTCTGGCTTTAGCTCACTGGGCCTCAAATCAGTGCTAATGTTGATGTGTCTAACCTGATACCACTTCTCTGCAGTAAGTTTACCCCACAGTCAGACATCAACAGGCAGAGGAGTGCATCATTGACATGGGAAACTTTGCTGTGGATACGAGTGAAACCAGAGAGTGGACTCGGGTGCAGCCAATGTTGCTAAATATTCCACAAAACCAAAGATTTCTCCTTTCACGTCCACTTCTTCATCCAGCAGAATGACACTGTAACAATGACAATTTGCCAGGTTCTTGCCAATTCACAGCCTGATTATTTACCATATCTGAGTTCTAATGGGGCGAGTTTGCAGGGTCATTTAATCCCCTAAATTAGGCTTGTATCACAAACAAATACCCCGCCTTCTGTGTATTTGTTCCACATGCCTTTATAGAAGCATTCTAGACGAGAAGGGCATTTTCCCACATTTTTCAACACCGAAATTTATAGGCAAGCACAACATATAACGCAAAGGTTATGTCACAGTTTGAGTCGGAGCCCCACTCATAGAGCAGACATAGCCCTATTTATAGAGAAAAGAGATAAAAGCGCAAACAATGTTAACGAGACAACCTGATTACTTTAGGAGGAAGATTATGTTCGCAGTGGGGAGAGTGTGAGTAATGTTTGTTTGGAGTGCTTTTCTCCATGCGGTTGGCAATAACTGATAGCTGCGGGCCAACCGGGAGCTTTCACATTTACTGGAGAATTCATGATCTAGAGGTTTAGGGTCTGGGTCCAAGTCTGGGAAGTAACACACCAGTGCAACTGATGTAGGAGACACTTTACCTCATTATCTCCACAGGTGCCTAGACAGTTTTATTAGTAAACATGAAGAGACATAATGGTTGAAGGTGCACATAAGTCTTTTGTTTACATCCAGCCTGTGGCTTGAAAAGCAAAATTATCTTCTTCTTGCCCAACATTATAAGTGTTTAAGACTCTCTATCTTTGGGTTGTGTTTCACTAACTCTTAACTAGACAGCTGTACTCAATTATACCCACAAGAGCGCTTTGTGAGGGATGGGTTTAAGGTAGACATTTCAGCCCTCTACTTCAAGTGGACACTCCCAAAACACTTCGACTGAGCCACTGTTGATGAAAAGTCTCATTATAAGTTTCTAGGAATTATAAAATATTCCTACAATATTTGATTGCAGAGCAACTAAAACACTTTTTACTTCACTCTAAATAAATCCCCTGGTGTCTTTTTTCTTCAAGCTCAAACCTCAAAGCGTCATATTTTCGATACACTAATATATGGTGAGTAGCAATTTAAGCTGCTTTCTGTTCACTGAACCTATAAGCGTGGATGGATACAAGCAGTGACATGAGGCAGAGGGGAAGACCTTTCTCTCATTGGCAGCGGAGCCCCCGAGTCAGCTACAGTTCAACAACAGAACAGCTGCAACTTATGTTCTCATGTACTAAACATATATCTAATAATGGTCTATTCAGCCAGCGAACATTTAAGATCAGCGAGGTACAGTACAGAACACAACAAGAGCGCCTTCTTCTTGACTGCCACACAAGTATGGCAAAGTCTATGGCATTAAATTGAATTGAAATGAATTTTATACATCATAGAGATCTTGCATTGTTGTATTAAAGTATTAAAGAAATAAAAGCTTACCAGTCCAGCAATAGGTGTGGGTAGCTTGTTAACCCGCTTTATGATGCCTGGTTTGATGTTGTTGATCAGACTGTAAAAGAGAAGAGTGCAAGTGAAAACTCTATTCTATTTGTTAGACTTGTTTTGGTAGCGAGGACAAAACAATGTGTGTTTTGTGTGTTTAGGACTTTGTTTAAAGGTGGCCACCTGGCTTCATTTTAGTAAATAGCCAGTTCAGTACTACCATGTAAACATACAGCGTCTCTGAAGTTCTAACCCATTCAGTTTCTTACTAAAGCAAAGCCTGGGTCAGTATGAATTAGGTAAAAATGGGAGTAGATTTTGACTGATTACTGTGGATATGGGTAGTGTTCTTAAACATAAACAAAGAGATTGAGAAAGTACTCAAAATCTGTACTCGAGTAAAAGAACTGTTACTTCAAAATAGTATTACTCAAGTAAAAGTGTTCCACAAAATTATTTCTAGAGTATAAAGTTAAGTTTGAAGGTACTGAATGTAAAGTTTTACTTATTACCTTTGTATTTTTTGCCTCTTCTCCCAATTTCATAGCAAAATCTATTACTACTTCTACTATTACAACTACTATTACCACTCAAACCTGTATTGAACCTGTGACTTTCTGATTCCCACGTGTGCTATTTTTATAATAATTGCACATTTTTACTTGAATAAAAGTAAGTTTTCCTTCAGAATTATAAAGTAAAAGTATGTTTTAGAGTGTACCCTGAAAATACATCAAAAATTGTACTCAAGTAAATAAGTTAAGTAAATGTACATTGTATTTAGTTACTTTCTATCTCTTGATTTAAGTATCACTGCGAGTTGTTAACATGGCAGGGGGACTGTTTATGATGCAAGAAATAGTGTAAGAACACAAAAATCAGCTTCAGACTAAATGAGTATTTTTGAGTCTCAACTGCCCTCTCAGCAGACAGACTGGGTGTGATAGGACAAGGTTACTCATTTAGCACAGAAACAATAGAGAACCACTGTGATTGTATCTAACAACACATGCTATAAGCGAAGTAGGATGTAATCATATGTGCAGCCCACACTAAACATTCCTTTACAAGTTCTTAGTGATAACAGCAAAACAATAGCAATGGAGGCTGGGGTCCTAGGTGAAAGCGATTTAATCTCCGCCTTCCTTTTCCTCACACACTGACAAAACAAGGACAGCCATTTGAGCAAAATGTCTATGTTGTTCACACAGGGGGGTGAACAGTGGAGTCAGGCTAAAATCAGCAGATTAGGGCACTTTGAACTGATGCCAAAAGAGGTTGGAGGATTCTGCATGGACTGCTGCTAATTACAGTTTCCTGCTGATTCCAAGCAAATCACAACACCATGTCCATCCTCCAGTTGTACGCACATAAACATGCATAAGTGAGGGTGATGCTAATGTCATACATACATACATACATACAGATAAGCTTCGAAAGGATCTACAACCCCAGGACCTATGACTTGACACTGATGCACACTTGCTAATTAGAAAATACAGTGCCCAGTCTGTGCAATGTGGTTGAAATGGGAGAATTTCCATTCACTACACAGTCTTTTGTTGCTTTCATTACAGCCGAGATGGCATTCTGCCCCATCCACAAATCTGTAACATCTGTCAACCAGGCTATACAAGTCATCTTGAAATAGATTACACTTATATTTAAACAAAAGCAGACAGCATACAACAGACAGTGGAAACATTCAAATAGTACTACAACAGAACAGCAAGAGGACAGCCTACAAATCAGAAACAGAAGTGTGCTCCTGTTTGAATGAGTGGCTAAAATACAGAGGTACTTACTGACACAGCAGCACGCCATTCTCAAGAGCTGATCGGAAGTCGCTGCTCCCAAATTTTTTCTTGGTTACTGCCTGGAAAATGGAATAAAAAACAGTGAGCAAAGTTGCAAGAATGGCTAAATGAGGAGAGAGGGTGTGTGCGTTTGTGTGCGTTTGTGTGTGTGTGTGTGGGGTGGAGAGCTTGGAAAAGAAAGGTAGGATGTTGAGAACAGTTGGAGAGGAAGTCAGAGGTATTTCCTCCTTAAGTCTTACAGTGTCTGTGGGTCATGGTTGAAGGCTTGTTCTTCAGGTATTCCTTAAGAGTGAAACTTGATTGGTCTTTCGATAATTCTAAGAGTTTCTGGTAAATGGCAGAGCTGTGCTAAAACTGCGCTGCAGCCAGGCAGCCTCAAGCCACAAGGTTCTGGGAGCATCTGGATCACTGGAGGAGCACAGTGCTGGGTTATAGACTCATGCCTTTCCCATGATCTCAAACCACCAGTCTAGAAACACCAAGGCTCATTATCTGTGCACTGCATGAAGAACACTCCCCCCAAAAACATCAACAACTAAAACATAAAGTGGGTTTTTTAGACTGCAAACATTTTTTATGCATTTATCAGATTTCTTAGGACTGACTTTTAATATCTGAATTGTTTTCATTAGGTATATTTTGTTCTTTATGTCATTTGTTTTTTATGCTTAACTTCTTTCCTTTTAGGATTTTCCATTCTGGGGTCACCACAGCAATTCATCTCCCTCCAAGCGTGCAGTGATTTCATTATTAATTTGGCATACAATGGCAAAAAAAGTATGTACCCCTTTAGCATTTTTCCTTTATTGTTGCCTTACAACCTGGAATTTAAATGGATTGAGAGGTTCATGTCAGTAACTTTACATCACATGACAACAACTATGAAAATGCAATAAATAAATAAATAAATAAATAAATAAATAAATAAATAAATAAATTAGACCCTAACTGAGACCCAGTATTACTCACCCTTAGAAGTCACAGAAATAGTTAGATAAGTTTGGCCTGAGTGCAATTGAGCTGTCATTACGCCACAAAACACAATTTAATTCATCATTACAACATGTAAAAGATAAGGAACCACACCAAACCTGCCTAAAGAGGACCATCTAAAACTCACAAACCGGGCAAGGAGTGCATTCATCAGAGAGGCAACAATAAGACCAAAGGAGACCCTGAAAGAGCTGCAGAGCTCCACAGCAGAGACTGTTGTATCTGTCCACAGGACCACTCTGAACCATACACTCTACAGAGCTGGGCTGTGTGGAAGAGTGGCCATTGCTTGAAGAAAATATTAACAAAGCATGTTTTGTGTTTGCCAAAAGGCACAGGGAAGACTCCCCAAACACGAGAAGGTCCTCTGTCCAGATACAATTAAAATGAGCCATCAATGAAAGATGCTATGTGTAGCACAAACCTAGCACCTGACTGTGGCCCTCTCTAAAGTGAAGCCTGGTGATGGCAGTGTCCTGCTGTGGGGATATTTGTCATTGGTAGCGCCTGGGAAACTGCTCAGAACTGAAGGAGTTAAACACAGGATCATTTTTGAAGAAAACGACTCAAACTGTGCTGTACAGTGTATCCAACCTGAAGGAGCTGGAGCTGTTTTTAGATGAAGAATGAGCACAAGAGCTGAAAGTCCTTCAGAAGGTGGTTCTACAGAGGACTAACTTGAGGGGGTACATACTTATAGACCCAAGTTTTTGCTTTTTCTCTCAAATTTCTAATTTGCTTCACAATATTTTTTTTTTTTTTTTTCGTAGTTGTTGTCATGTGATGTAAAGTGACTGACATGAACCTCTCAATGATCCATTTAAATTCCAGGTTGTAAGGCAACAATAAAGGAAAAAATGCCAAGAGGGTACATACTTTTTCTTGGCACTGTAGGTTTAATGCTGAATGACCTTACTGACCCAACCTTCTGTATTAATCCAGGTTTGGGACTAGCACAAAAAGTCCACTGGCTTGTGATCACTTGTGGCTGCATTTTTTCAGAAGACATAACCGGTATTAGATATATGAAACCATTTTTTCAACTTACTAATTACACGTTTTACTCAGATACACCCACAACAGACTATAAGACAGCTGGCTGTAGTTGTAGGCACACACTGTAGCTCTTACACAAAACAAGCTGAACGAGTCACACCATCCCTTTGGGTCAGACGTGCCCTGTTCCAACTCTTTTGTCCTTTTGCTTTAAGGATAGAGTTCAAAAGAATAGACCTTTTTATTGTAGCTGAGTCAAGACTATCATTACATGTATTAGACAAAGTGATTGGTAGACAGCTTTACTGATGATTTACTACTTAGAAGACATCCTCTGTAACTTGAACCTAAAATACTTGAGATTCCAGGTGAACTATAAACACAATTTGAGTTTTGACATGCTGGGGTCTGTCCACACAATATGGAAATAAATCTACTCACAGAAATTTCTTGCTTTATCTTTGGAAAATATACCAAGATATTTGTTGACCTCCCCTGTAGTGCCAATAATGCAATCCTATCTACGAGACAGTGAAAACACAACACAGAGATGTATGCATGCAAAGGTTCACTGATACAGAGCAAACAAACTTTTCAATACAAACAGTCAGGCATGGCAGCTGGCATAAGAAATTCTGACCCCTACTGTTCAGTGTTAGAGATTCACACAATAAACAAATAATAAAAGTAAATAAAGATAAAGTGAACAGTTCTGTGCATCTAATGTAATTTCCTTCATATGCCAACAAAAGTGGTCTCTTAAACTCTCTCACTTATGATTTTAAACATTACTACACAACATGAGTTGTGCTTATTAAGATATTATCTTTAAGCTGAATTGTGGAGGGTGGGTCCAGCAGCCTAATGTAAGTGAATATTTTGATGAGAGGCATTAACTCCCAGCCCTCTGTGCCCTCTTTCTCTCTCCTGTGGAACCCGTCATGCGGAATAATGGCTCTAATCTGCAACAACACACTCCTCCTCTGATTTAACAAAGCGATTTAAGGCATGAACACATATTTCTAAAACAGCTTGCCTTCCTGCAAACCCACCCTTCAGTCCACTCAAGAATGTGTCATTGAACTTGGAAAGGAAGTTGGGCCTGTGATGACTTTACCTTATGTGACCATCAAAACGAGTTTATTAATTTATTATACTAATCCTGTATATGCATAAAATAAATACAGCAGTAAAGGTGTTGATCTAGTAATCCAGCAATGAGGGGTCACAAGCCTCTTTGTGTTGGTCTCCAGCCCGAATAAATAGGGTTGCATCAGGAAGGGCATCCTTAAAACCTATGCCAAATCAATAAGCAATTCACTGCATGCTACAAGGCAGAAATTCGCTCTGGCGACCCTGAAAGGGACCCCCACCACCACCAAAATAATAATAATAAATAATAAAAACAATAAAAAAGAAAAGGGTTGATTTAGTAAAACTTGGGTCTCAAACTGAATTTCTGAGTCTATGACCAAAGTTATTGTTTATTCATGCAGGGAATTGAGGCAACTCAGTATTCAAGGTTTGTGCGGATGCAACCCCCTTCTAATTGTTCCAAAAATTCTTTGTTCCTTCTTTACAGGGGTATGGGTCATCAGAGTGCAAACGGGACATTGTCCAAATAATTTTGGGCTCTAGCTAGAAAAAAAAAAATCCACTGCAGAAGCCACTAGTACTGACACCAGTGACATATCATTATAATAGAACATCATCAACATGTAACCACAACAGAAAGGCAGTGTGAGGTCCGGCTTCACGTGAGTACATCTGAATGTAGGGGACCTTCATTCTCTAATTGCTGCCTGCCAAAACAGTGAAAGAACTAGAAAGGCATTACAGTGAGGTGACTAATGATCAGTGCAACAGCACAGCGGCACAGGTCACAAAGGATAATTCATGTACACAAATCCTGAAAACATGACTGCATACAGACTTAGTTAGATAAAGCAGTAAAAATAATGTTGTAATATGTAAAAATAAAGTGACTTACATTTGTTAAAGTGAATAATACAATACAAATACCCTACTGTACATTAAGGGCCAACAACATTTAATTTCACCTGATCACTACTCAACTTTAAGAATTCAAATTAAGTGCTACAAGACTGACAAAAACATAAACAATACAGTGGTATGAATGGTTACTTTTAATTGCTTTGTAAGAGAATAAAGTATATTACACAGGCTATACACTAGAAACCATTACAGAATTTGTATACACATCTATATGCATGTTATTACTAGAACTGTTCTATAGAGATTGTCGCTGGAAACTTACTAGACCTGCAACTTCTTTACAATATTACTCCTGCTATTCTATGTCTCAACTGTAACAATATAACCACACATCACACACAGCTATAGTCATTTGACCTTTGACTTGCTCAAACACTACCATTTGTTTCTAATTGTTACAACCATCACCCTTAAAACCTCAGTATTCAATTGACAAGGACTTCCATTATTCTGCTAGTGCTCTCTGGTTGTTCAACAGCAGCCTGGGCAGACAGCAGCCTAACTCTTAAAGGGGCTACACTTACAGCCATGGCAGCTAATGCAGGAATGTGTCCATGTGACAGACTCCAGACCATTTAGTCTAGTTTTTAACTACCCCACCAACCTGGCCGTGCACACATGCCTCTGTTTAACGTGCTATAAAGCCAGGCAGCTTGTTAATCATTCAGTGGCACAGACCAGCAGCCACAGCATTTTCTCTTTGAAGGAACGGCGTTAACCTCATGCCAGAAGTTGTTTTTTGATGGCCATTGTCCTGCCCACACTGCTGTTAAATAATAAATCCCATATTAAGGCCTTAACTTACACAGCCCAGTCAGACTCCCTCCCACTTTTGCTCTACCTAATCTGCCCACCCCTGTTTGAGATCATGCCCACACTGGACCACCAGCTCGAGTCACTACAATGGGCCAGTGTGAGAGAGTGTGAGACTCTGATGTCACACCGAAAGTATTCAGATTCACCTCTCATGAAATTAGAACAATATTTATTTAGTTACAACCAGTGCACCAGCTCTCAAAGGTCTGCTAGTGTGTTAACTGTGGAGTATTGACTACATGTGAAAAAACAAAACAAAACAATCTCTTAAAAGAATATCTGATGTTCAGAGGTGGACAAATTGTGTCAAATCTGTACTTATTTGAAAGCACTGTCACTTCAAAGTAATATAGGTAAAAGAAGTCCCAAAATTATTATTTTTTTTACAGTTATAAAGGAAACCTATTAACATATTTTTACCATAACTGTTCAATTAAAATCTTGCTCTGATGAAAACTCTTAGTGCCAGTGTTGAACTCTCATCTTCAAATCTTTAAACATTGCAAAGCCTTAGACATAGCAAAATGTGCAGGCCTAGGCAAGATCTAACACAGGAGACAACAAGCAAACAGTAATGAGTGATGGATAGGTCAAATGTATGTATGTCTTCTGAGAAGACAGACAAATAAGTGAGAGAAATACATTGAAGCCATGGGTGACATGCCTCTGTGCAGCTAACCCTAACCCCCATGCAGCTGAGATAAATGCCCAACTTAAGACCAGAAAAGACAGAAATACCCAAATCTTGACTTGCTCTAAATGTATTACCTTAACCAACCTAAGACAGAGCCTGACTATAAGTAGCAGTTACCAAATTCCTTGTCAGTAAGATATGACTTATTCTGGTCACTTACCTCTATCCATCTCTGCGCCTCTAAGTAAGCTTCGTCGCAGCTGACCGTGGACTGCTCACGCCACTCCATCACAAAAACTTTTTTGTCCACAGCGAGGGTCCAGTGTCATAAATGGCCCCAGTTCAAACAAGCAGGAAACACAATGGACGCACAGAAAAAAAAAGTATTAAGCCGATAAAACCATACGAACAAGTAAAGCCAACACTTCACTTGCAAGAAAAAAAAGAAGTTAATTTACGCCAAGCTCTGAGCGGTGTGTTGTTGTAATGGTTTCTCCTGCATCACCTGGCACGCTTGCGTTTACCTGAGGTTTCATCCGACACGCCTGTGTTATTGCTGCTTTGTAGCTTAATCACCAGCTGCTTGGCGATCTCCACCTAGTCTGCGATCACACGCTGTCAAGAAACACGGCTCACCTTTGCGCACAGAGGGAAGGCTGCAGTAACAGACGGGATTGTCCTTTCATAAAGTTTGCGGCTTTGGCGAAGGCGGTGGAAAGGGTGGGGGATCCTAAAGAGGGTCCGGGGACCAACCACAGGTCTTTTGTACAGCTGCCAGGTGAATGTGCTCCTTGTTACAGTTACATTTTTGAGACCACGTCAGTTTCTAAAATATAACCATAGCCAAACATGGATAAACGCGTTTTTGTAACCCTTTACACAAGACAGAAAAGAACAACAAAAGCACACCAAATTCTTTGAATCTCTAGGCAATAAGCTAGAGTCATGTTACATGTTTCTCTTTTATATAGCACCACCAAGTGGTTATTGTGTAGCAAATAACAAACGTGCAACATGAACTCGATCAAAATTTAATGAAGTCTACAGCTAGCCTACAGATCCAAAATAGGAACTCCCAGTTTTTGCATATATGACAAATATCATAGTTTTAAAGATAAAAAATATACAATAAATCATAATAAATAATATACAGTCTAAAAAATTATGTATATATTAAATTATTATATATATTTACGTAACTACTTAACAGCCCATAGACATTTTCTTCTTTCATCATCTTAAACTTACTTAAATAGCGAGTGTGTGTCATCGCCCAGATTCTACACCAGTGTGCAATATGTTACTTTTCAGGTTACTTTCCCAGATACACCCTAAATATTATACTTATTGTATAAATAATAACTCAATGTTATAAATAGAGTTAGAATAAATGTAATTTATTTGACAGAATTTAAAAAATGTAGGCACATCCCTGAAGAATGGTTCCATAAACCAATTGCCAATTTGACTACTTCAAGAGACATTTTCCCATCTTATTATAATACTGTTACCACAAACAAGTGCATTAGTTTTTAGCTTTCAAAGCTGTTGTTGAAATAAAATTAAAGCTCAGCAAAACACTATTTCAACTTGTATGGAAATGATATAATAATCACTACCTCCCCAACACAAACCAGACCAATTTCAGAAAGCTAGCTCTGAAAGAAAAAGAGGTTAGTGCAGTATAAGAGATCCTAGTTCAAACCTTAATTACTTTGTGCACAGCAGCCATCTAATTCCCTTGACTTTTATTCAACTCTTAATAAGCCATGTTCACCAAAAGCTACCATGAACTTAAAATGGCATGTTTGTATTGTGCTTAATTTGTCAAATAATTTGCTTCAATATTTATGGAAAAAGACAAATATCTAATGTAGTTAGCACTTAAGAATGTTTGGCAGTTTGATTTTGTTGATTTTTTCTAGTTCAAAGAAAATAATCTACTTATTAATCTTTGCTGAGGGCAATGATGGTGAAACAAACTTCATCTGGGTCTCGAGCCATGAAGACTTTACATACATCTACTGCATCCTGTAAAGTAATAAAGCAACAAAAATGTGTCAGAAGATTATAGAAACAACATATATTTCTATGACAAGGTATGTGGATTATTTTATTATGCTTTACCTCAAGAAAAGTTTCCTCTGAAGTCTTTCCGTGCACAATAGGAAAAGGTTTACGCCCATCTAGGTATGAGGAAAGCAGTCTGATTAGTTAATTTAAATAAAATAACGAGAACGGTTAACTGGCAGAAGCTAATTATTACCCAGTTCATACAAGTGTCCTCCAACATTAACAAATGCTATAAAATGCAGATTGACTTTCTCATCAATGCTTGGTGCCTGCACAGAGAAAATTTGTTGTCATATATGTATGTCTAGAAAACAAACAAACAAACAAACAAACAAAAAAACAACAGCTTTGAAGTAAAAAGAAAATCAAGACAAACCTCAGTCTGTCCTTCTTGAGCGCTTGATTCATGGGTAACACGTATACTCTAAAAAGAAAACAATGACTTTATCCAATGTTGAACTATTTACGCAAGACATTACACTAGATTTGACTTATAACGTCAATAGCTTTAATATAATGTTTATAGCATTGCAGGATTGCATTTTTTTAATATTTTGATTAATTATCTGAACATATCTTCAATACCTCATCCTTCTCAAGGAATACAGCCCTCTCTTCTGGGGTCATTTTAGAAGTTTGCTCAAGAAACCTCTTAAGAGGGGACTCAGGCTCTTAAAAAGAAAGAAAAATCATTAGAAGCATCAGCATGTACTGTATGCTATATCAGGACTATTTGGAGAATAAGCTTGCTATAAACAATGTTGTAAAGTTGTAACCTAAAGCATGTTTACCAAACTCCAGATGTTTTAAGTTGTTTGCAACAGCATGTATTAATCCTATTGTTCCACAAGCATTTCCAATAGTTTGTCTAAGAAAGTATACATCAGGGGAGATGTCTTGTTTCTGATTCTTGAGCCTTTCTTCCTCTTCCTTTTTGAAGGCCTCATACTGCATAAACAGAGGTAAACAAACTGAACGATGAAACATGACTTAAAGTAAGGTACATATTCATGTTTTACAAAATCAGACAAAATTTGAGCATACCTTCTCTGTCATAGGGAAGAGGAGGAGCACGGCACACACTGGTCTTGGTACCATGCTAAGAAGCTCTGGATCCAAACCATACACATCTCCAAATTGCCAGGTTGGTCGCATACCCAAACAGTTGAGAAACTGTGCAAAAGCTGAGGCTAGTAAGTATTTAATAGCGAATGCTTATAGTGCTTTAATTGTATGTTGGGTCAACCCATGCTGCTCCAGAAATGCATAACACCATGCATAAAAACTATACACAGTTCTTTTTTTTTTCTTTATCACATTTAGCACATCATAGTAGCTTAATAAATGCATAAACGGGACATTAAACCTAATATGTAGCATAGCTCTTGATAGGCCTCTCTTTCTGTATTTTTGTCAGATTTTCTGATCCACATGTGAACAAAAAATAATGAATGTTAATACTCACCTTTGACATGACCTAAAGTGAAGAAAGAACAACATGTCAGGTAAGTTTTTGTTTAACCAGAACAGTCACACAGGCTTTAGCTTTTGTTCTCAATTAGCTACCTGTTAGCCCCCCTCACATGCTGATGAGTGAATGAACAACGAGTTTTTAAGAAAGAAAAGCTACATACTTCTGGGTTAGATTCCAGTGGCAACCATCGTGGGGAGTCCATTCTGAATTTGACGGCAGTGTAGATACAATTTGGTTGTATCAAACGTAAGCTAAAAGTGATTTTGCAAGTCGGTTTGACAGCTGGAAACCGCTTCCGCGTTGGGAGAGTGCAATATAGTGTGCAGGGGGGAGCTGTGTAAATAAACCTTAAACAGTTCCGATATATCACGTGCATAAATAATAAATCCAAAGATCTTATCGTCTAAGGTAATAACCTATGTACTAGTGATAGCTGCAGTATTGAATATTTGACCACATATACACGCTTTAAGTGTTACATACAAGCAGCACTCTGACACAGTGGACTGTTCCAGGTTCAGGGGCGTGTCTGCTTTATCCTGCATCATATATGGTTCTGATTCACTGTTTATGTTCTGAACGAGGAAATATGAAAACAACCTTCACAATTATCCCCTGTGCCCGTATCGTTTTTATATTTTTATATTTTATATTTTTACACCCCAGAGGAAAAAGTGTGTGAGTTCTCTGTAACATTTACCACAAGAGGGAGCTCTAGGCTCCGTAAAGTCTGGAGGTGTGGAAGATGCCAGCAGCAGAGTTGTGTGGTGGGTCTAACTTTTGACAGCGGTATAATTATGATCACATTACTCATATTAACCCTTTCAACAGAGAAACTGTTTATCGCGAGCATCAGAATAATTAATCGGTTCACTCATCAGTTAGCATTTTTTAACACTAACTGTATTTGTAGCAATGCTAACTAGCATTGTTGCTAGATGTTTATGTGCTAGCTCTGGAGCTACATTTTATATGCTTCTGCTCAGTTTGCACATTCCATAGGGAGTTGTACACAGATAGATAGAGGGAAATTGTTTGAATATAGACTATGGATTAAAAAATTACGACAGCACACATCTACCTCTGTTAATAATTTAGCAGCCACAATTACTTTTTATTTACATTTTTTTGAATAGCTACGCGTGTCTGACGTTAACTTGGCATTGTTTCTGAGCGGGCTCTAGCAGAATAACCTGTTTAACGTGTTTCAGATTTGAATAGAGTCGTAGACCTCATCAGTGGATTACCACCTGACGCATTGTCTGAAACAGTGAGAACATTTTACCATACAATTTAATTCCATTTCATAAAATTATATAAATACATGTAGTGCTGATCATTGAGATCCTTGATCTCCCCAATGCAAACTAAAACATCGTCTTTTTTTATTTGACTAATTATTGTGTAACTACACTCTCATACAACAGTGTTTGCACATTCTGACTTATCTTCGTGGACAATCTTCTGGAGTTGATTCAGCTGAAATATCTAATGTGAGTCAGTGTTTCCTTAAAAACTTTATGTTTTTTATTTTAACTCCTCTACCATACTTCCTCTTTCATAACTTGTCCTGTTGCTTGTTTTTTTATTCTGAAAAGAAACTGTCAAATGTTGGTATTACACTTGACCATGAAGATCTACAGAGTATCACAAGATTTCTTTTGCTAACATTCAGGTATATACACCATATGAAAAAAATTAACATAACATAAATAGTAAATATTTTTTCAGTTAACAAACCATATTGTTATATAATGAAGGTTGTATTGGGTAGTAATTATTAATTAATAACTTTAAGTAATAAGATGCCTTGTGTTTCTGTTGACAGATATGCTGGAAAACAGAGCCTCTCTGCTCATGATTTTGTTTCAAAGTTAGAAGAAGATAGTAGCAAGTGGCCCAAACCCTCTCTTCAAGTGTTACACAAGTTATGGAGTGAACATAGTGCAGTAGTTCAGTTCCAGCAAGAAGCAAAAGGGATGCTCAGTATTGGGCAGGTACTCTGTATGATACAGATTGTTCCCAAAAAAATGTTGACATCTTCTTTGCCATATTTAAGTGAAGTCTTCTGTTTGCAGTTAGTGGACATGCAGTGGAAGCTTGGTATGGCAGTGAGCTCAGACACCTGTCGGTCGCTTAACTCTCCATATGTGATGGTAATGCTGAAAGCTGCTGATCCTTCTGGACAGATCTGTCAGAAGTCTTTTGAAATGACCATTCAGCAGTTCCAGGTGTGTATAAATTGCATTGTGAAAGCACAACGTATTCAGTCTTTTGAACAATAAACATATTAACTTGCCTGGTTTGGTTGTTTTTGGCACCTACTGCAGAACCTGCACAGTCAGATCAAAGATATTGCAGCAGTAATGGATACTGTGTGATAAAATGAGGCAAATCTTGTTACAGCCTTCAATGTGAACCGGAGCTGGACACAGGTGTTTGCTGTTTTCTGGTGCCACACAAATGGAGCTGGAACATTATGTAAAATGTTTCAAGTTTCAGGTTGTTCATGTGTTTTCTGTTAACTTAAACATTGTTTAAAACATGTTTTCTCTGTGGTTATACTGCTACTAATATGTACTTTTGATCATTTCTTTGTAGTGTAACAATGAATAAATACATCATTTGTCTACAATACTCAGTTGTGTAATTTTATCTTGTTTGTTTGTGATTGTCTAAACAAACACTGTATGTTTCATAGTATAGCTTATGTAACCCAAAACTGGGATACTGAAAGTTTAGTATAATGCTCAGTTAATGTATCGCTGCACAGTTGAGTTGCATTGCTTGTGACAGTCATTTGAAGATGGGTTTAAATATAGGACAGCATCTATTTTGGGCATAAGTGGAGTTCTTGGAATTCAGACATTTGGCAGATGAGTACTTCTGTAGTTTATAAAATGATTTAAATTTTAACTACTGTATGTTAATGTAATGCTACACCATAAGATGACTAAATGTTTACATGCCTTCAATTATAATTCAGTCTATGTCATTATTAGGGATGTGATACACAACCTGCACAAAACACAAACTTATGGAGTACTACTTTGGAAATGGTGGCAACACTTTCCATAATATCATAGTTTAGGTGTTTGGATTACAGTGGTTAGGGTGGAGCCTCCATGTCACGTTTTACATGCTTTTGCTTCCAACCCACTCCTCGAGCACATGGGACAGCTGGGCGGGTCGACGACGTGCACGGCCGCTCCGCCTCTTCCAAGGCGTTTTGTGGAAGAAAGGATTCTTGTCGTGGTACAGCGTGAGAAGGGGACCTACAAGCTCCAGCCTTTACATATCTTTTTTTTTTTTTTTTTTACTGAAAAGTGGAATAGTTATGCCTGGGTGTATTATAAAATCTGCAGAGTGTCGTAATGAGCCGCCCATCAGCGCACCCAGGAGCAACACAAAGCGCGTCAAAGAAAACTGATTTCTGTGAGAGACTTTTGTTTACACAGAACGGATCCAGAGCCACGTTTTACTTAGCAAGGGTGGCTAGGACAGTGCTGTATACTATTTAGCATCTGGCTCAGTGCACATCCAATTGGACAGGATGCCACATGCGCATTGAAGAACACAAAGCCTGTCAGTCCAAAAGAGAGTTTTGAAGATTTTGGATAGTTTATTGTTTGGGGAACACGTGTTTGGTGCATGCTTTTTTGTCGTCAAAGTTGCCTAAAGGAATGGTAAATTATCGACATCATTTTTGAAAGTGTCACATTGCTGCAGAGAAGCTTTCCGAACGTCAACATGGAGAGCAGCGTGGATGAAAAAGAGAACAGCCCCCCGTGCTCTGACAGGCGCTTCTCACTAAGTTACATCGGCTGGTCGACCCTGGACAGGCGGACAACACTGCCCATGCTGCCTTGGTTTGTTGCTGACATTCGCAGAAGAAGTGAGAGGGGCGATTGCGGCCCACAGGTTCAACCGAGAGATGTCCAGCTGGTCCTCAACCCACCCTTCATTCGTTGCGTCCCCTCAAACAACAGCAACTCTTCCGTATTCATATTCGAACACAAAGTACAGCTCATCTCTCGTTTCATTCACAACAGCAATGACCTCACATATTTCGCCTATCTACTGCGAGGACAACCTGACAACCCCGAGTCAGAGATGTCCTGTCATGTCTTCAAGGCCTGCGACCCCAATAAGGTAAACACTAAACTTAACTAGCTACTGTTAAATGACTTTTACATGGAGCAGCAAATCACAAATGCCAACTGTACCCCAGTTATACCTGTTTACTCATGTCCACATTGGAGAGCATACATTGTGTAGGCTACTGCTTAATGTGACAAGAAAGACAGGGATTATAGTAGTAGTTTATATTATAAATCAACAGCAAAGCTCCTTAATGCATTTAATGAGTGTTATTTCTTCAAACCACACATACACCCACCCACAATAGATTATGGCGATGGAAAAACATGTTTGCCTTGGTATTAAGTATTTAGGCCAGTGCCCTGAAAGGAAGATGAATCGAGCACATTGGATTTTTGGCACAATTAATCCTTTCCTTGTTCTGCTACCATGGTAATCACTGTGCCTGAAGTGTGGATACTGACACAATTTAGAAGTAAAGCCCCAGATAACTTATGATTAAACTAAATTAGGCCAAACAGTCAAAAATCAGAAATGGGATGTGATTGGGAAGAGTCATGTGATTGGGAAGAGTCATGTTTTTATCTTAGTACTGTCCAGTAGTACTCATAATTGCATTGATCCTCTAGCTAGCACACAAGCTCCTGTATGTATCATATTTCCTGTGGTATGTGAGTGGCACAAGCAGACTGTTTGTCTGCTCAGAACAGGAGAGGCAATGTGCACGTTTAAGGGTGTCAGGCCTCACTACACTGATTCAAAACTACCTGTACCTAGATAGCTTGAACATAGCTTTCTCTCAGCCTCATTTTGCACATAACTGGTTTAGCAGGCAGCAGTTCCCAACATGTAGACAGTGGACCACGTGGAATGCATGGCTTACTCCCATGTTTCCATGTTCAACACAGTTATTAGCCACATATGACCATTTATTATACATTTCTCATTCTTATTACTGCTATTTAGATTGGCCTTATGGCATACCAAATAAAGAAGATTAAAAAGTACTAGATTAGGTAAGCTCAAAGACAGCTGAAACAAAGGAATAATAACATAATACTGATAAAGAGCTCTGCCTCCATGTCCATAATTTCCTTTCATATATTAAACCCACTCAGGCAGCAAAAACTGCAAGTAGTTAAGTAGTTGCATTTTGTCAAATACTTTTTAAAACAGATGAGAGTCAGTTAGATACTTAGCTATGTGCGTTCTGTAAATGCATAGACAATAAGATCTGAGGACATTATTAACTGCTTAATGTTAAACACTTTCACTCCAAGTTTAAATGTAATCTTTTACCTAGCTCAGACTCTGTTATGTCCTCACCCAGACACTCACGCCAGCACAAATAGAACACTGACTTAACTCCTCAAGCCATTGATAGGCACTGTGAGCTTGTACAACGTAAACCACTGTGTTTTTCACGTCTGCGCTGTCTTTAAAACTGACCTTTAAGGAACAAGTAATGTGTTGTGTTGAGCTCAGTGATTCTGGGATAAAGTCACAGTATATAAAAGTCTAAAGACTACTTAAAACATAAAATACAAAACTGTTTTTAGTCTGTTTTAAACATTGTTCATGCACAATAACAATAACAATTCAGTAACATTTCACCTATTACTTATTGTGCAAGTGAAGACTAAAGAAGCTCCTAAAAAGATGGCAAAGATTCAAAAGAGACAAGACACTATCGACATGCTTGAAAGTGGATAAAAACAGTTCAGTTACCAATGGATATTATGAATTACAGAATGATTGAAAGATGTCATAAGTGAATGCTGAATGTAACCTTTTAGTTAAATGCCTAATACAGGGGTAGGTACATAAATTTGAACCACAAAGCTTTGTGGTTTAGTCATCATTAAGGTGGCCTACATTATGACAGGCATTTGTCTTGGTTTGTTTTGATTAGGAACATGAACTTAACAGTTTATTGTGCCACAGTTGCTTTCAGGCTGTTGGAAATAGTGGACATCACCTCCATGTGAATATGACAACGTAACTACAGATGTGTATAATTTCTAGAAAGCTGCATAGACAAAGGCAGAGGCTGGTTCTTTGTTTTGCTGGACGTTTCATTTTTAATTTAATGCCATTCTTGCTGTCTACAGTTACCAGCTTGTCAATTGTTTTATGCATTGAAGGTAATCTGGTCACATTTTCTTGATTTAAACATTGATCTCTAATAAACATTTCTATGTATTACTGTGACAGCTTAATGGCAATAATAAGATCAGAAGAACCTCAGAGCAGAGCACAACTACTGTGTTTGATCAGTTTATGGCGGCTACAGTTAGGTCCATAAGTATTTGGACACTGACACAAGTTTTGTTATTTTAGCTGTTTAACAAAACATCTTCAAAATACAGTTATATTATTAATATTAATATGCTTAAAGTGCAGACTCTCAGCTGTAATTTGAGAGTATTCACATCCAAGGAATTACATCTCTTCAGTGGGTAACTGTCTCTTTTTCAGGAACTCAAAAGTAATTGGACAGTTGCTCCAAAAGCTATTTGCTGAGCTGCATGGGCTATTTTCCTCATTAATCAATCATAAACTGAACAGGTAAGGTCTGGAGTTGATTCCACGGGTTACATGTGCATTTGAAAGCCGTTGCTGTGAAATCACAACATGCAGTCTGTAAATGGAAGTGAACCAGACCATTCTCAGGCTGGATCAAAAAATGGTGAAAAACCCCTTGACAACATTCACCTTAGTGTGGAACACTTTTCAGGAAGTAGGTCTATCAGTGTCTAGGTCCACAACAAACAGAAGACTTTGTGACAGAAAATACAGACGGTTCACCACAAGACCACAGACCATTCATCAGCCTCAACAATAGAAAGGCCACATTAGACTTGGCCAAAAAACACCTAAAGAAACCAGCCCAGGTCTGGAACAGCATTCTTTGAACAGATGAGACTCAGACCAACCTGTACCAGAATGATGGGCAGAGAAAAGTCTTGAGAAGGCTTGGAACGGCTCATGATCCAAAGCACACCACATCTTCTGTAAACCATGAAGAAGCACTGTAGCACTGGGTCATTAGTGTTTATTGATGATGAGAGAGGGATAAACTTTCTGCTCAGATTCAGACAAAAGCCACAAAGTTCATGGATGGTGCTTCAGAGCACAGATGGACAATGACCCAAAACATACTGCAAAAGTAACCCAGGAGTTTTTAAGGCAAACAAGTGAAATATTTTGTAATGGTGGAGTCAGTCCCCAGACGTCAACCCGATCCAGCAGCATTTCACTTGTTTAAGACCAAACGTAAGGCAGAAAGAGCCACAAACAAGCAACAACTGACGACAGCTGCAGTAAAGGCCTGGCAAAGCAACATGGGCTCCAGACATCAGGCAGGCATCACCTGTAAAGGAGTTTCCCCAAAGTATTAAAAATAAACATTTTATTCATGGTATGTGCATTTACTTTTGAGCCCCTGACAAGGGGGCAGCTACACATTAAAGAGCTGTAATTCCTAGACCTTTCGTCCAATTGGACTCGAATACTCTCAAATTACAACTGAGTCTTCACCTTAAGTGCATATTAACTGTATATTACACATATAGCACATATATAACTGTATTTTTAATATGTTTTTGTTAACAGCTAAAATAACAAGCCTTGGGTCAGTGTCCAAATACTTATGGACCTAACTGCTATAGCTGTGAGGTTTGATAAAACAACACCAGTAGTGCTCAGGAAGGACAATCCCCATGCTTGTTTTTCCTAAAGCTCTAAAGCTGGCCTCATCTGTTGGTGTTTATGCACAGTAGACAAGATTTGGACCTCAACCAATGTCAATTTTTGTCATAGATAGCAGACCAATGGTAGGTGAAGGTTATCCACCAAAAGATACATATTAAACCATTATTGTCTATAGGTTTGAATAGAATTGTCTGTCCTCTGTAAACTCTAACTGCTAAAAAAATAAGCCCTAATAACTGATTAACTACAAAATAAATGGCACCAGTTGGTCCTTTGGTATACTCTGCCTCATGTATAATTTAGTCAGTGTTAGCTGTCTTTTTCATGCCTCTTTCCTGCTGTAATGGTCACACCAAATGTTGCGTAACCTTTCTCTGTCTGCATTGCAAATGTATTTGTCCAACAGTCTTATCAGATATGATAGGCGAGGAGTGAAATGTGTAATACCACTGTTTGTTTTGGAGTAGGTCCTGAGGGTGACCTTGCTGAGGCCACTGTCCTAGCTTAAGGCTCTTCTGTATTTCTTGTTTTCCTTTACAGTCTTTCTCTCTTTCATGATTGCTCTCACATTCCTAAATATTGCTCAAGAGTTTTCCGTTCTGACTTTTCCTTCATACACTGAAGGAACTAAGCTGTATTTCCTGAGTTTGTTGCTCTGGTAGCTTCTGCAGGTGCAGAAAATGTGCAACCTGGCAACATGGTTATGTGAAAAAGGGCTTAATGACCGCTAAGTCTTTGATTTTTTTCCAGTCTTCTGTTTTGTCTTCTGTCCTATAGAGCGTGGGTGTTTCCTGGCATGGGGCCTCCAGTTATTGTTGTCTCTGGCTTTTGTTACCTCTACTGAGTTTTCCTAACCTTGAATAATTGAAAGTCATAACATTATGTACCCGGTCTCTTTAAAAATGTACAATCTCAACTGATATTGTAAATAATGCCATAGCTTGTTTGTGGATCTTGTTGTTATGTTTTTTCTAAAGTTTCTTCCCATTTGTCATTTCCTTTGGTTCAGGTTCCTGAGGTCATCAGCAGGATCCGCCAAGTGTCTAAGTCAGTCCTAAAGGAAGACACTCATCCCAAACAGGAAGCAGACGAGGCCTTCTACAACTCCCAGAAATTTGAAGTGCTTTACTGTGGCAAGGTGGCAAAACATTATTCCTGAAAATGTTTTCTTGATTGACACTGAACTACAATAATAATGAAGTAAAACAACATTTTTTCTTAGGTGACAGTGGTTCACAAAAAGGCATCATCTACCCTAATCGATGACTGCATTGAAAAGTTTCGCCAGCATGAGGTTGAACGTAAACGGCTACGGCTGCCTAATGGTCAGCGGGGGTCATCAGAGAACACCACAGTGGAATTTTTTATGGGCGGAGAGGGGGATCCTCTGTCTTCAGTTTTAAATGCAAACACAGAAGAAACCAAAGTGCCTGTATTGGACGACATACCAGTAGGAGGTACCACCTTAATACAAGCAATGTTTGTTTCTGCTATAGTGTTGGAATACAGCAGGTGCATCTAAAAATATTATATTAGGAAAATGTGAATGTATTTGTAGTTCACAAGTAATATATATTTAGCATTTATTTATTTTATGTGTAATGCTACAGTTAACGAGAACCCCAAAGGTCTATTAAATCTACTTATGTGGTTCAGTTTTTGAATTGAAGTACTTATAATGTCACTTTTCATTTCTATTAAGATTTTTTAGTTGCACATGTAAAGTACCAACCTATCTTAATGCAATAGATTTAATAATTTGTCACTTGCAATCTCTGCTGTTGTTTACAAAATACTGAATGTATTTTGTCATATTTTGCCCAGGTAAAATCATTTCCAGTGGTGCTAGTCAAAGCAGTCTTAGAGGTGCATTCCCGGAGTGTATCCTGGAGGATTCTGGATTTGAGGAACCACAGGAGTTTCGTACTCGATGCAACAGCCTTGCAGGGAGCCTTCAAAGAAAACCTGGGGAAAATGTCATTTTGGCCCCCACACGACGCAGACATGCTAGTGCTCCAAATCATGTACAGCCATCTGACGCTGACAAAAACCGCACCATGCTCTTCCAGGTAATGAGAAATGGAAAAAGGTTATTTCCATGAAAAGTAATAACAGCCAGTCTCTTGATAAGAACAGCTGCTCACAGGTCAGTTATCTGTGAATCCAGCCCACAGTTGAAACTTAATCCGTTGGTCTGAGTTTGTGCACTCAATCTCACGTTACAGCAGTGCCCTCCCTCAAAACTCTGTTGTTTAGTATTTTTTCAGATACTATTTGTGAAACATATTTATATTGTACAATGTTTACAATGTACTGTATTTGTGGTTGTAAGTGTAAAGAATATACTCCATATAGTTTGAGTGTCCAAAAAGTATCTCATGTTGTGATATTTAATATGCTGCTGCAGTAATTTTAAATTTAATGTGAATTTAAAGATTATAAGTTAGTCTATGTATAATTTTGACAGTCTCCTTTATATAACCTCAACCCTGTAAAAACTTGATTCTGGCAAAGACAGTTCAATTGCATCAGAGCATTTGGACACTGTAACTCTTGCTGCTTTCAGTCCTCTGCAATTTCCCTGGCACTGCAAATCATTTTTATGTGCGAGCTTCTGACAGTTATAACACCACCACCAGCTCTGCCCATGCTACTGCCTCAGTTAAACAGGCTGTAACTTCTGAATAGTATTTGTGACCTATGCAAATATGAACAAGAAGAGCCACTAATATATGAAAAGGTACACTGTTGACCAGCTGCTGTTCCTCATGCACCATGTGAATCTACTCATGAAGCTATATTTAACAACTAGAGCACAACGCTCAATATGATACTCTCCATAGCAGTCAATTATGTTAAAAAATCATTTGTGCAGACATGTTGACCTTGATTCTGAATGTGTTTATGTCTATCAATGAACATGATTCAAAAACTGTTGGAGTGTTTTTCACAAGATATTGGTCAGATGTTTTTGTTATATAGTTTGTCAAGATCTGTGTTCATGACTGTATGCGAACATTTGTGTTGTTTTACAGGTAGGACGCTTTGAAATAAACCTTATAAGTCCTGACAGTAAAACAGTGGTGCTGGAGAAGAACTTCAAAGATATCTCATCATGCTGTCAGGTTAGTTTTATTTATACTTACCGTGTTTACATGAAAAGGTCATTCTGTATGTTTGGCTGCCATGACAGTAATAACTGTTTACTTTAACCATCTGATTCTCAAACTGTTCACTCCAAGTACCTCCAGAAAATATTTTAACTTTTAACTGACTTAAAAGGGCCTACATCAGGACTAAGCTAGGATTAAAATAGTAATTTAATCTTAAGCATGACTTTACCAGGACCAAACTAGGCTTAAACCTGACAAAGCAGGACTATAACCATGAATAAACAGACAAGGACTGAAATTATGTTCAATAAGGCCTGCAAACAGGACGACTATATCCTGCCTAAGCCTGCCCTAAACAACCAGAGGATGACTAACACGCTAAAATCTGGATTTAATCAAGGACTAAATCAGGACTAAACTTGAACTAAACATGTCTGTTTTTATCAACTTGATTTCCAAAATCCATACACTCCTGAGTACAACTACAGAGATCCTGCAAACCACCATTTGAGAACCACTCATCTAAAGCATTTATGTTCCTATCCATAGGTATTGCTTTAAAATATTCAGGAGTTAATAATGTGTTGATTTGTCACAGGGTATTAAACAAACTGACCATTTTGGATTTATTTGCCGGGACCAGCGTGAAGGTGGTCCTAGTCAGTATCTATGCTATGTTTTCCAGTGTGCCAGTGAGTCTTTGGTGAGTCTCGCATACAAAGAACAAATACTAGTGGTGGCTTAAGCACTCCTTTAATTTCCCTTGTACACTGTTGTGTTTAAGGTGGATGAGGTGATGATGACACTAAAGCAGGCCTTTAGTACAGCAGCTGCCTTACAAAGCAATAAGACCCCGATCCAACTGTGTGAAGCATGCCCCATGCATGACCTGCACAAGCTCTGCGAGAGGATCGAAGGTAGACCACGTTTACTCGGTCTCACTTCTGCCACTTTTCTTTTGCTCATGAATATATTGATGCGTAGTCTACTTTCCTTCACACAGACAGATTAAATAGCGTTCTTGTGTCTTCAGGTCTCTACCCACCCAGAGCAAAGCTAGCAATTCAAAAATATCTCTCCCAGCTGAATGACAATGAGCAGGCTGAGATTTTTGAGCGGGTCCAGGTATGACATGTTATTTGAAGTATATACTGTAGGATGTAAGAATTTATGAATGATTTAGAATAAATAATGACCTAATAAATGTTTGTTTGCATAAATATACATGATTTGTCTCTATAGAGGCAAAAGCCATGTTCAGACCAAGAAGAAAATGAGCTCGTAATTATCCATCTGAGACAAATGTGTGAGACAAAGCAAAAAACCCACTCACACATTGGAGAGGCTCCTCAGGTAAATTTTTTGTATTTAATTGTATAGTTTAAAGCCTCACTGTAATCCACTTTGTAATTGGTGCTGATCACTATAGATTGTATAAGATTGTATAACTTGTATTTTTACGAGTCCATTGATTTAGCAACATTTAATCATATTTTTATTATATTTCACTTGTTTTGAACAGAATGCAGCCAGTAGCTCATCAGCAGGAGATGGTGCAGCCAGCGGCAGTCGCTTCAAACTTGATGTTCTCAAGAATAAAGCTCGCTCCTCTCTCACCAGTTCTCTGGAGAACATCTTTGCACGGGTACAGCCTAGCAGAAAAAAATCTGCAATTTTATTTTTAAATATAGAGTTTCTCATGAAATCCTTAGTCACCTATAGCAGTAGATAGTTCTGTGTTGTTTATGTTTGTTTGTCTGCTCTGGTCTTAAAGGCGTTTTCTATGTCATTCTTATCTCAGGATTTGGATTGACCCATATCTCACAATAACTCAGTAGTGTAATTATCATCCCTGCCATCTGTTTTGGCCTAAATAACAAACAAAGGACATAACCTGATGTTTTTATGCATTGTGTTTTAAACTGTAAAACTGCCACCTGATCTTCAGCAACTTGTCCTTGTAACAGTAATGTGTGTATGTATGTTTCAGTGCTTTATGCATATATTCATTTTGTGTGTTTTATTCATTTCATTTTACTAGGGAGCTAATCGGATGAGGGGCCGCTTGGGAAGTATGGGAAGCATCGGAAGCTTTGACAGAGTAAGTGTCCTTGACAAGGAACAAGACTTCCAATTTGTTCAGGAGACTGAGAATTCCTTTCTCAAAACCTTGTTTTTTTTTTTTTTTTTAATTAAACCAATTACATACAAAAAGAACCATGTTGTAGTACTTACATGATGGCATAGTGACATAACATTATAAAGGCCAAATGTGTCTCAGTTAGACAAAGTGTGTTTTTACATAGCTACTGTAGCACCAAACCATTTGGTCTTGTTGACCCAGTGTGTCACTGTTGTGCAAAATGTGGAATCAGTGTGTTGTGAAGTTTTTTTGGATAACTATCAGTCATAACCAGCAAACAGTGCAGTGTCTATGTCATTATGTTAAACACTAAAACAGCCCTATAAGGCTTGCTTTGTTATGTGACTATTGCTTTGCCCATTGCTTAGTATTCATCTGATATCAAGTTTGTGTTTTTTTGGCTATAAATGTTGTAATGTTGTACAGAAATAGTGTATCTACAGTAACTGACAGTGTGGACTGGAAAAAAATTACAAATTGCCCAAAACCAGCTTTAATGAAAATCATCCATACATGTTTTTTTTTTTTTTTTTTTCCCTCCAAGTTAGTTCCACGAGGACAGTAGATTAGTATGTTATTCAGACATGTTATTGTTTGCATGGTTTTGTGAGTAGATTTCCATCTGGGTAGTGTGTCAGTGAGCAGGAAATCCAAGTCAGGATTTCCAGTTGTGTGACTGCTGAGCCATGCCATTATTCGCTTCCTCTTTATCACCTTATGAAAGCACAAAATTGTCCTTTGAGAGTGGCTTTTTGTGTAAACAAATCAAATTATTTAATGAACTAGCACTCTTTTTGCAAGAAAAAACACAATTGTTGTTAAGAAACAAATAGTAACAGGTCTTTTTTTAAGAGCCAGCATATGTCTCTCTCTTCTTCCTGCCATACCAGTTTTAAGGAGGGAGGTTACTAAAGCCACAAAGAGAGCAGATTGGAGGGTTGACCTGCACTAAAGTCCTTCCCACCCATGTGTGTTCATACCGTGAGCCTCAGGACTCCATTAGAATACAATAGATGTGGGAGTTATACAGCATAAGGGAAGACATGAGGCACCACAGTGGTGTTCAATAGAAAGTTGAGCCTGGAATAGGTCTGGCTGTGGCTTACGTTGTCTAGGTGAGTGCATATCTGAAATATGAGCTGCTGTTTTATTTGGCTTTGGGCTTGGCATAGCCTTGAGGTTTGAATTACTGTCTATTTGTGGTTTAACTGAGACATTTAGGTTGATAGCACTTTGACTCTTTACTGCCAGGCAATAAACCAACAAACCAAGCAGAATAAACACATAACATCAGTCATATGTTTAGGTCACTCTTAATCTATGTACATTATTTCTAAATAAAAATGTAAATCATATGCACCTCCCTAAATTCCATCTTCAGCAGGATGAGGATCCTGATCACTCTCCTCCGGGCTCCCCGCCACATTTTTCAGATGACGACCCAGAAGCGGGTATCCAGTTTCGGCGGCGTGCTCACACCTTTAGCCATCCACCTGTGAGGAAACGCATTTCCTTCGAGAGCCAGTTCACCAATCAGAGTAAACATCCTCCTCTGCGCAGACAGCAGTCTGTGAACCCAGAGCTACTCCAGAGCAGGTATCTAATCAGTCCTAATGTAGACCAATGGCATAGAGCCGTGGCAGTAGTGGATGTTTTGCAAGCACAGCTTTTGTGTTTTGTTTGAACACATGGCTAAAGCTAACATGGCTTTAAAATCAAGGAATGTAATATCTAGCCTTTGATGTACAGGCAATGTAATCTATTTACAGCACTTTGATTCTAAATCCTTCCAACTCTTTCCTCACTATCCCAAAACAATAGCATTACATGTTTCCTGACAGTGTTTTGATTCTTCCATAGATTTCTGTTTCCTTAGATTTTTCTTTGTGTAATGTTTGTTTTTATTTGTGGGAATTTCATGTTTGGCTCACCCCAGTCCGGTGGTCGTCTCAAGAACACGCAGTGTTTCGGAGAGTGACTCCACCTTCAGCCTCCCCTCCTCCTTCTCCGCTCCCACTTTCCTGAAAAGCATTTACCAGGGCTCCCTGGGTTCCCTGAGCTCCCTGGCAGACAGTGGGAGCTTCAAGAGGTGAGAGGGGGTCTACAGATAACCCCCCTGCGCATAGACCCCAAAACTGCCAGCAAACTGTCACTGGGGTGACGTGGCTGGGAGGGTGTAACATTTCTATGCTGGGAAAGCACAAGCTGTATATACGTTGATGTTGGCTGTCCAAACCATATAACATACAGCTTTATTATTCTTATAACCTACATTTACCCCTTCTCGCGACAGTGAAAAACATTTTCGCCATTAATGCAGCTGGACCGTCTGTATTTTGAAGTGGAAGCAGATGCTGAGAAACCCCTATCTTTGTGTAACTGCATGCTGATATGCATGGCTAACTCACTAATTAATTTGTGGCCTTTCTTCCAATATAAATTAAAATTACTCTTAGAACTTAAATAGTTGCTCAGGTTTTATAACATCTATACTAAAAGACCATAGTGCACTTCAGTGTGTCTCACCCAAGACAGAGTCCTGGTGGCTGAGTGGCAGAAAGTAAAGGTTAATATTTCCATTATGAATGAGACTCAGCTGTGCAGACCACTGTAAAATGTCATTTCCACAGGATGTTTTTCCTTTGACAGAAATCCAATCCATTTAGCACTTGTGTTGATAATGCAGTAGTGAAAGGAGCAAGTAACCCGTTTTTAGTGAACATTTAGCTTTGTGTGCTGTGAAGGTTTAGTAGATAACTTGTTAAAAGATTTGTTGGATCACATGTACAGAGAACAAGAGTTTGTGTTTAACCCTTGTGATCCATTCAAGTATCTGAATATTACTCCATTTGTTCTCTTTGTAATAAGGTTGCATGTCAAAGAGCAACTTAATGGATAATGAGAAAAACAGCTCCAGGTCTCTTTCACTCAGCCTTACACCAAGGTGCTTTCTGTTTTGTTGTTGACCATTAGTACATGGTCACATGTGTGGTGACCAAGGCCGTTAACTGTATTGTGAATGAGCCTCCTTACTTATGACAAATAGAATATCTTAAGACATGTATATATGAGGATTGATATGTCACTGTTTGGAAACTTATTAAACATGAATTATCTGTTTTTATTAGGAGCCACAAAATGCCTACTTGATCTTGCCAGTAGCATGTGCACAAGAGCTTGTGAATGACTGCCTGCATTGTGGCTGATGTATTTAAGGCTCTGTCAAACGCTGAACTCTGCTTCATTAACAGACTGATACAGTGCATTTATGTATTTGTTTGTTTATACTTGTATATAGTTGTGAGTTCCAGTTCTTTAATCATGTTACAGTAAAAGAGTAGAGGTGTACGTTAAATGGCTTGAATGGTAGCCGTAAGGTGACACCTCCAGGCTTTTTCATTGGGTATCAGTGACACTCCTCTCTTTACTCGTAGCAATGGCGAAGGCAGGAAGAGGACATTATCGAGCTGTAGCAATGACTCTCTGAGTGGTCTTCCTCTGACCCCACGCCGAGTCTCTTGGAGGCAGAAAATCTTCATGAGAGTCGCATCCCCCATGAACAAGCCACCTGTGTCTATGGAGCGCCCAGGTTTGGTAACATTATTACAAAACCTACATTATTCTGCATCAGAGAATTAGAATATGGCAGAAAAGAGAATTTGTTTCAACAAGAGAGCTGAACTACTGATAGAACCTGGCCCTCAAAGTATATTTTGTGTACTAAATATAATATATGCTTTTCAAGTTGAACTGAACAACTGAAAAAAATAGACTTTTTGATGATATGAGCCATAAATTACTTCAGCATTAATAGGGTAATAATATACCATTGACCCTATTTATTTTTTGCATTGTTTGGAAACTGAATTTTTCTATGGGCTTATGTCTAATTTCATCCTCCATGTTTTGAAATGTTTGTCATTTAGACTGCACTGACACTTCTGAGCTGCTGCCTCTATCTCCATGTGCTTTGGTCCCTGGGCTGGATCCTTTGGGTCAACTGCGGCCCATAGGAAGAGATAATACGTCTGGGGAGAGGCCCAGGAGGACCGGGGCTGACTACAGGGCCCTCTGGAAGACTGCCATTCACCAACAGATCCTGCTGCTGCGTATGGAGAAGGAGAACCAGAGGCTCGAGGGTGAGTCCTATCAACTGCTAAAGAAACAATAAATGCACTGGAACAGTGGTGTTATGTGAGCAATATATAATTGTCTGCTGTAGTGTGTATAATTAAGTGTACCAGATGTTTGCATGTAATTGTGTATATTGTATATAGGCACGAGTGGTGTCAATTAATATGTTATTGTAAGAAGTATACAAACCACACCTATGGACACAAAGAGTATGCATTTAAAAAGTATGGAGTACAGCAACATTACAGATTTTCAATTTTTTTGTTCTCTTCTTATGACTTACTTGTTACATAAGTTCCCATTGTTTTACAGCCTCATAAACAGGATGTTTAAACAAAAGGAGGAGTGGATATGGGCAAGTGTAAAACAGAGTAAATCATAACCAAGGACATACACTACAGGGTTAGATTTTACTTGCATACTAAAGCCTTTTTAATAAACATTTCCCCATTTTAGGAAGTGATAAAGTTATGGAAGTGTATGTCAAAAATTAGTTTAGTGCCCTTATCTGTACTAAGCTCACCACGTTATTTACAAATTAAATTATAGTGTATTTTTATCTTTAAGTATAGATTTTATGTTTCTAAACGACTAAATATCTCTTTTCTTTTTTTGCTATTCTGACACCACTGCTGGTCTGAGGACCTAATTGTGAATAGTCTTTTTCGATAGATGGTAAGCAACGTCAAAGCATGCTGTGGGTTCAAAGCAGATGTTTTGCATGAATCACAATTGTTTCATTTTATCCTTTTTGCTCTCATGGTTGAAGCAATGACACGTTCTACTGGTGGTCTTTTCATTTATCCTTTGTCACATGATCAGTTTAAACCTCTCCATGCTTCCTGCTACAATATACATGTGTCCCTGGTGTTCATGTGGGTGTTTTACCTTTGTGTACATTTCCATGGTAACTGTTGGGAAACTATCTTAGGGATCCTCTTACTTCTGTCTAATCTGCTGATTTTACCACCACTATAAATAGTTGTCTAACAGAAGTATATGAATGTTTAACACTCATTATATCTTCTTCTTGTATTGTAGCAAGCCGAGATGAGTTGCACATCCGTAAGATGAAACTGAACTATGAAGAGGTGGGCCAGTGCACTAAAGATGCACAGGCATTGTGGGAGAGGAAACTGTCAGCCCCAGGCAGAACCACGGTCCCACAAGACAAGGAGGAGATGTACCGTGCACTCTGCCAAGGTCTGTGATGTATCAGTCATGTTTGTGTGTGTAAAAACAGCCAGAGAACTTGTGCTAGTGAATCTATTATGCATGTTTTCCATGAAGCTGCCGTGTAATTTTAATGCCTTATTTGTCTGTTTGCTTTGGGAGTAGGTGTTCCAAAGAGCAGGCGTGGAGAAGTATGGCTTCTTCTTTCCCATCAGCACCGCCTGCGACACAGACTCCCCCAACGTCAGCAAGCCCCCGAGACCCCTTATCGTGATCTACTAAAGCAGCTCACAGCACAGCAGCATGCCATCCTGGTGGATCTGGGTGTGCACCTATACATGAGATAATTTGTCTTTGTCAGCACTGTATCAAAAGGACAGTTTTACAATCCATACTTTATTCCTCCTTAGGCCGGACCTTTCCCACCCACCAATATTTCTCAGCTCAGCTTGGTGCCGGACAACTCTCACTTTACAACCTTTTAAAAGCCTACTCTTTGCTGGACACAGAGGTACATGCTTGATCCCCAAAATAGACTGCAGAGATGTGTGGCATTAAATGTTTCTTGTTGGTGTATATTTTCTACTTTGCAGGTCGGCTATTGCCAAGGTATCAGTTTTGTGGCTGGAGTATTGCTGTTGCACATGAGCGAGGAACAGGCCTTTGACATGCTCAAGTTTCTGATGTATGACCTTGGCATCAGACGCCAGTACAGGCCTGACATGATCTCACTGCAGGTTGGTATCATAGAAACAAACTCCGTATAACTAGATATTTCTTTACAGTAAGGCTAAAGTACACTTGTGCTTTAAAAGCTCGATTTTAACAGAAAGAATAACAAGGCTGTTGAAATTTACTGTGCTGATGAACTATGAACTTTTGCACCCTTGTCTGGACACAACTGTGTATAGCCTTTGATCTGGCAAAATTAACATAATTACTCTTACATCTTCACACAAGAAATATTGTGCATAGTCACGTGGACATTTTTATTTTGATGGTATCTAAAGAAGCCACTTTTCTATCTTCCTAGTTACAGCAAACCGTGGTCAAGTGTTCCCACCTCATATTAATACCACACCTGCTTGCATGCTCTGTTAACTCGGGTTAAAAGTAAGCTGACCTCAGCAAGGGTATATGCGTTAGCAGGTGTGGTAATGTTTAATCTGCACGAGGTAGGCTTTAAGGACAGCACTTCCCTTTTATTGAAAACAGCCTTGTATCTGCAGGCAGTAAAGTTAGCCGGAGTTTTGCTTTTACTCAACTGCCAGGTAAATGTATTTTCTAATTTTTAACAGGAAACGGTAACTTCTTGTTAGTATTGACTTCTGCTTCTCTTTTTGTACTGCATTGTTTTGGTAGTTTCAGGTAGCACGGTTCTTTAAATGTTTTGATGGATTACATGTTGGTGTAACTCTCTTAAGACATCTTAGGTGTCTGTCTGCCCTGGTGTTGCTTAATGTGTTAGTTAAATTTGTCCTTAACTCTCAGATCTAGCAGTTCCAGCACTACCAGTTTGCACATGTTATGGCCTGTGTCAGTTGTTGTATGTTGTGTCTGTGTCTAAGTTGTACACTGTTGTTTCAGGTTCAGATGTACCAGCTTTCCAGACTGCTACATGACTATCATCGCGGGCTGTACAATCACTTTGAGGAACACGAGATCTGCCCCAGTCTCTATGCTGCGCCGTGGTTTCTGACTCTC
The DNA here is from genome assembly GCA_020698575.1 of Bostrychus sinensis. Lineage (NCBI taxonomy): Eukaryota > Metazoa > Chordata > Actinopteri > Gobiiformes > Eleotridae > Bostrychus > Bostrychus sinensis. The sequence continues at coordinate 20,240,920 of CM036240.1, read as the reverse complement.
TTTGCCTCTCAGTTTCCTCTTGGCTTTGTTTCTCGTCTATTTGGTATGTTTATGTTACTTAAAATGATTTCCTATCCATTTGTATGGTAGCAATAACAACATGTATATTTTGCAGATTTTGTCTTTGCCCAGGGCACTGAGGTAATCTTTAAAGTGGCCTTGTGTCTTCTAAGCAGCCACGAGAGCGAGATAGTCGAGTGTGACAACTTTGAGAGCATTGTGGACTATCTGAAAACTACACTCCCCACACTGACTCAGACACAGATGGAGCAGACCATAGCAAAGGTACAGGATGACAAGTACAAAATCACTGTGATCAATATATACAGGGGCACATCAATACATTTGAATATTGTGGAATATTAGAGTGATGATGGCTTACAGTTAATTACAAACAAAATTCAGTATCCCTTATAAAAGGATGCTTGAAATGTGTTTTTTGTGTGTACTGAATCTATGTAAAACTGCAATACTATAACAAGCTAAATAAAACCTAAGCAATTAGAGATAAATACAATTTTACATTCATTCAAATTTACATTTGTCTACTTAAGTTGACATAATTTGTACCATAAATTTGTTCAATGGTGTTTCAGGTAATGGAGATGGATATCTCCAAGCAGCTGCATGCGTATGAGGTGGAGTACCATGTCCTGCAGGATGAGATGTTAGATACTGGGCCGGTGCCTGATGACTCAGAGCGCCTTGACAAACTAGAAAAGACAAATGCACAGTTGAAGAAACAAAACATGGATTTGCTGGAAAAACTACAGGTAAAAACAGATCAAAACTTTAAAATAGACAATTTTCTTAGATGACCAATAGATGGCACCAAAATGTAATTTAAGAAACACACAGAAAGCTGTATCTACAAATTCCTGCAGTTATACTTTGAGAATATATCTTCAAACTGAACATGTCCTTAATTGATATTTAACATGTTTTACTTTAAAACCATAATAAGCATGTGCCACATTATCTGTTTTAAATGTTCTCAACTGAGTAAAAGTCAAATCCAGGTTAAATTTATATTTTGCATGAACTCTATGCATGTGTCATATAACTTTACTGTATTCTTTTCTGTAATCTGTTATTGGCTGATAGCTAGACATAAAAACACCCCTCATACTAAAAATATATAATACAAAAAAAATCAGATCAAATGGTAAAAATCAGCTATTTTAGAGCATTATAGGTGTGGTTTAGAGATGTTTAGTTATTTAAATTGTCATACAAATACTGCAGGGTCTTTCTTTTTGGCTTTTCCCTTCTGCAATCATCACATATTGGTTTAACATAGGATTTTATGCTGGATGCCCTTCTTGACAAAACCCTCTCCATTTATCCAGGCCTAGGACCGGTACTAAAAGTACATTGACTTGTGACTCCTTGTAGCTGGATGCGTATAAAAATTGCATGATATTGCTTTATACTTCAATCCAAACATTTAAAAAGTTACTTAGATCACATTTGCCTTGTATAATTGTATATAGGTGATATTTTGGGCTATGATCCTCACAAAATAGCCATATTATCTAGAAATCCTTGTCATTCCTTTGTCAGAATGCACCTTGGTTTAACTGAGCTGACTGTAGTTGTTTTGTTTTGTATTAGGCCGCTCGTCAGAAGATCCAGTCCCTGGAGACCAGTGTGGATAGCTTCCTTTCTCGGGAGAGCAAAATGAAGCTCATGATTCGCTCTCTGGAGCAGGAGAGGGCAACCTACCAGAAGACCATTGAACGCATGCGCTCGTGCCTTCCCCCTGACGCCCTGACAGATGTTGAGATGACCCAGATGAAAACAGGACCAAATGGGAAAGCCAAAACTGCAGCCAAGAAGCCCTGATGACAACCGTGGGGCAGATGCACACAAAGGAGTGAACAAATAGAGACTGTATTTTAAGAGGCTGTTTTTTTTTTTTTTTTTTTTTTTTTTTTTTGCAGCTGTTGTTGAATCGCTGTACCAGGATGTCAAGCTTTCATGAGATGATGATGATGATGCCTGACGTTGAGGCATCCAGACTGTATGTTTGAAATGTATATGAGATTGTCAAAACAAGATAACAGGAAGAGGTGGGAAGATGATTTCAGTTGCAATAGCCACATGAAATGAACTTTTACAGTGTGAACCAGGGAATTTTCAAGCCACTAGTGAGAAATTAGTCTTCAAAGCACCACTGCCTTGACAATTTTTCTTAGTAGCACGACAATAGCAATGACTTGAAGCAATCCAGTAGACTTCAGGGTCAACCTACAGCCATTACCAACGTCAACAATACAGTTTTATATGACTTTGAATGTGATGGCTCACATTTATCAGCTTGCTTTATTTTCTTATTTGTCATCACTTGAGATATTTGTGATTGGTAAATACGAAGTTGTTTATGCAGAAACATCTGTCAGTGCAACCCACACGTTATTATCTTGTGGCTCATCTTTTAGCACCCCACGACTGCCTTTTGTAAATGGCGCACACTGTACTTGTATGTGCTGCTTTAAAAGGAGGAAGCGTTTCTTCCAGAGCTCAGGCAGGATGTGAGATTGTCTGCAGTCTCGGTTTCCTGTGTGACTGACCGCCATGTCGCCTTGTTTTAGCTTTATGTACAGACACTGAGGCAGAGTTCACACTACCCAGGAAGCTTTAGAGAGAGAGAGAGAACACATTTGAAGGTGAGGAAATTAATGAAACGGAGACCTCGAATGTCAGTCCTAAATGGATACTTTTCTATTTAGTCTGTGGATTTCTGATTGATAAATGCAATCGGGTTTTGTATTGCTCAACATTTTAAGATCAGCCTACATATCTTCATTATTGTTGGTCATAAAGCTAACCTAATGTTTTAAATACAAATGTACAAAAATACACAGTTACCAAAAAAAAAGAGAAGGACAAACAAAACTAGAAGAACTCGGAGTGTGTAGACCTTTGCCAAGGCATTGGTCCTATCTTGCAGTTGTAAATATATGCTGCCCAGACCTGCATTCATTTGAAGATCTTCTAGTTTAGGGGTAAATGCTCTTTCCTTTGAGCCACAAAACCCTTATATCTCACAATAGTAAAGAATGTACTAGAAGTAAACACTAATGGATCTAAACAGTCACCTGGATCCACACCGCACCAACCTTTTGCACAGTAGTGTATATTGTGATGAGTCCCGATATATAAAGTCTAAATAGGTTATACTGTTTAGTTCTGTTCTAATACTGCCGTTATTGATGCCTGTACCATACTGATTGTATTGGAAGACCGTTCAAATGAGTTCAAAGTGTGTCCCTGGATCTCTTGTTATGGCCCTGTCTGACTGACTACTGCTAGAAAGAAAAACAGTCCACGTTAGACTACCATTAGTAGCTAAGTGATAGCTGTAACAGAAAAGCACTCAGTGTCTATCAGTCTTCCTGACCTTGACAACAGTTTGCACTGAAATTATTTGTTATCACACCAGACTTTAGCGTACATGAACACATGCCTTGGTTTACCAAACCACATGTGTAAGTTTGCTGTTTGCGCATTTACTTATAGCACTTGCCTCATTTGGCTACAGCTAAATAAAGTGGATACAGCCTGATGTTTGCTGTCAAAGTAAAATGCTCTTCTGGTAATTGAGGTGACATGGCAAACTTTTGTACCAGACTTCTCATTAATAATGGAGGAATGGTTGCCACCAATTTTCTCTGTAGTTTTGCAAGTATCTTGCTCCACTCATCAATGTGTCAAGGGACTGATTGACACATATATTTTTGTTTTTTCAGTGTTTCATTTATGAAATAATTCAAATGTATAAACAAACAGCCAAAGAAGTATTCAAAAAATACATTCGCAAAAAATAGATTTTTATAAAGTAATAAAGTGATGTGCTCTTGGTTACCACAGTTCTACAGTTTTATAGATTTTAACAATGCAAATGAAAATTCAAAATGTTTCTTTCTCCTTTTCCACTTGTGCCAATGTTTAAGGCCATTGTTTTCTGTTAATTGGAGTTATCAAACTTGGAACTTAAATCTCAGTGATTGCTCTTGGCAGTAGTGTCCTACTACTGTATATGCTTAACACTTTCATTGTCCTTTTGTAAAGTTGCTAAGATAAGGTGAGTTGTTAACACCAGGGCTACACATAACAAGAAAACTGTCTTGACTTGTTCAATAAACTTCACCTTGTCCTGTTTTCTGTCTGCCCAAGTCCAAGTGTTTTTCCTCCATGCTGTGAGCTCATAAAGAAATCGTGTACTGTTGCTGCTCTAAAAGGTATAACCCTGTAAGAGTGGGCTGTAGCCTCCAGCTGAAACACTTTGTTTGTAGACAGTTTGTTGCGTAAAAGGCCATGGTTTGGATAGTTTTAGACTGACTGTTTAGGATAGATCCACAGTTTTCTCTTACCAGGGCCAGTGTGAATGGGTAGCATGTTTGGCAGACTCTCCTATATGCATTGCTGATGACTTAGCTAGAGGTAGGAAGTAACTGGAATGGCAATAGCAGTAGTAGTAGATTTAACAATGGTGGTAGTAGTTGTTGTTAGAGTGAGTACTTTCTACTTAATTACACTTTACATTCAATACAGTTGTGGCAAAGTCATTACCACCACCATTTTTTGTCTAAGAGGGTCCCAACTCTGAACCAAAATGCATTACTTATTGTACGGGACCAAAACATGTTTCTTGTCACATGCCTGCCCCTAGATCCCCCAAAAGTGATGGTCAAAGCCAGAAGCCAGTCACTCTAAACAAAAAGTGTCACATTCCAGGAGTATTCTCACACGAGGATACATCCTGCAGCAGAGGGAAGAGTGGGATACTGGAAATCCACTGGGAATGGGGCTGAGAACGACACTTCCTCTGCCCTACAGTCTTATCAGCGCTGTTTGTGTATTCTCTCATCACCCGCATCCTATCTTCATCCCCCAATCCTCCTCTAGCTCCCCCTTGGTCTGCTCTCTTCTCCCTCTCCCATTGGAATGACACAGCTCAAGTGTTACTAGCTGCAACGGTGATTTGAACAGAGTGAAATAATTCAAGCATTTATTTATTTTATTTAATTATAATGATTATGAAGATGTAATAAGCTATTAGGTAATATTCAGATTTTATAAGGTGAGGCAACAGTGGCACAGTAGGATAAGCATTGGGAGGAGGATCCCTCCAACCGGGGGGTTGATAGTTCGAACCTCACTTGAAAGTTATACTGTTGCTGTGGGCAAGACACTTCACCCACATTGCCCACTCTAGTCACAGTATGTGGCTGGTTGCAAGAGGAAGGGCATCCGGCATAAAAACCTTTTAAATCACTGTGCCGACCCCTAATGAAAAAGGTAGTAGCCGAAAGATGAAAAAGAAATCATCTAATTTTGTGAGATACAGAATTTTGGTTTTCATTAACAGCCATAGAGCCATATTTATTATTAATCAAAAAATGCATAAAATATTGAATCTATAAATGATTTCATGAATGTATTCCTCTTCAATCCACCTTTTGTTCAGGAAGAGTCTACAGTCAAAGCAGAAATGTTGGAGTTGGTTTACAGTGGGAACTGGCTGCAATAAGAGAAGCAAGGGGCAGAGAAGAGAGCTAGAGTGAAGGAGGAGGTTAGAGACAGTCCCCCGCCTTATATGGAATTTCATACTGCACTGCTTGTGGTGGGGTCTGAGCTGTTTCAGTAGTAACACTGATACATATAACCCTATGGACACGGAGGTTCATGTTTCAGAATATCTATATGTGTCAGCTTAAAGAATACTTTATTCTGCAATATTGGTATCCACATACTAAATGAATATGTCAGGTTTGCAGAGATAGAAGAAAATTACAAATACCATTACAACCTTTCAGTCTTTCCCTTTCAAAAAAGTAACACCTTAGTGAATACAGGAATTGGTCAAAAGAAGAAGTGGAAGGGCAGATCTGGATCTGGATGGTGAGTGAAACAGCTGGAAGGGCTGGGGAAGACTCAGGTGGGCTCTGTCTAGTCCAGAGAGAGGAGCTTGCTCCCCTGAGGCCATGAAAAACACACACACACATTTCACCCTGTCTTATAGCCTAGCCATGCCTTAATTCTCCTCTCTTTTTCTCTAACCTCTGTGTTAGACTCAGATCGGCTGTTCCAGCTCATACAAGGCTGCTTTCCCTTTGACTTCCTCCTCCAAAGCCATAAAATAAACTCCTGGCTGTGGCAGCCTAGGATTTAAAATCAGTGATCGGTTTTGCACACGTATGCACTAGACACACGGCCTTACCTACCACTGACATGTTTTAGTTAGCACACTGACAGATTTGCTTCCTACGGAGTGATTTTCTATCTCTGTACCTGTCATGGAGGGATCTGCCAGAGGGCCTGGTGCTATTCAGGAAGAGCCAGAACGACAGAAGGAGCAGGACAATAATGAAGAGGCAGACCGGGTGTAGCATTAAACACACATGCATACACGAAGACACTTCAGTCTGCCTATTCCCAGGACTTGTCCACTGTGGTCCCCTCCTTTGGTTTGTTCCATGAGAGCAGGTTGATCCATGAACACTGCCTGGAGAATCTTGTGATTAATGACATGTCTGTCATGTCTAAACCTTCTTCATCTGCCTCCCTGACAAGAGCCACTCCATTCCTGTTACCATCTCTCCCCCTACCTCATCTCCTGCCCCGAGCGGTGGAGACACAACCCACAATCCCCTCAGGGGGCAACAGCCGCACATGCTGCTGAGTATCTCCCAACTTACCTGAGCCAATGCGTCTTCATTCATGTGTGTAACCTCAGGAGGCCAGCAAAGACACGCACACACACACACACACATACATCAAGATGACAAATATATTTCAGTGCACTTTAAACCTCCAATCACAAACTGTCTAACCTTACAATTTATTTTGGCTTATGAGGCTATGTAGCACTGTCACACAAGCCCACTAACCATAAGTAACAAGTCTGAAGATTTACCCACAAATCTCAGTCAGACAGTTGTGACCAAAGTCCCAGGTGGCTGCAATGATCACAGTACAGACTTCTGCTTCGGTACATTTTCTAATCAAATTATCCACTAGGCTCCGGCTGGCCCACATCACCTCAGCAATGATTAGACAAACACTGGCAAAAGACAGTGAGAGACACAAGGAGGAGTACTGGCAGGCCTGTGGAGGGGGTGGTCAGACAGACACAGTGAGTCAGATATCCACCTACATAAAGCCTATCAAATATAAGAGCAAATACAGATCAAGTTCTCTCACAATGACCTACCTTTACATACAATATGTGTGTTTTTTGGGTTGAGTCATGTAAAACTTAGATGATATCAGCTAGCAAGTGATTCATTTGACGTGTTTGACGTGAGGACATTGTAATGCACTCCACTGTAATTAACATTCCCTCTTAGCCTCTGGACATTTGGAAATCTATGAGTGTCCATTGTTGACTTAATTTGAAACTGCTGTTACCATACACCTAACCTGGAGAACTTAAGCTCTAAACAAACGTGATTTGTTGATGTAGAATTCAAAAGTTGAGTAGAGAGGTCCATGGTGGCAGAGTGTTTAACGCTCTGGCCTCTCCTACTGTGGGTTCCCTCTGGCTTCCGCTCACTGTCCAAAGGCATGCATACATTTTGTGAAACTAAATTGCTACTGAATGAATGTTAGAATGGCTGGTTGTCTGTCAGTGTCAGGGCTGTGACTTACCGACCATTGTCCAGGGTGTACCCCGCCTAGGGCCCATACTTGCTGCAATAACCCCCAGCCATATGTAAAACCCCATGGCTCTGGTCATTTTTTCTCTCAAACACAAATTCTAAAACAGTGCCAGACCTTTTTATACCATTTGTTGATCTCGGTCTTGCTTTTTCACCTGTCCCACCATCTCCACCCCTCGACATCTTCACATCCAAGCTGTCACCAAGGTGACAAAAGCAACAACATTGTCGAGTAAAGGCTGAGTGCCGTATGCTTGCCACTCAAGATTATGTTGAATAGATAATTTCAAATTGACTCAGACTGCGCACAAGTCTAATGGTCTGTGTGGGTTTTTAATGTGAGTGCCTGCCTTCAGAGCTCTGTGTACCAGTCATTTAAATCTCTTTCACCCCATACCTTTTCATTACCCTGATATTATTATTATTCCTCCCCTCGCCCAGTATACCCTATTCCTGGTAGTTCTTTGCTAGGTTATCTCCCTCTTTTCCCTTTTCCTGTAATACTATCAGCTGTAGTACTTTGAGGTTGAGTTCCCACTGTGTATCATTAACCTTTTCTTTCTACTCTTGGTTAAACCCAGTGAGTACATTCTGCTGTTTGAGACTGTGAAGACTAGTGGAGAGGCACGCTGCGCTTGCTCTAAGTGAGATTGGAGCTTCACCAGCAATCATAACTACATCCTTATTAGCCACTGAATGGATCCTGCAAGAGTTTTTCCCCTATCTCGTCATACACTATTGTCTCTTGCCTTGCCATATCTTACATAATATCTGTCGACTGTTTGCATTGAGGAGATGCTGCAGGTGTCAAATTGAGTCCCACAGACTGATTCTTGTGATATGACACTCACAGTAGACAAGAACATACACGTCATATTCTTCTTTTATTTCCTAATGACCATTGCTGTGTGGCTTCAATTTAGTTCATTTTTGTGTAGAAAAGAATGCTTCTGTCAACTTTTGCTCGCTGTATATGTCTAAATGCAATGAATAAGGTGTAATTAATGTTTCTCTGGTGGAGCTGAGGGCCGTGGGTGAGAGGATGTAGTGTGCGGTCTCTCTAACAAGCTCCCACTCACCCCAGTGGAGGCAGGCAGGCAAGGCTGGAGTGACTGCAAGGCTGTTAGAGCAAGTGGGTTGCGTTGGCCGTGTCCGTGTCTGTGTGTGTGTGTGTGTGTATGTGTGTGTGCGATTGTCACTCAGTGTGTGTTATCGTGTGAAAAGAGCCCGCGTGTGTGTCATTTTGTGTGTGCTGTACTGGGATGTGGAAATTGAATGGAGCCTTTCAGTTCTGCTGCTCGTCTCCCCGGGGGTGAGAGACTGGTTGCCATGGTTATCCTGGAATCCTGCCGCTAATGGGTGGGAGTTTGTGTAGCTCTGGCAACCCGGTCCGTCTGGGGTGGAATATGTGTGTGTGTGTGTGTACATTGGCCTGTGTGCACTAGGGGGGTGTGGCCGGGTGGAGGCTACATTCTAGGACAGAGGAGGTCATATATGTGGGAAAATAAGGTTTCGCTCCTGTACTCTTCAGTATCATCAACAGACTTACAATGTACTGTGCACAAAGACACAGGGCACTATTGGTTAGGTAAATTTTCTTAGATAAATTAAAGGGCATTAAATAGTCATATGTAAAAGTTTGGGCACCAGTATGAGATTGCATAATAATTTACTCTCTTCACAAAAAAAGATAACAGAGGTATGTGATTCATTTTCTAGTGACATCTGAGTTCCAGGGTGTTTTCCTAACAACAGTGTATTGTAGCAGTATTTAGGTGTATGAAATTAAATGAAATATGAAAAAATTTCAAATATTTGGGCACCGTTATGAGTTTGCTGATTTGAATGCATGTAACTTCTCAAAATGGATTACTTGCAACACAAAACATGTTAGATTAGTTAGTTAAGCCTTGGAATTCATAGACAGGTCCATTCAATAATGAGAATAGGTTTTTAAGGTGGTAATCAGGAAATGGAAGGACACAGGCAAAGTTGATGTTAAGTCCAGATGTGGCAGGCCAAGAAAACTACCAGAGAGACATGAGAGAAGCAAGGAATGAGTAAAAAGACAACCCACAGATCACCTCCAAAGACCTACAACATCATCCTGCTCCAGATGGTGTTTCTGTACAAAAATTCAGTGCACTTTGCACCAAGAACAGCTGTATTGGAAGGTGATGCCACACAACAACTCTGTCAATAGAAGAACGCCATTACTAAATGCTTAAATTGTATTATGTGTTGTATGACATTGATAACATAAACTAAGGCATACCACCAGGGGTAATCCTTGTTTCTACATCAGAAAATCACATCCAGGGTTTCAGTGTATAAATTGTGCTGCTGTCCTATACGCCAAGTTTTGTGTGTAATGTGATCATGTCTAGGCATAATCTTGGTTCCACTTTAACTTTAAAGCTGCTAAACCAGGGCTAACCCTTGTTTAGACTAAGTAAATGACACTCAAGTTAAGTAGCTCTCGACTCCCCCTATGCATCCAAAGTGTTATAACAGGTTGTCTTGGACGGCACATTTTGATAGTACTTCTGTAAATTGGCACACTCCAAACACAGATTGATTTGATTTATTTCAGAATATTTCAAGTACACAGTGAATAAACTTTGATTGGCTGTGTCAAGTACTTTTGTAATGGGATCATGTCTAAACCTAATATTGGAAACATAAACGACTTGACTGTTGACAGTTACTCCTAAGCTGAACTAAGGCTAATATTAGCACCGAGAACACTACACTCAAGACCAGTGGCTCATGACTCCCCCTATGGGTATATGGCAATATAACAAGCTGTCTAGTAAGGCACATTTTGGTATTAATTCTGTAAAACATAACACACTAAACAGAGCTTAAATTTATTTTTATCCATTTCAGAATATTTCTGTGAATAAATTGTGCTGCTTTGTCATTACCATTTTCTCTCCTCCTCTTCTTTGCAAAAATATTTAATTCATTCACCCTACAATGTGGAATTATAAGTGTTTTGAATGTTATAATCTAGTCGTGATGAAATGTTCTGCCAGTTTTACAGCATTATTGCAGGAGTGTAAAAGATAATACAGTGAAATGTTTGAGCCATGCACTCACATTGCCATCCCTTTACCCTCAGGCTAGTCGTACTCCTAACTGGCACATGCTGTAGACCCCACAGAACAGGACACATTGCACACTGGCAAATGAAAATGTTTGAAAAGATAGTACTTCTTCTGCTCTTTGTCACAGGAAATGCAATAAAAGAATGACACAATGGATATCCAGCTAAATACATATATATGCACTCATTTAACAATGCATGCCAATTAAAGTGAAATAATTTAAATTGCAATAAACATTAGACACAGTTCATGAAATGCAGTAAGACAGGACATGTAGTAATATATGTGATATGCAATGTGACCAGATAATCCCAGTCTTCCCTATTCCCAGTGTTCTGGTCGAAGGGATCAGTCTCTGCTAGTCTCACAGATGTCTTGGCTCCTGTTCGCCTTGGAAGACTCATCCATATGCTGCATGAACCCCTGTGGATTTAAAGGAACTTGGCTTAGGAATTTACTCTCCCCCTTTCCAGTCATTATGTATGGCCAATTCATTGTAGTCTGGAAACATTAGGGGAAATGTTTCTCTTGTGCAGCATCCAGACTGGATAAAAATGGAAAATAAAAAATGGCGGCCCTATGACTTTGCGTGATACTTTTACTCTGAGCAAAAGATAGAAGTGTAAATATAAAGCCAGGAAGTTCGCTTTTAGTTTCAAGAGTTAGATTTCTTGTGGATGGACACCTGTTGTAGTAGTAGTATACCTCCAACTGTGTAGCTGAAGTCAGTTACAGGCCATCAGCAGGCAGAAGGTCACAGTATACAACCAGATGTTTTAAACACCACTTTTGACACAGTTTGTTGTTTATGACACACAGTAGTGGAAGATTTGATTTCTTAAAAGTCTCTATAAGACTTAGAACACCAAACAGGCAGAAAACCACTGCCATGTTGAGTGAGTGTCTTAGGATTATGCAATGCATTCTTCACACTGCACTAGCTAAAGAGCCTTCACATTCAACCTAATGTATATCATTTACAAAATACCACGTAGATTGTCAGTTTCATTTGATTCTATAAATGTCTTGATGCAGGTCATTGTGAAACTTTTCTTCTTTGTAGTCTGTTTTGCATTTAGCCCTCTCCCCAAGTCTTATTTTTATTTTTGAGATTTCCACTCTGGAGCCCAGACAGCCTTAGCCTTGACTTGGGGCCACCCCATGCTCTCACTGTCCAACTATTTAACTAACCGCAGTGAAACAGCTTTAATTCCAGCTTACTGCAGCCTGACTGAGTTCAGCATTGCTTGGGGTCTCTTTGGAAAGCTGCTGTTTGAGGCCCAACAGGCCAGGCAGGCAGACAGGGGGAAACAACAGCCCAACGCAGTTGAGCTCACAGACCCAAGAGACATATATGTCAGTCAGAGCATGGTCCCTCAGGAGCCATTCAGTTAGTTATGGCTTATTTAAATGTTTCTTTGCTCACCTACACAGAACAGGCATTTTATATTTTGAAGTATTTTGCTGAGAAAGTCAATATGAAGCTGGACGAAAACACCAAAACATTCATCTCTGCAGGTAGTACTTAAGTAAACTATTGGTTTGTTTTGTAATGTTATTCTAAGATCTAAGAGAAGAGTATTTCCATGAAGGGTTGCATTCTAATGCCTGGTGGCCATATGTGCACAGAGTCTACCGCCCAAAAGATGGACCACAGGGGGAACTTTGGTGAACCACTCTCTGCACACAAAAACTGTCCCTAGAGACAAGGTATGTCAACCCGTTGGGATAGAGGAGTATGAGCTTCTGTTTGAAGTTTCGAGATAATGCTAGAGATAGTGATGTGGATAATCATGGGATTCACCCTGAGAACCTCAAATCTCTAGATGTTATTGGGCTGCCTTAGTGACATAAACTATATTTCCAAAAGTATTAGCTCACCTGCCTTTACACACATATAAACTTAAGTGACATCCCATTCTTAATCCATAGGGTTTAATATGGTGTAGGCCCACCCTTTTCATCTATCCACGTTCTTGTCCAAAGTCAGACACTGATGTTGGATGAGGCCTGGCTCACAGTCTTCACTCTAGTTCATCCCAAAGATGTTGTATAGGGCTGAGGTCAGGACTCTGTGCAGGCCAGTCAACTTTTTCCACACCAAACTCACTCATCCATGTCTTTATGAACCGTGCTTTGTGCTCTGGTGCAGTCATGTTGGAACAGGAAGTGGCCATCTCCAAACTGTTCCCACAAAGTTGGGAGCATGGAATTGTCCAAAATCTCTTGGTGCTGAAGCATTCAGAGTTCCTTTCACTGGAACTAAGGGGCCAAGCCCAGCTCCTAAATACAACCCCACACCATAACCCAAATTCAGTTATGTGGGTGGGTGAGCGAATACATTTGGAAATATAGTGTACCTCTTATTATGGGCATGTCCTACTGATGAAGACATAGGAGCTGCATGTAGCTGGTCAGGGACACCTCATTATTCTCCTGGAGAGACGATGTCTGGGGAGAGGAAAGTCCCAGCATTTATGTAGACTGCTACAGTCAGTCTAATTTATGGAAATCTTTTACTGTACATAACACCAACAGAGAATTAAAGGCTGTTGTTAAATATAACAAAAACATTTTAATAAGTACAGCTACAAAACTTAATGTTTCAGTGTCTGTTTTTCTAATAAGTTTAGACAAAACCATAAGTTTAATAACACATAAGTTATCCATTTCAGCTGCCCAACACTTCTTTCTTTCTCCTAATTGTTTAAAATATTCTTACACCGTTTCAAGAGTCCAAATTGTGAACAAACTCAAATGGAGCACAAAAAGTAAAGGATCTTCGTTCACAAAACATTGAAAGTGTATGTTTTTGCTGACACAGTAGGCTGCGGATTTGTCTGGATGAAGGGGAATACATTTATGGTTTTTGAGGAGTGAGGGCCCACACCAGCCACCCTAGGGTCTTGTTATCCTCTCCTATGCCTGTGCTCTTGGGGCGACTTTAATGAATACTCCTGTTGCAGTCCTCCTCTGGCTCCAGTCAGGCTATCTACAGGGCTGCCCCCCTTCTCCCTGGCCATGTCTGTCTGTATATGCCAGCACAGGTCATTCTTCAGCAAGACTAGGGCTAAGACGGAGAAAGCAAGGGAGCTAGGTGATCGAACTGAATAATTGATGTGTGGAGTTCACTGTTGAACACCTCAAGAGTTTCACTGAAAGCACAATGACCACCGTATGTGCCGGGCTTCTGTACAGATTTGAAGTAATATGGTGTGTGGGTTGAAACTTTTACACTTATTGTATTCTTTGTTTTGTGGTATAGCTGTTATACATGTTACACAAATATAGCATCTAGCATACTAGCAGCAATGGAGCAATAACCTTCTAGAATATCATTTGACATAGTTAAAACACCAAAAAACTTTACACACACACTGTCCACTGGTCAGTGGCAAAACTCTTGTAGGCAGTATTTCATGATGTCAGAAGGAATACATTTCATGGCATTTCGTCATTTTTATTTTAAGTTGTTAAAAAAAAAACTTTTTACCTTTTCAGTTTATTCTCCAAACTGTCATATGACCAAAAAGGATCTCTGCAATAGGTTGGTTGTGGTTATACTTTTCAACATCAGAAAGCAATGCAGTGTGTAGTAGGAACTAAATAACATAAATACAATGGTAATGTACCGGTAATTAACTTTTTTATATCAGAAAATACACACTACACAGTTTTTAATTCACTAAGGAGGTTATGTTTTTGCTGGCATTTGTTTGCTTGTAAGAAAACTCAAACAGTAACGATAGGAATCGGATTATATTGTCATTAAACGCCAGTAAGAAAGAAAGAAAGAAATTAATACTATTGGGTGTGTATTGGGAAAAGTGTGTGGATCCAAGGATTCTGTACCATTGCCAGATAGGGCCAGGGACAAACTCTAACTAGTGAAGGAGCAAATAATATGCTTTAGTGGTTTCTTTGCCATCGAGGTAAAGACCTTGTGGTCCACTGGATCTATATCACTATATTTGATGTATATTTAAAACAACCTATTTTTTTCATATCAAATCATAGTTTTCATCTCAACCAAGGAGGTATGTTTTGCCCTCTTGATTTGTTGGTTTGTTAGAAAACTCAGAAAGTGGTTGTTGGATTTGGATGATGTTTTTAAAAAAGGTCAGTAACAGGCAAAAGAAAAAATTATTAATTTCAGATGTGGATTGGGACCACTGTGTTAACACATAAGTCCTGTTCTGTTAACACATAAGTCCTGTTCACTATAGCTACACTTTTGTGAGATTGGGCCAATGTTCCAACTGAAATTTGCATGGACACATTTTTGAAGAATGCATATCATATTTGGTAACTGCATTGTAAAGGTGGCAGGATATTAGGTCTAACATCACTGTATATGCATGTGTTTAAATTGAACATGTCTGGAATGCCCCCTACTGAGCGAGAACCCCGGGGCTGGATGTGTGTTTATGGGAGTGTTTTGGCAGGAAGAGGCAGGGACCCGGTCCAGAACAACGGAATAGCACAGGAATGTGGTACTGCGGGGAATATCCTGAGTCAAACGCAAGGCTGTTGTGGGGTCGTTGGAGGAGCGATTTGCTGCAACTTTTATAAACATTATTTTTATAATGACACAGCACACTTGTACAACTGACAACCAATACTGTTGTGTTTTCCCCCCATTCAATTCAGATCACATCACAAGGAATATTCAATTCAAACCTGTGACTCATTGACTGAATTTCTCCGTCTAAAATGTGTGAGCCTCAACTGTGGCGCTGTTGAAGTCACAGTGATATGAAGTGTTAGTGTTTCTCTGCAGGCTGTGCATTAGGCCAGATGCCACGCACTTTCGCCCACATGCCTCCCACAAGCCGGCACCCGTATATAGAGGGCAGAATCTGAGCCCAAGCTGCAAGCAGGCAGATAAAGACAATCTCATTGATGTAGAAGCAGCTCACTGGTGGAAAAAGAGACATCTCTGACACAACCCTGCCTTCGTTACCATTGCTTAAGAATCAGATTAACTGCCGCAAAAATATTGTGCTCAGGCTCCAAGGCAAAGAGTCAGCTTTTACATAGATATAAAACCGTTATAGAGTGTGTGTGTGTGTGTGTGTGTGTGTGTGTGTGTGTGTGTGTGTGCACGGCCATAAACCTGCTGCTTGTAATGAAATACCTTTAAGTGAAACATTGACAAGCAGCTCAAGCTATCAGGCCCTTTAGAATTCATGTTTGTATTGATATAAATATATCCAGAGCTAAGCCAAGGGGATGTTCCACCCACCATGCAGAACAACTCAGCAACAATTTTCTTACTTAACTGAAGTTACATTGTAAATGTTTTGTTAATGTTACATTTGCACAAAACAAAAACACGTCACCTTTCCTGGAGAGATCACCCATCACTACATCTTTAACTGCCCCTGGTAGTTTAAGAGAGAATGCTAAAACACTTTCTTCTGCTCTAGTTAATTGTTAATTCATTTTGTACTAGTGTCTTAGTGTGTCTTGTAAACAAAAGACATTTAGAAGCTGCTATACTTTTACATGTGTGGAGCAGACAGGGCTTGACATCAACACTCGCCAACCGTCTCAATGCAGGTAGATTTTCATTTTGGCTTGTGATACATACTCCCACTGTCACTTAGGCCGGTTGAATTTTATGTGTACCTAGGCCTATATCTTAACTTCAGAAATTAGTTTACACATTAGAGTGTACATCATTTATTATATAGTAATTCATCAGGATAAAATAAAGATAAGTAATTAATTTCTTTTTTACATGTTTTAAAAGATGAGACACCACTTACACAGATACTCTTTACTCTGCCTATACATAAACCTGTTTCTATATTTGATAAATGCATTAAACCAAATTGTATGTTTCTTTCAGCTTATTTTATACTATAAGATATACACAAAAACTTCACTACTTAAACTCTGGCTAGTAAAAACACTAATTGGCTAGTAACCTTTGACAAAGACCAACCATGGTGGTCAGTAAGAAAAAATTAAATGTCAAGCCCGAGAACAGACCATCAGGCTTTTGCCAGGTTAAAGATAAGTGGCCTCTCTGCTGAGTTGGGTGAGACGTAGCCTGGCCAGCTAGCCCCTCCTACTTTCTTTTCGAAAGCAGGAAAGTCTGGTTCCTCAGTCACAGCAAACCATTTTTCCTCAGTTGATTTGAACCTGGCCTATCACAGCGGTTTATCTGCAGTGCATTTTACCAATGCCAAACATAATATATTTTCAAAATTAACCAAGATTGCAAGGCTAAAACAGAGCAAACTTTATAACTTCTCTGACCTGATTAACAGTGTTCAGTGTTTTCCTTCATCACGTTGATTCTGTTGAAGTCTGCGTTGTTGTTTAGTCCTCTGTGGGATTTTTTTCCTCTGTCTCATTGCTGTTTTAACAACAGTAAAGTCCTGCTGACGTCTGACATAATCACCACATTCAAACACAGACTTTTTCCGCAACTCTTTGTACAACTGACTTCTGCTGCTGTCCCCTTTCAGAAATAAGTACAAAGCTGCTCATAATACAGTGTATTCTGGTGTTTTAAGACAAAAGTGGCAAGAATCAGCCATGTTTGTTTGGGTTACAGTTCAGCAGTGCGCCCTTCATTTCTCCGATTGGTTACTTCGCCTGGGATTATTTCGCCCCTAGAAATGAAACTCAAGCGGAGGGATACCAGACTAATGTCTTTGTATAGTTAAGTGGTATTTTGCTGTTGCTGCTAACATGCTAAATGCTAGCTAATGGACTGCCATTCATACAAGACTTTTTTTAGTGAATAGCAGGCTACCCTCCAGGTGTGTTTCCTTTTCACTTTGCATTTCTTACTTCCTGCTTGATGAAATTATTTGCTTTGTACTTATTGACAATAATATTGTACATGTAATTTTCAAGTAAAGCATTTTTACATTTTACCAGAAGCTAATTTAACACATATGTATATCTAATGTTTGTCTTTTGTACTCCGTGTTTTTCTCTTATAGTCCCTCTAACTACAAGTCTATTTTCCTTGAATGCTTTTTTTTTTTTTCATCCTGCGCCTCTGCCAGACCTCTACTTTACACTGCCTCACCCCTCTCGCCTCCTCCCTGAAATCAACTCCTTGGCAACTGGTCGCTGCGTCTCTCAGAAAGGTAGACAGCCTCTCAGTGGTGCCACAGCAACCCGGTGCAACATCAGACAGTGAAGCATGCTACATTATTAAGCAGAATGAACCAAGAGGGGCTGTTGAGGACAAGAGCGTGGTCAGGAGGGAGTGGGAGGAGAGCGACAAAAAATGGGGGGAGGGGGGACTTATAGCAAACTGCTGTCTGCTCACCGTAACTCACACTGCACTTCAGCCAATGTCTGAACATGTACAACTCCAATTCTGAAAAAGGTGGCACATTATGTATAATGTAAAAAAAAACAAAAAAAAACAAAACGGCAGCAACATGTCTTAAAAAAGTTGGGATGGGGGCAACAAAGGCTGGCAAAGGCTTACTTTAATGACTTCTAGAAGTGTTACTGGTCCATGCAGTGATTTCAAGTACAGAATAATGTCTGTTTGTAATGCAATGCTGTTTGGGGACCTAAAGATCTTACCTTGCACAGCAAGCTGGATTGTTTGAAATTTGTTCACAAACTCACAAAATCCATCTTGTCAGGCTTCTGCTAATCCATTTAGGTCCGGACCTGTGGCAGTCGGGCCAATGGTGGGGCAGTATCGCTGTGAGTGGGTGGGTTTTAGGTTTGACGACAACAACAATCACTTTTAGCCACTTGTTAACAACATGGCAACGTACCAAACATATCAAACATACCGTATGATGCTCTACTTTTACAAAAACAGCAAAAATCTTTGAACAATGTCTTTATTGTGTTGTTTTACTTTTGTAGTGGTTTGTTGTTTAGCTACAAAGCTGGTGCTTTATCCATTAACCTCCAAGTATCTACTGAAAGTACTGCCCCTTCGCAAATGTTTTTGATGGGAGCCATTCCAGATTGAAATCTGGCTTTTGCTAGTTACTGAAGCTCATAAGCATCCAATACAACCAATATAGACTCTTTCTAAGAAGCTTCTTATATACCCAGACATCTTAACTGCAATACTGCCAATTAACTTAGTTGCAAAATGCTCCTTCAGCTGCTTTTAATTGTAAAATATCCAACCTTTTGTTGCTCTATCCAAACCTTTTTTAAGATATATTGCTGCCATCAGAGTAAAAAAATGGTAAAATATCTCTATATCTGTTCTATTGTAAAAAATGGTTGTATGATATATACAGATCATTACATCCTGTTTTTATTTACATTTGTCCCATCTTTTTTAGTACTGAGGTTACATTATTTTAAAGGCATGACCGTGAGAATATACAAACATTTACACATTTGAACCAACTGTACGCAAGTTGATGTGGAAATATATGTAAGTGATTGAAGCAAGAGCAAGACAGAGTGTTTTGGAGCGGTTACATTCAGCCAAATCCACAGGGGGATCAATAAGGAACATCTGGGTCTGGGGCGGACAGGGCGGCTTTTGTTTGCAGGGAGTACACTGCCCTGACACCTCACCCAGATTCGCTCTCAATAAGGAGGGAGTAAGAGGAAGAGGGAAACTGCTCCAGGAGGCTGGCTTAGTAGTGAGGAGTGTTTGTTTTACTGGAAGCTGAATAGTTCCAGGGCCATCATTATTGTGCATTAGTTACAAATAATGTGTTTATCATGTATATAAAGTTGTAGGCATAAAGGAGCAATTTCATATTACATTTTAAAGCAACATAATGTAACTTTTGCTCTTTCTTGGGCTCCCTCTCTGGTTGATAATTTTGACAATCGTATCAACAGAAACGTAGTGTATGTCATAGTTTGTCATAGTTTTAGTTTTCAGAAATGAACTTAAGTAATGACAAAACAAACAACGGTGTTTTAGTTAGCATTAGCGTTGGCGTTTTCAGTTTGTATATATGGTATCGAACATTGTTTGCAAATGTAATGCACAATTGTGTTGCCATATTGTACATAATATACATCAGCCATTGTATTACTGTTTTATTTGTTTGCTACTCTTCTGTCATTCCATACTTACTTTTGTCTGGAGCTATATTCGTCTCAATAAAATTAATTGATGCAACAATAAATGTATTGATGCACAAAGAATGATTCATTTAAAATCCCTAATTTGCGATTGCATGCAGTGATTTTTGCAAATAAATTCTAATTTGCAAATATATTATTCACAATTATTTCACAAATAAATCATGTTCGTTTATACATCTGCAGTTTTGCATGTGAATCTGCATTTTTTGGATCGCTCCATTTTGTGCATTCATCACTTCTTCAGATTTTTTTGAGACATTCGTCCCGCATTTTGAGACGGCTAGATTTATTCACAAAAAGAAATCTTCTTCCAATGACGACCACTGGGGGCAGTGTTCAGCAACAGGGGCTATGCTCTCACTGCTTCCTGACTGTAAGTTAGCGGCAGGACAAGTACTGCGGCAAAAAGATGTAGAGGATCAATTTAACTTTATTATAGACAAACTGCATCTAATCCTTTAAACATGGGATTTAGCACTTGTGTATTTAATGCACTCAATAACCACTTAGAAGCTCACTAGCACTGAACTTTTTGTTTCCCATCTGAGTCTGTGGTGTGTCACACTGCATTTTATGCTCTCTTTGCACAGAGCAGTTAAAGGAACATAATAGGCCTAGTTCTGTAAACTGCTCACCTGGATTTAGTTATGAAGTATCAGCCACACTGATAAACAATCATACCCCTCTGTAAATCCCCCTCCCGGGCTCTCAGTACAAGCGGACCCTCCTCTCCTAAGCCAACAAAGGGCTCCTGGTGCTGGGTAGATCATAATAAAATCTGGAGTGGACAGTTCACAAAACTGTTGTGGGCAAAAGTGGTTTCTGTCCTGTGCAGCTAACTTCTCTGTTTACAAGCTGCTTACAGTGAAGAAATAGTTAGAAAATAGCTCCTGTTGTTGAACACTGTCCCTAGTGGTTGTCATTGGAACAGGCTTTATTTTGTGAATAAATCTAGCTGTCTCAAAATGAGGGACTAATGTCTCTAAAAGATCTGAATGTGCAAAAGTGAGGAATGCACGAATGGACCAATCCACAAATGCAGATTGGATTTTTCACATGCAAAACTGCAGATTTATAAATGACAAACACGATTTATTTGTGAAATGATTGCAAATAATATATTTGCAAATTAGAATTTATTTGCAAAAAATCACTGCATGCAAGTCACAATTGGGGATTTTAAATAAATCAATTTATGTGCATCAATACATTTATTGTTGCATCAGTTAATTTTTAGTTTTGCATCAATTAATTTTACTGAGACAAATATAGCTCCGTAGTTATGACCTGCCTGCTTCCTTTGATGTACATGTCGATAAAGAACAACAATGAGAAGTGCTCAGGGGTCAGGGCAGTTCATCCCGTTAAGAGTTGATCTACCACTAAAATAATTTTCAAAACAATGTTTTAACATCATAACAATACTACATAGTGTTGTTTTACATTTTAGGAGAGTTGCCAGTTTGTGTACAGTTTGTTTTTTAGTTTTCTTTTTTTCAGACATAGTTAGACCTTCAGATATAGAAAAATCAAGGTCTGAAGATGATTATAGGGAATGATGAAATGATTTGTCTGTTACAGATAGAAGCAAACACTATGAAGTGTAATGAACTATGGTGCAGGCACAGTCTAGGCAACAAAGAAAAACACTATCTATTCTTTGCTACTAGCTGAGTCTCTGGCAACCAGTATCCCTCTTAGAGTTCCTGGAGATAAACACACTCTTCAGTCTCTTTGACTCTTTAAACTTGGAAAATAATGTTGAAATGTCGAAACAGACACGGGGAGAACAAACAGAGACTGTGGAAAAGTGAAAGTGTATAAAAAAGTGTAGAAGATGAGAGATGTTGGAGTGGAGAGAGAGAGACAGGGGAGCTGGGGTTGGAGGGAGGTTTACACTGAAGAGAGAGGAGAGGTAATGAGGCCAGTGACTGGTTCTACACCTCGTCTCTGTGGAAACTAATTGGGAGAGAGCTGGAGGGCACTAATTTGAGCACTCTGCTGGGTAAATGTAGTGCAGCCAACTATGAAGGGTAAATCAATGTACTACCTCTCCCAACACCTCAGTCTTTTTTCTCTCCTACTTTTTTCCATTATTGTTTTCCAATAAGAATTCCACTGACTTCAGCTATGCTAGTGGGCATCGGTATTGACCTTATCATAGGTAGCATACACACTGGTGGAGTACTGGAGAGAAGTTTGGCAAGTTAGCTAAAGAAAAAGTAATTTTAAGGGCTAAGAACGGGTTGTTCGAGATGCCAACTTTAGTCATTGGTTCTAATATCTTCTAACTTTTCTGAACATTTTTTGCTCTAGCAGTTTTCCATACTTACAGTGCTGCACAATATTAGAAAACATGCAATATGCAATAACTATGTTGAATATCATGACAACAATATTAGATATTCTTCCCACAGTGGCTCAGTATCACAGGAGTGAAGCGCAGCGATGCTAACTTGGAAGGTGTTATGTACAGCATGTGTGTGTCCTCTCCCAGGGTGGTAGACTGTCTGATGGGAGAAAAGAAAAACACAATGTATAGTGATCCCCCGTGGTGAGCCCAAGGCTGGCAGAATAACGAAGCAGAATTTGGTAGGTCTTAGGGGGAATTATCCTCACCCTCAGGCCTGGGATATAGAGAGCTTTTTAGCCTCACATAACAGAAGCCCTTCTCATCGGCATTCGAAAAGAGACTGAACAATCCTGAAAGAAAATGGGAACAATGACTGAATGATACACACAATTAAGAATTTGGCATTTGATTAGATTTATAAAATACTTTAATGATCAGATATAAAAAATGGAAAGGTAAACCAAGATATCTTTGTTTGTCAAACTCCATCTTTCTTTGTGCCACTTGGAGGATGCTGATCTACTCTCAGCACCATCTGCCCCCTTCTGTGAGTGTGCCTTGGAGCTTGCCCCCCTGGGAAATAGCTGTGGATAAGTTATTCAATTAGAGGGGCATTATTGGCCCACTCCCTCTGAGGACAGAACTGATGATGCTGTGATTACACTGCTCTGCATTCCTGTATGGCTCGACGCTCTCTGTCTGTTCATGCGCACATCTGTCTGTATCAAACTACTGTATATGAGTGTTTGTGCATGTGCAACCGCTGCAAATCAACATAATGTTTGTGAAGTAATGGATGAGAGGAGGAGATGGAGGTTATAAATAGGGGTCTATCAGAGATGCTTGGGTGATTTTAAATGAGTCCATTTAAGTTGGAATACACACAGGCATATGGGCTGACCACACATTTTCCTGGAGAAGACAGAGCCATTGCCCTTTGGAGCGACTAACCAGTGTGAGATGTGGCATCTAAACAAATCCCACTGGCCTTCAATTTTCATGTCATTTTAAAGAGTTGGTTTACTGTAGAAAATGTAAGAAATGAGATTAGAAGTGTCAGCGTCCACACAATAGGGCTGAACAATTTTGAAAACTAGTCTTGCAATTTGTTATGCGATTGTTTTTCTCCTGCATTATTACTAACTTGAAATTAGCCTAAATCAATCAATCAATCAATCAATCAATCAATCAATCAGTCAATCAATCAATCAATTAGGCATAACATTATGACCACTGACAGATGAAGTAAATAACATGGATTATCTTTACTTTGTGGAACCTGTTAGTGAACATTATCGATACAGAAGTTGATGTGTTAGGCAAGCATAAGAATTTGAGCAAGTTTGACAGGGTTCAAATTGTGATGGCTAGACTGGGTCTGAGCAGCTCCAAAACTGCAGCTCTTGTGGCATGTAGTGGTCAGTTTATAAATAAAAAAAAAAAAAAAAAAAAGGTGTTTTGATGGAAAGTTGTCAGAATACACAGTGCATCTCATTTTTTTGCTCATGAGGCTGCATATTATTCATATTATTCATTCAATTCATACTAATTTTGAACTTCCCTTTGGGGATGAATAAAGTATTTATCTATCTAGTTAACACATAACATGAGCACCAATAATAGGGAGGTGGTCATAATGTTATACCTGATCTGTGTATTTAACCATTTAAATCTCATACATACAAACAAATAACATTTATGACAAAAAAGCACTAGCTCTGTGTACCTTTCAGTATTTAATCATTTAAAATGTATAAAACAAATAATATGTAGTAACGCAGAAGTTTACCAGCTGTTCTACATTATGTTATAATTAATTGTGGCCGCTGTGATTTAAAATGTGTTTTAAAATATTGTAATTTAATTGCAGATTAATTGTTCAGCCCTACTACACAATGACCAGTTATTAAGTTCTCCTGTTAATAGTGGTCTTCTGATTAGCATTTTAACCTAACTGGTTTTAGTGTTTTTTTGAGGAATGAAAACAAAAAACAAAACAAAAAACAAACAAACAAACAAACAAACAAACAAACAAACAAAAAAATCACTTCTTTTATTAGCAATTTAGTGAAAATTTCCTTACCCATTTTAAATGGTGAGAAGAGTAGAATATACATCAGAAAAAACATTGGCCACAGACATGGCAGAGCAGTTATCTCTCACACAGAGGCTTCACGCCCAAATCCAAACATCCTCTCTATAGACCAGAGGTGTTCTTTAAACTATTGCCATGATGGGTCTGTCCTATCTGCCCAGTGCAGAGCCACAGATGCCCTCCCAAGGGTGCAAGCTTGAGGGGAGCAGGGCATCGGGCCTGAAGCCTCATCTGCTCTGCCCAGAATACAAATAGGTCAGTGTGTGGCGAGAGAGGGACAGGAGGGAGGGAACACACACACTGACCATGAACAAGAAGAGGTCTTGCCAGCTGAATTCCTCCATTGGCCATAATGGGAAGGGCCATCTGGTATCAATGCGGGGAAGTCAAGCAAGCTTACAACTGTGTGCATGCATTCACACACCCACGTACTCTGTCAGTCGCAAGGCAGACATGGCTTTCATTATCTCTCATAGATTAGGACCATCACCTCAACATCAGGTCAGTGGTGCTTATTCAGTGTTTTCAAAGCAGTTTCTGCCATTAGTGACACACCTTTTTTAACCTTGTTCAACAGGGCCTCCTGACTGATCTAAACATAACATTCAAGAAAAAGTTTGTTGGAAGTGGCAAGCTTTGGCCGTTTTACTGCTGCTGCAAGTGACACACCAGTATCCAAAGTACTGATTATGTAATTCTGCACAAGCCTGTATACTCTTTGTGCCAGTCTCAAACCTGGATAAATGGAGAGGGTCTGTGCATCTGTGTACATCTGTCATTGTATATGAAAATAAATCAGAAATGTTTATTTCTGCTTTTGATGCCATTGTACACGTAAATTCATCTAAAAGAATAGGTAACCCAGGAGCCCAAAAGTTTAACTACAAACATTCTTGTGCTGTGTTGATCTTGTTTTTATTAGACCAGTTTTACTCATTATTTGCAGCACTGTCCTCAATCTTTCAGATTTCTCCTGTTTTGGAAATTCCTGAAAGGGAGAAAAACTATCACTGGGATAAAAATAGACATTGTTTGGCTGTGATGTAATCCCATGGCTGTATCCTAAAGTTTTCTTTGTGCTGCTGGTGCGGGCTCAACTTATCAGTGCAAAGGGAAACTGATTTACTTTGGCTTAATATCAAAACCCTGGCCTGATGAGGGAAGGCTCACACAGAGTAAATCAAGTAGAAAATAAGCAGTGCTGAATTACTTTGAAAAGCTAGTGTGCTATTAAGCCGAGCGGGCCTGTGGCAGGAGCTCATGAAAAGAAAACATTTCAGGGTTTTCCATCATGCCATTCCTTGTTCATAATATCAGCACCTCTTGATACATTTATAAACTTGCAAAAAGAGCAGCGAGTGCTTTACATCAGCCTACTGCAAAAGAACAAGTGGAAAGGGCACAAGAACACAATGTTTGCCAGCACTATATGCAAGTTAAGAAGAGAAGAAGTGGACAGCATAACGGCTCCATTTACAACTGCAAGTTACACAAGTTTTTAGATAAATCTAAAAAGTACCTTCAAACCACATAATCTTGGTGCTTGGACATTGACATTTCTTGCTTATATGCAACAATGATTACAACTTCAGCCATCCTTGTGCATTTGTATTAGTGAGATAAGGTCTGCACAGAGGCTCCCAAGCATCCTTGTCTCCACCTACCAGAGTGTTAAGTCTAGAAAAAAAAAAAAAAAAAAAAAAAAACATTTGTTGTGCAGCAATCTGTGTCTTTCTGCTTATCACCCTCATTCTACTTCCATGGCGTGCCCCCACCTCACCTCTCTTTCATCCTCCCTCTCCCTCAACACACATCCATCTCTATGATTATTTAAACGGGTGCCAGAAAAATACTGTGACCCGTCTAATTTGGGTTGTGTGCGAGTGAGGCGAAGGATAGAGGGGGCCCTGCAATTCTCCACACTCTCTTTAAGTGAGCAGGGAAGTGGCGGGTGAGAGAGAAGCTGTTGCCATGGCTACCTGCTGGCAGCTTCTGTCCTTGTGTTTGGAGAGCACTAGCTGTTCCCTCTCCATCCAACGCCTGGGTAGGAATATAGGACCGGAGGAGGTGAGAGAGGGAGGGAAGGAAGGGAAGGGGGGGACTCAGGGAGGGTTCGGCTGCCAAGGGTAACAACGCAAGTTCTCCCCGGCCACAACACCAAAGGGCCACTGGCTGGGAAAAGAGCAATAAAAGAGCTCCAGCGAGGGCCCTAGTGGCTGATCAGCCTCTGCTCGGCACAAACACCAGTGTCGATGACAGGGCTGACAGCTGTGGGGGGATGTGGAGGAGTGGCACTGGATAATTGCTTTAGCACTGCCATACAATTCAGGTGCCTCCATGGCAGTGCAAGGAGGCTAATCTCCCTCAGTCACCAATCACTGTATTTTCTACCACAAAACTCACAGCAACCACAATGATGATAAGGCCATCATCTGACTATTTATACTTTAATAGTTCCATTTGCAGTTAATTAGAAAGATTTAGAACCTATAAAACCTCTACTTAAGTAGAGCCAGTACTGTATAGATGTAAATAAACAAATAGAAGCATAGTTATTTGAGTACAAAGTATTCTCAAACTTATGGTAATAAAAGCAATTAAGTAATACTGTTGCCATTGCTCTGATTGAATAAGAATGTTTTTTGTGATGGGCAAGTGGTTCCTTCAATCACCTGTAACTGTGCCTGTCCAGAAGAAATGATCCAAACCATCTGTCGAATCAGTAATGGACTAATTACATTACTGTTTTTGTTTACATTACTCTTGTTGTTGTCAAATCCTTGTAATAGAAGTCTTGTGGGCAATACCATTTTCAGTTTGTGTCTGGAATATGTATTACTCTCATTTTACTTTTACTCGACGGCTTTTCAATAGAACAATTGCCCTCTCATAGCAGCACTTGCATAAGTGAGTCAGGTACAATAGGATGACTACAGTGTAGCAGGCTCCACACTGCGTCTAGCCAACTAGTAAGATGATCTTGGTAATAGATAGCTATGGAATGGACATAATACGGAGCAAGCACTTTTGGGACACACAGTCTTCTTGTTACTTTCTCAGCTAGCCTTTCATTCTTATGAGCTCAACACCCACATGATTTTGTTAACTAATCCGAACTATCCTTTAGTAATGTCTTTTTATCTTAGTTGGTCTGGGATGTTACATTAAATTTACAATAGACACTTACTTAAGGGGATCTTGTTCTTTAAAACTTTCCAGATGTCAGTTCTTTTCTGTCTGTGCATCTGTATTGGTGTTAAAGTTCATGCGAGCACAAGGGAAAGACAGAGAGCTTTTGCAGTCACTATTAGACACAGTGCACTGAGGCCCCGATGGTCATGCTAAAGCTTCCCCCCTCCCCACCTCTGTCGTTTCCACCCTGGCAGGAGGCTGACCTTGGCTGGGCCTGACAGAGAATTGGCCTGGAGGGGGATCCACGGAGCTCCACGCCAGCCCACTGAGCCAGCCCACTCAGTGTGCAGGTGTACTGCCGCCTGGACAAACACACATGAACACACACGCAGATAGAGCCACTAGACCAGAGGAGGCCCCCTGAGCGAGCAGATGTTAAAGCCATTTCTGTCTTTTACCTTTCTTCAGCTTTTCCCATAGCTATTCTTTAGCTTTTCACATTGACATTTTATTGGCCAATGTGCATTCTACTTTTCAGCTTGGTGTTTGAGATGTCTTTTTCACACATAACTTTTACTGCAGTGCAGCTGAATCTAATCTAATCTAATCTGGGACCATGCCAGCTGTTTTATTAATTAGTAAAACTTTTGTCCCTCATTTTGTTGCCTCATCCCTGTATATGCATGTACTTTACCTTATTCTGTGGCCATGCTGCATGCAGAATAAATTATTTGATTGCAGATGCATATTAGAAAATTCCTGCATATAACAAATACATATTTTACATACTGTGCCTCTATCTGAGTGTTCATTATTATAATATCTCTATAGTGTACAGTCTATGATATGCAATGCATTGGAAGTTGAGATACATCTTATCTGTGATTCCCTGTGGAAATGTAACTCTGAGAACAGCCATAGACAGATGAGTTATACTGAATAGAGAAATTCTCTCTCCATCCTAAATGTACACAATTCAGTGGAAATTTAACAGTCAAATACAATTATCAAAATTATATGACTGTATTTAAAGCCACCAAGGCATTGCATTTTATCAAAGTTTAAAATCAGAATTGCTGGGGGTATATTAAAAATCTCCAGTCAGTCCAGTCAAACTCATAGCCCTTTCATACTGCCATCAAAATCATATAAAATGACCTCTAACAATAACCATACTGAGGACACAGTCACATCAGTGGCTATATAGTGGACTGTTTCCATGTATTGTTCCTTGCCAACTTTATTTTGACATAATATTAAACTTATAAAGTTGAGTGTAAGAACTTCACTTGTGTAATGTATGTAGCCTTATTGTGCCTGTGAATTCACAGCGCGAGCACAATGGGACTGCGGGGGCATAAAGAGACGCTCCAGAGGTGAGCACTTTATTGCCTAGAAACCAGCCCTGTCTGCGAGAATGAATATTTATTTTTGTCCATTCCTCTTTCAAAAGTTCAAGTTAAGTCTTTCACTTTCCTGACAGGCACATTTTGCATTCACTCACTCTTATTATGTGAAATATAGCTCAGAAATCATAATATATTTAGTAACTTTTCCATATAATCTGTTCTTGCTATACCTATCATGTAACAAGTTGTCGTCAGCCCTCTTACTGAAGATATTTTTTGCATTTTTGCTCATGGAAATACAGCTTCCTTTGCGTGGTACGAATCCTCGCCCACTCAGTGTAGACATTTGTGCTGTGTGACTAAATGATGAATGGTGTTACAATAATTTGATGAGATTGGGCGAGATGATGCAAGAAAGAAGTGTGTAATGATAATGCTCGTCTTGATGTCTTGAAGCTTATAATGGTTTTCGACAAACAATCCCAGAAGACAGGCGCTCACTTTGAACTCAAACCTCTGTGCAGATGGTTTAGGCAGCTCCCCTGGGTGTTAGGTGTGGGGAGTGGGGGGACACTGGCGGCTACAAACAGATGACTCCCTTCTTGCGAACTAGGTCTGCAAGATGTAAGAAAAACATGCACTATGTGTTAATTAATTGAATATCGCAATAACCATATGACCAGCAATATTTGGATATCCTTATTAAGGTGTAAGGCTTTTTTATTGGGTCATAACATTATTTGAGTATTGACTCCACACACACTTATTTTGACTGTGATGATATTGCGATAACCATAAATTTGTGTTATATTATGCAGCCTTAATGTGGACAATCTAAAAATGTCCTTTCTGTCTCCTTAGCTTCCACCGCCTTGCTTCCGTACGCCTTCACCACCTCCTCATCACGCCTGTTTGTGTGCCTGTCTCCCTTCAGCACATGCCAGGACTCCCGGGGCACCAGTTACAGAGTGAAGATTTCATCTGAAAGAGATCCTCAGGATGTCATTATAAGGATCAGCACCAGGCCTTACGGCTGATATTACATTAGTGTTCCATCACACAGCTCCATTCAAATCACCTATTAACTAGTCAGAACCGCTTAACATACAAATCTCATGTTTTATGGCAATTGAAAAGTTCAGTCACTAATTGGCCATTGCATATGTCAATATGTTAGCAATCATAACGTGTAATTTGACTATGGGAGATCATAGTATGGTAATAATGTACTGCTGAAAATATTCATTCGTCTTCCCCAGCTTAGGTCACAGATAATTGGAGCCTAGCCAGAAACTATGGACTTAGTAGAGGTACACCCTGGACAATGGTCAGTTGGTCGAAAGGCCGACACAGAGACCTATATGGATTATATATGGACCACATGGATTCACTAGGAGCAATGTAGAGTCACCACTTCACATGTACTGTATGTGTTAGGGCAGTGGGAAAAGCCAGAGGACCTGTGAAGATCAGTAGTACTAACAACAACTACACAACTAGATAGTAGGGTAAGATTTATTAGGGTATTATAACTAATGGTATTTGTTTATTTTTTCACTTGTAAAATGTACTTGTATGTAAAATGTCAAATTACAGATTCATGTTAGCAGTATTTTTCCACTCTGGAGTGTGTGTGTATAGCTAACATGAAAATAAGCTTAAAACTAGCCTCCAACAACTGTAAAGGCTCTGAAACTATCTGCCATTTTTTATTTTATTTTTTATTTTTTTAACTTACATCATGTTCTGCTCAACCATTTCATTTATATCCATTCACCTGTGGGCACGCATACTACAATAAGTTAGGTTTCACTCTTTGGACAAATGCAAAGGAGGAGCAGGACTCAAACCACAACCTTACACTCATTGTTTGAAATACCATCCAAGCCCATTTCATCTTCAGGACATTTATGGGTTAGGGTTACCTTTAGTCTAAAGCTTCGTGAGACCTTGTATCATGTGTTATTTTGTAGTTGCAATAAACTGTATTTTATTTATTTAAGCTACAGTAACTGATCATCTGTTACATGCCTTATACCTGTCCATCAATATTAATATACTGCTACCTGTCCACCTCTCTTCACCAAGTAACCAACAAATTTATTAATCATTGTAAACTCAAGACATACAATAGATATATCACAAGTGAAACCTAATTAATACTAACTGACTACTGGCCAATTTACTTGGACTACTACTCATGTCTTTCCTTGTCTATCACCGCTGCTTAGCTTTCTCCATCACCTGAGCTGGACTCCATGAGCTTGTACCATGTATGCAGAAGTGGTTTATGCTTCATCAGCAACGCAATTTACACTGACTTGTTTTCCCTGGGGAGGGTCTGTGGGTGCTAGACTAAATGAACCCAACATTAAAGGTGATATGAGCTGTATTTATTTTTATATTTCCTAAAAATTACCCACATGTGTCCCAGGATAGCCTAGGTTTAAATAGTATTGTTGTGGTTATGTACTTTTTTGACTTTTAGGTTGCCTATAACATTTGGCAGGGGGACTGCCGATGAAAACTATCCTTTTTAGCTAATTCAGGTACATATACATTTGTTCAAATGTTCATCAATGTACACTGTCCCTCTGATCAAATAAATACATACATAAATAAATAAAATGTTAGTTTTACTGATAATAATGGTACGGCTGATATATTCACAATTAAAAAAATGTTGAAGTAATGCCCAAGTTGTTTATGTAATTTTTTTGTTTTGGTTCTAAAACCCTGCATTGCTGATCGTCTAGTCAGAAAAGCGGAAAGACTGGCAGCCCAGAGACCATTGTTTGGATTTAGACTGCAGTACCGTTTTCAAGTATGAGTGCATGCTTCTTCCAGTACCTTTAAGTTATTAAAATGACAAAAAGTTATTTACTTTTTACTCCACAGTTACTCCAAAAGGTTATTTAGTCAATGAGGTAAGTAAAAGCAGCAGTTTTGAGGTGTTTTGAGGTTAGTCTAGTGACAGATTATTTAGCTTAGGGCTTCCTAAGTCAGCCAGTATTATTTTATTATATATATTTTTTTACATTTATTTTATTAATTTTTAAAGGTGAAAATAAACGACCCATAAAGTTATGCGCATTTTGCTACATTTTATAGTTTTTTTTTTTATTTCACTGTTATTTGTTAGCTGTAGGCTACTAAATGCACAATTAACCTGCAGTCACTTTGCCTCTGCCCCGGGACGACAGATGACAGATTTATTTAGCTTTTGCTAAATAAATAGGCTAAACAAACAAACAAACAAACAAACAAACAAACAAAAAAGTTGTTTAGTGGCACTCATGTGAATAATTCAGTTTAATATAATCACAATAACGAGCCGGTTAGTATAGGCCTAGTTCATAAAGTGAGACGCTCTTCATGTGCACACCTCTGTCCGTCCCTTAAAACGGGGAGGTGTCAGTGCGCCCGGTGCTCCGCGCTGCGCTCCCGTGCACAGAGGTTGTACAGTGCGCTGTAGCTGAAGCTCAAAGTGCGGACTCGTCGGAAACCTCCCCGGCGGGGCCCCGTGTAATTCGATGCATGCTGTTAAAGCTTAGAGTATATTGTCTTCCCTTTGCTTATGAAGCCTCCACCCACCGGCCCACCCTACATTTGGCGGATCATGTGACTCGGGGTAAGTCATTTGCAAGTACAACAGTTCTCTGTGCGCTCCCCATTCATTTCCTGAGAACTGCCTGAGCCGAGCAGCTGAGAGGCAGAAGGGGAGGGAGCCGCTCACACACTCTCTCTCTCTCTCTTACAAATACACACAGAGACGCGGCGAGGAGAGGCAGAGGAGGAGAGGAGACAGTGAGGGCTGTAGGAAGGAAAACAGTCTCCTAGTCTCCACGGCTCTGCAGCTTCTGACAAGGTCTGTGCATTTCTTTGCTCCTGCTCCTCTCTCTCGTCCCATTCCTCCGCTGGCTGCCTGCTATATGCTTCATTTGTCACGTTGCTGGGCTTTGTGCGTGTGTTCACTCGTTTCGTTCAGCTGTCATTGCTGTGTCAAAGCAGATGACAACTCAGATCACCTATGGCATTGTGTTTGTTGTGAGGGGCAAACTTGAAACACAGCACCCTGCTGACTGTATGCCGATCCACAATGTAAGTCCACAAGCTGTCATGTCCTAAAAGTGATTAGACAATGAAGGATCTGTTAGCATCCGTGACATCCTCAAGTTGCACACATTTGCCTGCTCAGTCCTCTTTCTCCAAACTTCTGAAATCAACTCAGCAGTGTATTACATAGAGTCACAGTGATTGTGGATATGTCGAGAGGGAATATAGCAGCCAGAGTGTGGAGTAAGACAGCATCACACCAAAGTCTCTCTCAGCACTTCTCACAGGAAAAAAACTTTTCTGCTTGTCAAGAGTTTCTGTGCATGTCTGAAGGCATGGTGGTGGTGTATGTGTCAGACTTGTTTGTGCCAAGGTGTGAAACTACGGACTAGACTAGATTTGACTTTGATATTTTAGACTGACAATAACCATCTTCAATAACTGGTCTGCCATTGCGTAACAAGACAGCCTAATTTAACATTGTATAGTTTATTGATGAGTTAAGTTTGTGCTTTTAGACAATATTGTTATAATGACAATGATTCTGGGACTGCCACAACATTAGAAACTCTTATGCCCAAAGACTTGGGAAAGGAACACCAGCATTTTATTGATAACGCTCTAATAAATTATCAGAAGTTCATAAAATATATGAACTGTGTGCACACTTACACTGTAGAGGTCTCTTGCTGTCTTTCAGAATATTTTTTGTATATCAAAAACAAGAGAGCACAGGCTGTTAGCAACGGGTTAAACATTAGGAGCTCGGGTAGCGGAGGAAGGACACTGGGGGGGAGGTGTGAGTGGGAGTGTTGCAGGGGTGGTGTCTTGGATGTCATCGGCAGCGCTCTCACTTCCAGGGTAATAGTCATTGGTATTGATGGCTGGCTGTCAGAGAGGCAGAGAGCCACCAGGCTGGTGCAGAGTGGCCGGGGGCTGGCCCTTGGCTGTTATTTTCAATTACAGGGGACCAGGGCAGAGCTGACAGCAAAGGCATTTGTACAGCCAGTGAAAGAGGGAAGGGAGGAGGGGGGTGGAAAGGTGGGAGGGGGTGTGTGTTGTGGGGGGGATGAGACTCTGGCCTCTGCTCCTTGGTTTGATGTGGAAACTGAGCACTGACCTCTGTGACTTTAGCCCTGTGTTATGGAGAGGCCCTGTATTGCTTTTAGCTGTGACAGCCATGGGGTGTATATGTGTGTATTTAAGGAGGGGCCTTGATCAGGACAAAAAGTTAAAAAATAGTCAAGGAGGAGGGGCACCATGAGCAGATGAGACCCCCTCACAGTTCTGAGAGGGGGTTTATGCAGATGTTTAGTCAGTGAGATTAGGGTCCATTTAAAGTCTTACTTAAAGCCTTGAACACATGAGCCGTCTCGTGTACAGGCCAGATGATCTAACCACACAAGAAGGGACTGTACCGTGTGAGTGAGCAACACACATCTTAGGAAACATCATATGCTGTTAAAGTGACAACAATAAATTCATATTATTAACATTTCATAATTTAACATATTTTAACACCAAAATGTAGCTGTTTAACATGACACACCATAGCTGGTGTGTACATTGAGACATTGATGGTTTAATCTACTGTCTATAATCTACATTTGATAAGCACAGTAGAAATACTGAATATGGATACATTTTCTTATCTTTTGTAAATAAAGCTGCATACAGTATTTTATTTTGGCCCTGTTTGGTTGGTTTTGTGAACATTGTATTTGATTGCTCAAAATTCATAGATTGGTATTTATTATTATTTTTTTTATCCGAGTCATGCACACTGTTTATTAAGATATTTTCTTTTATATACAGACCATTACTGTGTTTTTTGTACCTTTACACGTTTTGGACTCTTCCTGCGTCCTTCCTCAGCAGAGTCATGTGATGTTATAGTGATGTGTGATGCCAGCTGTTTACAGCTGATTTATGCAGGTTTTGAACCTTTTTGGAATCATGCATACTGTATAACATTAAAGTTTACTTTTCTTTTGGCATTACACCGACATGCTACTAATATCAACATGCTAATGCACACACTAGGTATATACAAATTTTAAAATGTGTCATCACCTTTGTATAGTTAAAAAATGTATATTTTCATACAATAAGTATATACTGTATGATCTACCTGTATTTGTCCCTCATTGGCATTACGCGTTGATCTTGAATTCTTTCAGTTGCTCACCCCCACACCCCAGATGCAGTCCAAGGGCTTATGATAGTGATCAGTGCAGGTGGGGGACTCAATTAAAAAGCCAATCACCAGCAGACACACTCTATCTGTCCATCAACACTGCACCGCACAGGACAATTAATTGCCATGCAGGATTCCTCGTCTAAAGGCATCATCTGTCCCCTACACATCACAATGAACAAATTGGGTATGTGTTGACAGACTGAATCTTTCAGGAGGAAGTGCTACACTTTAGTATGTGACTTCTAACAACATGTAGGCTCACTGTCTTTTACAGCGGGATGTGAAATTCCTAGTATTGGCTCTAATCAGCTGGGTTAACTGCTGGCATATTGACTGAGTGCTGTATCATTGATCCCCGTGGGTGTTATGCAGTGTATGGTCATTGATTGCAGATAGGCTCCAAAGCACTAGAAGGCAAGATTCATTTAGACCCTGAAGTGTTAGCCACAGTCAAAGGGGTAATATAAATTAAAGAGATGGGGCAGGCTTCATGTATGTTGTGTGATTTCTATGGTGGGCTCATTAGTGTTTTTGGATAGGATTATCTGAATGATATGTCAGGGCCATGTACATTGATACATGCTGAAAAAAAATCACTAAACAAATAGTGTTGGCCATGAATAAAAAGTGGTACTTATTATAAAATAAACTTGCAAAAATAGCATATACAATAAGAAGAAGTACATTTGGACGTGCTTTTGTCCTGTTGTCTCATGATGTCAGAAGATCACAAAATGTTCTCTCCCCTAGTGATTTTGGCTGTAGATTCAACCTTCGACCCCAGTGTCCAACCCATATTTGTTTGTCAAATTTGAGTCAAGGGTGTACATGCACTGCTGGCGTGTGTGTGTTTTGTGACTGAGAGAGAGCGAGCGATAGAGACAGAGTGAGAGTGAAAGAGAATATGGAAAATATTGTGCAATCACCAGTGGAGTCTAAACACGGACCAGAACTCCCATGTAAAACAGAGTTTTATTGTGGGCAAACAACAGTTAATCGGTAGAGTAGCCTTTTTATTTTAATGTTGTCAAAAAAAGATTTGAAAACTATATATTTTAGAGGTCTTACATAGTGTGTGAAAACTGGTATGTAAGGACACTCTAGAGTTTACAGTCAGCGCTGACTGGAAGTGACTCATTTACTAGAGCTAGCCCCCAGACTCTGATTTCATTTTTGCAAGTTTCCTTTAAAGGTTTGTCAAAGTAGCGCCTAATGTTCTACAGTTTTTTTGGCGTTACATTTTTCTCAGCTCATTCTGGTACAAGTTGATATAACCGGGCTGTTCATCCATATCTTATATTTTGGTGGACCGTGTGATGTACTATCTGGAGGGTTGGTGGTTCAATTCCTCAACGATCACCTCATCCACTCACAGTCACAGTATGTGGCTAGTTGTGACAGGACGGGTAAACCCTGTTTAGTTAACAACCAAAAGACCAACAAAGATTTATCTTATGCTTTATTATCCCCTTGAGAAAATGTGTTCTCTGGATTTAACCCGTTTATCTTTGAGTGGGGCAACCTGTTAAGAGCAGTGGCCAGACTTTAAGCAGTAGGGGTCCACTTCATGTTTTGCGCCAGTATACTGGGCATACTGATTGGAGTATGAACGGTGTACGGTTTTGTGGGAAATCAGAAAATCCACCAGGACATATGGGAGGACATACACACTCCACTCAGAAAGGACTCAGGAATCAAACTTGGGACTTTGTTGGGAGCCAACAATTCTAACTACCTTGCGACTGTATATAGCACTAACTTTGGTTCAGTATATGCGTTAATGAGATTTCTGAATATTATAAAGTGAAAATATAAAATGTATATATAATGTTAAACATTTTGGGTATTTTTGTTTTTTATGTAAACTTACACTGTTCCATCCCTAAACTGCTTTTCTACTCTATACCCTCAGTCAACTATTTGGAGAGTCAATTATACAAACAACATGTGGCATTAATTTGGGAGCCTGTGGCCCTTTTCCGTTCCTTGGCTTTAACACAATCAAATGGTGCATCATGCTATGGGCCATAAAGGCTTCCCTAATAGCTGGCTAAACCAGATATCAGCATGGCACAACATGAAATAAAACAGCAAGGAAGAAAACTAATCAAAGAGAGGGCATGAGCAGATAAGTCATAGAGGTGCACACAGCTGCTGGTTTTTATTAAGTGGCAATGTAGCTCAGGAATAGGTCAAACCAAGAGAAAAATAACCAAGCATTTGATGTGAGTAGTGTCACTGTGTAGGAATGTTTTGGTTGGTCCTTATTATAATTTTCCATAAATACTGGGTGTATTTGCTTGTGTCAGCATACAGTGAGGTCATATGGGGTAGAGCACTGCATCAATAGCTTCAATAACACTTAAGGAAATTAATGTATGCTTGGTTGTGTGCCAGTTTGTATGCCTTTGTGTGAAGTGTAGAAGATAGTGTAAAAATAGATGTTTAGGTGTTTGTATGTTTCCTAATGCAAGTGGCTTACAGTAGATCTAACGATGAGTCAGTGGTTCTGGAGCTTCTACATGTCTGCATTGTAAAACATCTAGGTCGGTCTTGAGCGTGTGTGCATGTGCCCTGATGCATGCAGTAGACAACCTATTGTAAATAGCAAGTACAAAGTGCATATGTTTGGGGGAAGGGGGATGGATTGTTCCTACAAGCACATTGAGACAGTCATGTTGGAAAACAAGCACACTTATATAGACACATACTCAAGCCTAGGGGGGATAAAAGGCAGTAGCCTACTCAACGATTCCCCCATTAGGCCAAGGAAGTATTGTGGATCCCAGAGGAAGGCAGTGAGAGATTGAGAGGAGGTGGGTGGTTGTTGATGTTGGTGGGAAGGATGCAGGTTATTGTGCATTATGCTTCTCTGTTAAGGCAAAATATGAGAGTGATGTTTCTAACCCGGCTCCAACAGACAGCAGCAGATGCAGCAACAATTTTCTCAAATAAATTGTGGATTTACTGACAATTTGGTAATAGTTACTACTTGCCCATTTAAATATGTAAGTATGTATGTCATTGTACTATATCATGTCAACATGACTTAGAAGCTATTCCTATAAAGAACTTCTATCTTAAATAATAAAAATAAAAAAAGCTTATTGGCTACACATTGAACTACATACGTACTACGGAGTCACAGACCCTATAGGCTTGCTGTAGAATTATGTATAGGTCAAGCTGATAAGCTCAATGAGTACACTGGCTTGTTATTCTTGTACTTGTGTGTGTCTTTTTTTGTTTTTTTTGTTTTAACACTTTATGAGGGCAACACTAATCTGTAGTAGAAAACTATTATGTATTTCAATTTCAAAAACAAAATGGTACTGGAAAGCAGTTTTTTGTACAATGTACATGCTGTAGTCATAATAAAATACCATGCACACACATCAATATAAGACTTGCATTCTGAGATTGAATGAGAAATGAGTTTATTTTTCAGCCATTAATTAACAATAAAAAAATTGATAAAAACATATAAGATTTTATATAAATCTGTACCAATATCTCCACATGGTTATCCTAGGTTTTGTGTGCCTGCCCCCCACCCCCACCTCTTTGGTACAAGCAAGGTTTTTGTGTCAGAGGCTATTTTAGATGCACAGCCACTGACCCCACTGCATTTACTCAAGTGTGCATGTGTTTTTAAAGACTGTCCATGAAGTCACATGACTATGGTGAACTATGATTGTACAGTCAGTTTTTTTCAGTTTGTCTATTCAAAGTAAAAAAAAAAAAAAATCACTTTTCCACAATATTCTAATTTATTGACTTGTGTCTGTATAGTTTAAAAGAAACTGAAATGGCCCTCATCACCAGCATCAGCAATTATAACTTTCTGACAGAATATTAATTTTTTTCTTTCTCACGATTACATCAAAATGTTCTTGAATTGAAAAGGAGGTGTCTAGAACAGTGTTGCAAATTGCTTTGACTCCTCGGTGGAAGCTCAGTTGAGTAATGCCACCTCACTTTGGAGCTGTCACAGTCACAGCTTGTTTAGCTGTTTCACTGCTGCATTTGAGGCCCATGATGCAAGAGGATGTCAGACTCTTCTGTTTACCTCTCTCCGTCGCACTGTGGAGGAGGGTGTGTAGTTGTGCGAGCTCCTGTGTGCGTACTGTAGGTGTGTGTGTGCATGATTATGAATGGCCATCTATAGACTTCTTTCATGAGCAGATATGAGATATCTGGAGACAGACTCATATGTGTGAATAAATATAGTTTATTGTGGGTGCAGGGAGAGGTCATAAGGTCTGTGTGTGTGTGTGTGTGTTTGTAAGGCAGATTGCAAAACAGAGCAGGAAGTCCGCTTATAAAAAAAAGTGCATATGACACTCAGACACCGACACAGACAAACCAGACAGCCACTAACTCTTCTTTTCGCTTTGAGTGTTTCCTCTCACAGTAAATAGCTTCTTCATTTCCCACAGTTTCCACTGATCTGCAAGGGAGGGGGCTGGGGGTGCAGTGGCTAATGCAAATAAAGTAAACAAAAGCTAAATTTGATGTACCATGTACCATTTATAGTATTAATGTAACCACCCCTCTTACACCTCAGTATCCACTCTTTGTTTCTAAGTCACTGCAGCATTTGCAAATACACACTCAGAATAGTGTCCAAACACATGGCTTCTTATTTTGTGTATGTATTTGTGTATGTATTTGTGTTGTATAGCAAAGGCAGTGGACTCATGCTACATCCTGCTACCTCATCCCCCTCATCCCGACAGGATTACTGACACAGGATCCCCCTGCCCCTGGCAGAAATAGCAGGAACCCAAGGGCAATCCACCAGAATATGGGAACTTCTGTGACCTGGGTTTATTTGTTCACTATAATTGTCTTCCAAGTGTGGGGCTCTTTAGCTTTTCTATTATCTTTTCTATGATGTTAGCGTGGTAGATATGTTTTTTTTATTACTTGGAAATTAATTTGTAGTACGTGTGGAAATGTATTTAGATAAAGAGCATAATTTGTTTCTGACTGTTCCAAATCGCCTCTTCCTCTTTTAAAGGCTTTAAAGGCTCTTTTAAAGTATTAAAAGCTTGTATGTGCATCAAAGAAGCCCTATAACCTCATAAGTGTCAGGCATGCTCAGACATTGATCCTGAAGATATATCTTTAACACTATAGAGTTTGATTTAAATTGATGTGAAAATCCACCAGAACAATAATCACACTAGGATTCTCTCTGTACAGATGCTGTCACCATGAAAGTGTTTGGAGCACTCACAGTACAAGTTAGATATGCTTTAAGAAACAGATGCTAGTTGTTGCTCTTTTATTTTTACAAGCCTGCACTCAAGTTGCTGCCATAATTTCTGCATAACTCTTGCATTTTCTATTCAGTTACAGACAAATTCCCTATTCATTCATACAATTCTACAAGTTCTTTTATTGTGATTTCTTCTGTCAATTTCCACACTCATAACATTAGCCCCCTGGGCATTATGTCATCTGTGTCATGCTGAGTTTTACAGAACAATAGAGGCACTCATTTCAAAGATTCAAGCTGTTGGTCAGTATGTCACTTATTTTTTCCAATCTATAAATTATCAGTTGACTCTGGCATTATGTGTTATGGAGATTTTTGAGTGGAAGACAGTGCCAATCCTATACATTTTGTACATCAATTAAAATTGATATAGCAATTGGCATAGCAAGCTGATTACCTCCAAGCTCAAGGTGACAGTGTGTATAAATCAATGTACCTTGATAGATGCCTAAAGTTGTATTATGTATGTGAGGAGAGCTGTGTTATCCCTCTGTGGATCTCCAGGGAAAAGATCATGCTGTTTTGAGGTAAAGTGCATCAGTTAAGTGCTTCACTATGGGATTTTTATCCCTGCAGGAAACTTCTCTATCTCTCTCCCTCTTTTTCTTTTATCTCCAAGACATGAACCTAAACTATGGTCGGGTGCCATTGTGGCTGTCTGGGCTTTGGATGCCCATGTTTCTATTAGCAGGAAAGTAGCAGCACTCTCTTGAGCCCCGTTCAAAAATGTCCCAGAAGCATCCGAATGACTTTGCTCGCTAACCCTGCCAA
This sequence comes from Bostrychus sinensis, assembly GCA_020698575.1. NCBI lineage: Eukaryota > Metazoa > Chordata > Actinopteri > Gobiiformes > Eleotridae > Bostrychus > Bostrychus sinensis. The sequence continues at coordinate 20,199,846 of CM036240.1, read as the reverse complement.
GGAAAATACAGTTTATGAAATGGAAATTCTGAGACCATTCACACACTGCCAGGAAGCATTAGACAAAATCTGTGTCTAAGTGAGTCCACCCAGGAGCGTAGTCAAAGAGAGAACACGCATCTTTACCTTGTTCATACAAAACACAGATAGCATGGGGATTTCACAGTCATTTAAAAGTGGCCTCACAGATGTTATGTAAAGGGCAAATAACTTGTCATGCAAATCAGAGTTCTGGAGTAAAAATTCTGTAGCAGTGCCGATAATAAATGTCTATTGTTGTTGGTGTTTTGTCAGCTGAGGTTAAGTGGTAAAAGCTTTGCTCATAGCTTAGCTTAGCTCATTTGCTTACCTATGTGCTTTTACCACTTTAGGCACAGGCTCAAATGTTCTTGACTCTACAGGAAAATATTTAAATGGCTTAAACGGAGAATGGGGCCAACACAATGAGGTCATAACCATACACAGATTGACGTGACGTTGACTGAGGTTGAGGTTAAAAATATCCTGAGGGATTTCACCAAAAGTATTCACACAACAAGTACATGTGTTTTTTTATATAAATATATAACGTTAGGTATATCTTATTATTTTAAGACCAGCCCTTTAAATAATCCTTTGTGGCACATGTTGACAGTCATCAGCTTTGACTAAAGTGCAAGTAGAGGAGTGAGTGTGTTAGTGAGCAGTTGTAGGCTGGTTATCAGGCCAATGTGTCACTCTGGGGCGTCCAGGGGCACAGAAAAGGGAAGTGAGCCTCAGTGGAGGGGGCAGTGGAACACAATACACAGGAAGCACTCATATCACCTCATAGGATCACCCCACAAAGTTCTGCCCTTTAAATATATATAGACTTTGAACACTATTAATAACTTTTCTCATGCATAAACATGCATCCCTTTTATTTGCCATTCCCCTGCTCTCCTTTCTGCTCCTGCTCCGGGTGTGAGGGGGTCTGTTGGCATTCTTGCACCGTGTGCTTTGCGCTCGACCGAGCCTTGGCTCTGGTCCATATCCCCTCTGTACCCTCTCTGCCTCCCACCCCTCCTCTTCCCACTAAACACCCTTCCCCCTTCTCAACCTCTTCAACTCCCCTTTGCTGCTTCCCGAACCACTGCTCCTGCCAGCAGGTCCCTCAACAAGCCTCCATCCAGCCTGCTCCTCTTGCTATCAGCTTCCTTAATCCTTCCTCATGTATCTCCCATAATTCAACCCCTGCCCCACAGACCCCCTCCCACTCTGTGCTGTTTTTTCTTCTTGGTTCATGGCAGCAGGTCCAGCCTCTGTGACACAGATGCACCCAGTAGCTCTGGGCGTTCGACATGGGAACAAAGCATTGGTGGGGCCCGTCTGTCACAGAGTGTGTGGTATTTGTGTGTGTGCAAAACTGCAAGAAAATTCACTGAGAGAGAGAGAGAGAGAGGGGGTAAGAGAGGTTGGAGAAATCAGAACATGTATGGTAGTTGCAGATTCTTTAGGGTGTATAGATTTAATATATATAAATGAGGGAGTTCATTAGTTTGAGTTTGACACAGTATTAACTAGGAGTTTTCTTCACACTCAATGTTTATCCACTCACCATTTAAGCTCCATAGTAATGTACAGTATGGCATGTACAAAGTCCAGCACCAGGGCTAATTATGGACTGAGGTCTTAATAAAACATGATTGTTGTGTTGGGGAGAAAATTATTTGGTTGAGAACTTGTCAGTGACGAGTAGTTTACTGTGACTTGCATAGTGATTTGGCAAATTGCATGCAGGTTGAACAATTCAAGGAAAATACTTTTACTATTTTGCAATAATAGGTATGAAACCTAAATATGTCAGGCCATTGGACTTTATCATACACACTAAGTTCCCCCCAAAATGTCTCTGCAGATGAAAAAGAAATTGCTCAAATATAGACATTTTTCTCCAAAATGTGCATTGCTAAAATGATTTTATGTCTGTCACATTATATTATTATGATACATATATTATGTCACCATTATGATCTGGGAGGTCAGATGCTTTCTAAAGAGTCTGCAAACCGATGACTGATCCATTGACTGTGTTCATGTTGGTCCTGGCGAGGCGTTGTTCTTTCTCTCCATCACTTTCATCAGAGCTGAGTGGATAGCCATCACAGAACCAGCTGATGGTGGTCCAGAGGTCGTGCCTATGTGGTGGGTGTTTCAGGTCATAACTGCAAAAATCATAAAAAAGAAGACGCTGAGGAGACATAAAAATCCAAGCATCAGCTCTAACTTGTTTCTTGTAGAATTTGTTCTGGGGATTTTGGCGGGGACATGAGGGCGGATGGGTGGGAAATGAGATGCCTCAACACTCCAGTGCGCTCCTCACTGTGCGTCCAACTCCCCCACACACCTGGGATGGCCATTTCATTTCAGAGTGCAGCAAATGGAAAGGTGATCTTAATCTAGCCTGTTTCCCTCTACCCCCCTCCCTCCTTCCATCTCCCACACACAGAGTCTCATACTGCTGATGGACAGTGCACTACTGGTTGTCCGTGCCTGCCGCCAGCACACCAAATTTAGTGATAGGAAGCACACTGCTTTATTACCTCTTCATTTCAAACCTAATCTTTGGCCACACTTGTATCTCCGGGTCACAAACTGTAAAAGGTACTTACTTGGTGTTTTGCTTTTATGGGCGCTGTTAACAGTGTTTTTTGGACAAAGTATTTTTCCTTGACCTCCCCTCTGCTAGACCTGCCTCAGTCATTACTCAGTGTTAGGTCTTTTTCACTGCTTGCAGGCCATCGCTGCCACAAGCAGAGGTATGCACTCACCATTGATTTCCTATGAATAGCTTGCTTGAGGCCATTTCATTAGGAAGGTGTTCACAAACCACTGGATTAACTGGACTGTAAGCACATGGAGATTCTGGTTTTCTAACATCTGAAGTACTCACCTCTTTTGAGGGTGAAATATTAAAAAATTAAAAGCATTAAATACAAGTTAATGTGATGGCCAAATAAGATAGTATTTTACGTGACTCTTGTGCATTTTATTGTCCAAACAGTGGTCATCCTCCAGAAAATAAAGCACACTTTGTGCTTCTCATCTCTACTTCTCCTCTTCTCACACATGGCTTGAGGCTGGACTGAGGCTGCAGCTCCACCCGCCCGCCCAGCTGTTACTATGGCAACACTATCTGGGCCTACCAAGACCTAAAGCCGAAGGACATCCTGGACAACAATACAATAGCAGCACAGCTCTGGGTACCTGAGGGACTTAGACCTGAGAGGCAAGATCTGGGGAGGGGGTACATTTTCCCTCCTCGCTATACTGCCCTCAACTCAAAACCATAGTCAGTTTTTTTTTCCTTTTAAATTTACAGCACAGCACCTAGGAGTATTTGTTGAAAGTATTTTAATCTGCATAGGTTTTGTGATAAATGTGTTAGATGGTAGGTCACATGTTAACATGAGATATCAACATTCAGTATACAGTAGCTCATAATAATAACAATATATTTTGCATGCCAGTGGATTTGGACAGTTAGGTGGAGCCATGTTGCTTTTATCAGTCCAAGATAGTTTTGTTTGTCATTATTAAGGTAATACCATACACAGTATATCACATCTAATATTGTGCACTGTTTAGCCCTAATGACTGGGTGTCATAATATTGTCAGTCTTTAATTTAAGTATAGCTCTTATACATGATTGCATATTTCCCATCTACTGATACTGTTGCTTAAGTAATACATAAGGTTACCTCAGGTTGCCCTCAGCAGAGGATAAGGAACATGCATTGTTATCACTGGCTCCATCCGAGTATCCCTCTTAAAGACACAGAGCTGCCCTTACCATCACACAGCACAGTGCTCCTGGGCAGGAAACCATGAATTAGTTTGTAAAGTTTTTGTGCGCTTGCATTTGCTTACATACAAGTAACTATTAACTGCTGTTGCTTAAAGAGGAAACAAACTGCTCTCTGGTATATCAGATCAGTGCTTGTACTGTATATCAGCAAGAGTATTTGTATTCCATTAAAGTCTTAAGTGTTATTAGCCCTGCGGCAGCCCACTCGACAATTGGAAATCTTTATTATGTAAACGAGAGGGGGGTCATGCTGCGTTCTGACTAGATTTACACACTGCATCCACATCTTTTTTGTGCGCCAGCCACTAATGGACAAATTTGCCTCTTTTTAAAATTATTTTGTGGAGAATTATACATGTTTAATGAAAAGAAAATTGCACAATCACACTAAAATGCCTCCTCTATGTGTCTTTGCAGGCCGCCTTACAAACAGGATGTTAATGCTCGACGGTATGCCTGCAGTTCGAGTCAAAGCCGAGCCCCTGGAATCGGAACAAGGGGTAAGAGACCAGTTGTTTTCCAGACAATTCTCCCAGATTTTTTTTAAGCTTTTTCTTTCCTCCTTTCCTTCTGGCAATGGGCAGATAATCACTCCCAGGCCTAGGAAAGTGAGTGAGAGAAAGAGAGTGAGGGGGCTGAGAGGAGTGGTCGGAGAGCATGGTAGTAAGTATAGGAAGACAAGACGAAGAGAAGGAGAAACACAGCTGGAGCAGGAATGTATTGGGGGGAGGAGGGGGTGACCAAAGCCAGAAATTAGTCCGCATTGGCTGGGGGTGATACAGATGAAGTCACTGCTCCAGGGAGGAGGGTTACATGGGAAACTAAATCTTCTCTATCAGTCTGCCCTGGCTGTTTATGTCTGTGCACTTCCCTGTATCCTCCTGTGCCCTTTGGTGACTCTCAGTCCAAGATCAATTTTTTTTCTTTTGACTTGTTTTTACATTCTCTTGATTATAAATTACTTTAAATGGGTCACAGCACTCTACAAACTACATTGTTCACATACTTTGTCCCCAATAACTATTGTATGAACTTTCACCTAATTTTAGTAAGCAAAAATATTAAGAATTTACAATTTTGTATTACTTTTCAACTTTTATTTTTTATGAATATTTTTGCATAAATAGTGCTGAAAAGGCTTCTCAAAATACCATAATCAAATGTTTTGAGTTCTGTATTTTCCTCGACATGATTAATTATTGGGTTGACACAAAACTACTTGTCATTAGAAATACTTGATTGATTGACTCATTTTTACTTTTGCTGTCCCAGCTGGTGTTAAACTGATATTTGTGACTAGCCACTTCAATCCTACCACACACAAAAACAGCATTGGTACTAGGGGTGTAATGATACAGTTTCTATATCGATGTATTGATTTTTTTTCCCGCAGTACATCTATATCGATACACATTACCTTGTATTGAATTGTTTTCTAGAAAGTGTATATTGATATACATGGGAAAAATATCAATAATATCAGAAATGTCAATATTAGAAATGTGCAAGGTAAAATAAACCCAGATACAGCTTTTTGAATGTCATTTTTGTGTTTTTAATGAAATAAAATGTTATATTCATCTTTTCTTTGCTCTCTGTCTGCTGGACATAATCAACCCTGGCCATGATGCTACATTTTAGAGTAAACTTTTATTTTTGGCAAATTGTTGCTGTATTCATTATCAATATGAAGGTGTTGAATCATATCGAATTGTATCGTTCCAAATTAACCAATATTGTTCTTGGATTGTATCAAAACAGTTCGAATCAATATGTATTGTATTGTTGCAGAAACGTATCATGACACCCCTAATCAGTACCCATACTGCTTTTATTTTAATAAAAAATTAAACCTGGACAGCAAAATATTAATTTTGACAAAACTATCAGCCTGAAGCTCGGCACTTACCCTAGCACTGAAATTAGCTTTACCGATGTAAACATGCAATTGATTTTTTCTCTTTGTCTTTAGCCATTAATTCAGCCAATGGGTTTTATTATTTCACATACAAAATGCTATTAGATTATTAAACATTTTTTGTCAAATCAAAGAAAAAAACATCTCAGCTTAAAGTACACCCCTATTCAATAATTTAATATTATGTGTGTTCATTTATCCCCACATGTGATGATAATGGACTCACCTCGCTCAGGTTTTGCATGGCCCACATTCAAAACTCTCACTCTCACATACCTAGAAATAAAGTGGTCTTGTTGTGGAGGAGCTGTTGCTAGGTTACAGCAGCTATGTGCCACAGCTGTGTTTCCAGTAGATGCGGGCCACTTTATATTTGTAATCATGATAAATGAATGCTCAGTTTTGTCATTGATTTCCATTCATAATGTATCAATAATTGCTTGCCCCCTATATATCACTGAGGGCACTTTGTGGGAGAGGAGTGAAGATTTGTATTGAGAGGAATATTAGTGGATGATGGATGAGAAAAATGTCACTTGCTGATAACACATTAGGTTATCTTACTGTAGTTCTTGTGGAGGGTTATTTGCTGTTGCTTGTTGTTGATAAAAATGAAATATGACTTTTCAAAGATGCGACACAGAAATGGCAGGTGGTCACTTAATGCGGCATTAACCGATTTTGCCTATACCTACCTAATATCAATCATTCCTGCTTTGATTTATACACATTTTTGCCACTGTAAAAACCAATGACAACAAGTGACCTCAAATTGAAGTATGGAAGTTACCTTAAACTCCCTTAAACTGCTTCATCAGTAAGTTAGCAATATTTATCACTTGGCATACCCTTTATTCTACTCTTGTTTTTGCCAGTTTCTTTGTGTGACAAGATGTATCCAGATTTAAAATACTCACTTTCTACTACTTTTATCCAACAGCCCTTATTGTTTTTTTTAGCGTATTATTATTTAGAAGTAACAAAGCTTTTACTTGACAACAGGTTTTCCACCTCTGCTTATAGGAAGAAATACCTTGCTAAAATATGAGGGACTTTTTTTTTTTTTTAAATAATTATTCTGAAATATAGGAAAAGGGAAAAAAAACAAAAAACAGTTGCCATTAATGGAGAGAAACATTTTAGTTTTGATCCACTGTAGGCCATACTATTTTTTCTTTGTATGAGTGTGCCAGTAAAATAAAATCTTAATATGAAAAAATATATATATATAAAAAAAAACAACCCTAAATGACATCTTAAGGCCTTGGTTTCTTAAAAAAGTTGGGTAGTTTAGTTTTAAGATGCCATATAATAAAGTTCAGACAGTTACTGTTGACCTGATATCTGGTCTTTTCTCCACATGTGTAGCAGTGTCAGTCACAGACAGGAAGTCAGCATCGCGGCCCACATGCTTTGAACTGCACTGAGATCCAATCTGCACTGACGGAGCTCTGCCTTTAGACTGCAGACAGACAGTTTAGGCTGCTGAAGAAATGTGGTCTTCATTTGGGTGGCGGGGGGCCAAGGGCTTGCTGGAAATGGCCTGCCTTGTTAGACAATTCACCCGCAAAGGGGCTGGAAAATCTGCCCTGCTAACCAGTATCCCCTAATAAAGACAATGGCATGAGGACAGAGGCAGGCAGGCGGGTCGACCGTATCATCCTGTGTATGTGTTCGACTAGGTTGGAGAGACTGCGTGTGTTTGTATCTGTCAAAACGAAAGAGGGGGTGGGTTAAGTTTTCCATTTGTGCTGGTTGTTCAGATGTTCTTCTGGCTAAGGCTAAGGTTCCAGATGTAAATGAGTTTCTGTTTTTCATTTTTCCTGTAACACCATTGTTTTGACCTTTCCACACAATTGTTATTTATTATTTTGAAAAGCCACAAGGGACTGTCAGTTTATAGTATGCGGTTAGCAATTTTCTTAATTTTCCCTCTGCAGTAGTCTAATCAATGAGTTTTAGTTTTTCTGAAAGAGATGCAGCAGATTTTAATTAAATTGATAAAAAGGGGTCTATTTTGTGCTTGTTCCAAATTTATTCTGCTTCATTTCAATAATTATTACAGTGTGGTGTTTAATAAAAAAGTGTTTAAAACAGCTGCCAGAAGTATAGAAACTTATTTTAGCAAATAAATTCACACCTGTTTTAAGTCTCACTAACTCTACATTTTTGTAAGTCTGCCCTAAAACAACGGCACACATTTAATAGATATTTTGATTATATAACTAAAAGCACAATTGACTCAAACTTGACCTACTATATGCTTTTTTGAGAACCAGAAACAGATTTAGCCTACACACTTCGCCATCAGAAGATTGTATATTTCCTCTAGTTTCCTCTTTATCTCCAGTTTCACTAGTAAAGGAAAAACTGAGTGTGCTGCTGAGCTTTAAGTAGCCAAGCAGACACACTCAAAGAGCACTTACCAAGAAAGACAAGACTTTGAAAACAGTGAGATCAGTCTCTGGAGCTGAGGGTTCAAAGCCTTGGGGCTGTATGCGGCTGCAGGCAGAGTGTGGCACTCACATCTCAAACAGAATGCATCAGTCCAAACATCATGTGCACCCAGGGTGAGTTATAAAAGCCAGAGGGCAAAGACTTTTGACACAAAACACAACAAGTGGTTAGTAAGAGATGCAAGAAGTAACTATTGATACAAAAACGTAGGTAGTCCTATAGGTGGAGGTATAAGGTCACTAAATACTAGATTACTTTAATTGTAAGAAATTTGTAAGTAAATATAGTAAGTATTGTATATAAATAAATACTAGTAAAGATTAGAAGTAGGAGTAGAAACAGCAGCTGTTGTAATAGTCGTAGTTGTAACGGCAGCAGATGTTGCAGTAGTAGATGTGCCGTAGTAGTAGTAGTAGTATATGTCAAAAGTAATTTATATTTAAGCAGACTTTAAACTTATACTTCATTCATTTTGAATTAACAGTACTTATACTTGAGTACAGCCTTGTAGTACTCTTTCTAGTTTTGCTTATAGGAAGAAATTGTTTGCTGAAATACAATACATGGGCACTCTAAACAGTTTTTTTATTCTGAAATATCTTGTCTGAAAAAAGAAAATTAATAGCTTATGATGGAGAGATACATTTTGTACTGTTTTGATCCAAAACAGATCATATTCATTTGGCCAGCTAATAAACATATTTTTCATGTTTTAGTTTGCTAAAAAACACTACTCTTATCAGATGACGTCACTCGTTCTAAGGGTAAAGGTTCTTATGTTTCAATTCTTCAGCACTGGTACAAAAACAACACTGTTTTATTTGACATTTTTTCACTTTTTTCGGCGTCTCACTTTTTACAACCTTTTAGTAGATTGCATTTCAAATTATGCAGTCATTTACCAGGTCCAGTGAAAGAAGCTATAGTATAAATGTGTGTTGTGTGGTATTAAGAAGCTGCCCATTACGTGTTGTGAACCATGCCCTAACATTGCTAACCTTGCACTGAACCCCACCATAGGTCCAAAAGGTCATGGGAGGGCATGTTTTACTGGTTTAGGTTTGTTTTCTAACCAAGAAGGAGTTTAAGTTAATCAAGATAGCTTCTTTTTTTATTTTTTTATTTTTAATTAGTGCTCAGGGTCATAACATTTCCTGTAGGCTGATAAAAAAAACAAGTATAGAAGTCTGGAGTATAAATAGTAAGGCTACTACATAAAAACAGCCAGGCGCATAGACTTGACTCAGAATAATTCAGCACAGATTCAGAGTTGGCTAGCATTACATAAGGGGAAAGAAATGTGAGTCTTTAACAAAACATTGTATGAATACATATAAAGAACATTTCTAGCATGAATTTGAACTGTCCTTGATTTAAACTGGAAACCACATTAGAGATGGAGTATATTGCACAAACATATAGTATAGGTTTAGGGTTTTTCTCTTGTCTATGTTCTCTGTTATCTTTTCCGAGTACACAGGTTCCTAAAACTGCGCAGACAGATGGAGCGGTTATGTTACAGTCTGCCTGGTGTTAAATGAAAGATGTGTCGAGGGATACTCTGAGCCACCAGTGTTGGCCTTAGGAGGCCCTTCACAGAGAGACACACAGAGAGACTCTCAGGAAATTGAGCCCATATGATGTTTTTCCACTGTCACAAAGGAGATTTAGAAGAGATACAAGGATGGGGGCAGCAGCCTTTTCTGTGGGGGTGATGGAAAACAGGAGGAAAAGTAGAGACGAGAGAGTAGTAGAGCAACCCACGCCAAAGTAAAAGAAAGTGCGAGAGATGCTGGCTAGTCCTAATTATTTTCTGTTGACATAGACAGAGCAATGGGACTGCACAGGTGAAATATTAGGGGACTAACAGAAGTTAAAATGAATTAAATAATTGGTGCTTTTTGTAAATACCATGTAAAATACTAATCTTAATCCAAATATGTACTATTATTCGACTGCTTGCTTTCTCTCTCTGTATATATCCCTTATGTATGGTTGGGGATGCTTTCATCCACCAGGGCTTATTTTTTACTATTAATTTGGCCATCACTTCCACTGTGTTTGAGATAGATTGGTAACAAACCTTAACTTGACATACATTTTGGAAATATGGTTTATACATTTTCTGTAGGTCAATAATATATATTAAATAACAAATTATAAATAATTGAATTAATAAATTATTGCTTTATGAAAAATATTATGTAATGGTAAATGCATTAAGACTAAGTCTTCTTTTTCCACAGTCACCCAAAGTGCGTCCTTATTCTGCCATGGATGGTGTCCCATTCTTCCTGAGCAGAGTCAAAGCTGAACCCACAGAGGATCTACTTGCACACGAGCTGCACTTCCACACACAGACCGAGCCCGTTGACCTGTCCATCAACAAACCACGACCATCCTCCTCGTCCACAAACACCTCATCCTCCTCCCCCCTCAGGTCCGCCTTCTCACCCTCATCTTCATCCTCCTCCTCATCCTCACCGTCAGTTATCACCTCAGCCTCCTCGGTGCTCACTCCGGGCCCGCTGGTCGCCCCTGGGTCCGGGGTCAGAGGTCAGCCGTATTTGCATATCCTGCACTCTGTGCCGCCGCCTCCGTCCAGCCCGCTGAGCCTGCAGGGAGCAGGGAAACTGGCCAGCCATGTTCACCGCATCCCGGTTGTGGTCCAGTCGCTACCCCTTATGTACACCACTGCTGTTCGATCACCCTCCAGCCTCAACAACGCCATCATGCTACCTCTGCTCGATGAGGCCAAAAGCAAGGGCAAAGGTGAGAATGGGCTATGTGCATGCATTGCATATTAATATTGCCAACACAGAGGTTCCTTTAAAATGTCCAGTATAGTGCATCATAGCATTTAACTTACTGTCAAATGAAGTGAATAGAAACCATGATGCATTATCATTTAGGTCTTATGCTTTTGCATCATATAAATGTCTACATTACATTGTTCAAAGCTGTCAGCATTTTACTTGTAAAGCTCATAACATGTTTGTTATTTAGTCATTATGCTATATGCAGGTGATAACTGACAAACATGAACTTAGTATTTTTTCATTACTTTTTAAATACTTATTGAAATGGTTTTAATCTAGTCATTTCCAGGATGCACCCCAGTCTACTTTTAATTATGGTGATAGTACTGTTTCTGTTTGTTGAATGATTAATCAGTGTTTACCTCTTTTGTTTAGTTTCTTCTTGAAGCCGTGCTTTGACCTGTTTAAAATGCTATCGCATGCCAACACTTATCACTATTCCCACAACAAGCCAGGTGAACAGCAACAACATTTGGTTTGTCAGGGAAAAACTACTTAGTGACTTTGTGTGCACAAATTTTCACCAACTTAGGTAGTCAAGGTAGTCTTACTGGAAACAAGTTATTATTAAAACTCTTTTCTGAGTAGTGAAACTTGCTAGCTTAGACTAATCTCTTCTTGTTTTTCTATGGGTGTGGTTTTTACTGCCAGCCACTGGGAGTGACCCTACAGTAGGTGTCTGTGTCCAACTATGTACACTGAGCAAGTGGTAAAAGAGGCTGCATCTTGTCCCACCCTGCTGCATAGACTGTTGCACTCACAACTGTGCCTGTATGTTTGACTAAACAAATAAATGTGTAATTAGAATGGACTGTATGTTCAGACAGACACTTGGACAACATGGGTGGGGTGGTCCTCCGAGATGGGAGTTTTAAACCTCCAGCTCCCAAAGAGAGCACAGGAAAGAAGGACAGGAAAAACAAGACTTTCATAAGAGGGTGTGGATGGATAGTGAAGGCGTGTTGCACTTGCACAAACACACGAAAGATACAGTCCAATATCTGCTCTGCCCAGAACTGAAGGCACCAAGCACAAAGGAAGTCAAGTGGATGAATGTTAAATGCTGGGTGTGGTGGACACAGTGACTTTTAATTAGATAGCAACCACGAGACAAGCACAACATTTAACAATTTATGGATGTGGTGGTACCTAATGAACGCCATGACCTCCAACAAATCCAAAATAGTCGTCATAATAACAGTATATTAGTACAATACCTAATGATGACAACTTGTTGTTGAACATATTTTAATTAGGTGGGATTCATCTCTCTCTAAACAAAATACAAGCCATATTTGTTACAAAAAACATGTTATTGAGTTTGGCCGTGGCTCTCTCCAGTATCACAATATTCTTAATTACTTCCAATGCTGGTTTGTTTATGTGTTTGTCTTTTCTCAACATAACACAAAAGTCAGATTGTGATAGTTGTCAGCAAAGGTCAGTAATGGTCCACAAAAACAGTTAAGTTTGCATTTAAACACTGCCTTGGTCTAGGATTTTTTTTCTTTTAATTTTTTAAATTATTTTATTACTGCAAGATCGGGACAGTTTTGTCTGTTAGCAATATAACTCAACATGTTACAAGCTATTTTTTATTTTCTAATATAGTTCCTAATATAACTAAATAATCAGACTAACTATATAAGCAAGTATGACACATTACTGTACATTTATGTGAATACACTTCTCAAGTTTCAAGAAAGAGGTGCTTTAAATATGAACAAGAGCAGGTCAAAAGCACAGACGGAGGTGTCTGGCGAGACTGATGAGGTGTTTGAAAAAGCTAAGACACCCTTATTGTTAAACCTGGATGTGCCACATACTGTAACTGGCAAAGAGGATGCCAAACAATGACACCTGATGATGCTTGAATGTAATGTGGGATCTACACTTAAATTCATTTGCTGGAAAGTTTGATAAGAAAAAAAAAAGAAGCTTGGATTTACCTTGTTTGACTCGATAAAAACCCTGTGCAGTGATGCAAGCCAGTCACATTGAAGCTTTCATTATAGATACAAAAACCACTTGAACACACATATCGGTCGTACACGCACACGGACGCGCACAGGTTGGGCACCCTTCTTTTCACCGCTGTCTCGCTGTCTCCGGCAGCAGGTTGCCATGGAAACAGGGCTTGACTGGAAACAACAGGAGAGAGAAAGAAAGAAATCCGGTGCTCTGCCCACCTCTTCACCACTCCTCCTTTGTGTCCCTCGCTTAAAATACCCCCTCCAACACACGATGCATTTCTAACTAATTACAGGTTTTCTGAAGGGTAGGCGAGCCAGTGACCACTCTGCACTTCTTAGTCTACCACAACAGTTAGAAACCTTTTAAAGCCACCTCCGACAGTGTTGCAGCGTTATTTCTGCATGGCCCCCAGTAATAGCACAGTGTCTGCTCCTATACCACTGGACCCTTATTATGGCCCATTATGACCACAATTTTGACTGAAAGGCCAGGGGAGGTGAAGAAAAACGCTCCAGGTATACAGCAGCCAAGAAACTCCATAAGAAATGCAGCTTTAAGATGCTTACAAGAATATTTAGGAGACTCGTGACAAGCTTCCTCTACTAAAATATATTTATTTGTTTAATAGTAAAGTAAGTTCATTACTATTAGGAATAATGTAAGCACAAAAAAGCTGAATGTTTCGACAATTTATCTAATGAGATTACTGTTGGAGATACTGTCTAGACCTGTAAAGCCAATGTCAAGTTCTTATACAAAGAGGCAAAAAGTGCTGGGAAGGTATGATCAACAAGTTATATTTAAAATTATAGATATGAAATAAAAAAACAGAAACCTTTGTCTGCATGTTTTCCCTGTATTACCGTGGTTTTGCTCCACGTAGTTCACCTTCCGGCAGACAGCTACATGTGTGTAGAGATTTGATCTAAGGATGAATGGTCGTCCTGGCCATTGTATAGAGCAGTGGTTCCCAAAGTGGGGTCCAGGACCCCCCGGGGGGTTGCAAAAGCACTGCAGGGGGCCCCCCAAGACGCTGTCTATATTAAGTACATGAAAAGGAATTTGAGTTTAAAATGAATTACTTGTCTAAAAATATTACTTTAAAGCACTTTTTGTAGGGCTGCGCAGAATATCAACAAACGCAGTATCCATATTGCAAGAATCTAAATATATCGCAATAACGCTATGGTCTGAGATTTACACTGAAGAATATTTTTTCTACCCTCATAAGAAAAAGTGTTGTGACTAAATAGAAATGTTTTTTAAAACTCCAGTTTTAGTGGTAATTTCCTTAATTTAGTCACAATTTTTGTTTTGTTCCAGGTTTTGTCTGTGTTTTGATTTTGACACTGTTCTGACTTGTGAATACAGAGACTTACATTTTGTTTTAAGTGAATTTCACTTACTGTGTCAGAAAAGTAGGCTCTATTTTTAATATCGCCATAATTTTGTTACTGCAATTTTCAACATAGTTATTGAATATCGCATGTCTTTTCCATATCGTGCAGCCCCATTTTTTTGCCAACAGGCAGTGTTTTTTGTAACCTTTTCTTTTTTTTTTTCTTTTTTTTTTTTTTTTGTGTTGAGAAAAACATGATTGTTTTTTGAATAGAGGGAAGAGGGGGATTTTCAGAAATGTAAAGGGGCCACGACAGTCTTGACTTTGGAAATGGTTGGTATAGAGTGTACCCTGCCTCAGGCCCATAGTAGCCAGCCACCCAGAAGCTCAAACAGCAATAAGCAGAAGAAAAGGAATAAATCAATGAGGGAGAAGATTTTTAGATATCTAGTCTTAGGCTACAAATGCAAGCATTCAAGTAGAAAGTTAGTGAAATGTAGAGATCCATGCTTAAATTGACAACAAAGCACAATTTTTAAAATGAAATTCTGTGCAATATACAATACAGTCAAATAAATACATCTTTTTACAACTTGCTCAGAGACAGTGAAAAATGTACAAACAGTTCTCCGCCCAGTGCCTTATCTGAGGGTTTGAGACTGATAAAGAATACAGGCTGTGTGCAGATGTGGCACTGCTTATTTGCATTCTCCTCTATGACTATGACTGCTGGCTACTGTGTCATGCTTGACTGCACTGTCCGTAAATTAAGATTTAGTTTAGATTGACAGCTCCTGACGAGAAATCTCTGCACTGAGGCCTTGTCATACACCTCTAAGCACCCAGGAGCACATTTCTTGAATGGCTCTTGAAAGCATTTGGCATTGACTGGAACCATGATTTAAAAAAAAAAAAAAAAAAAAAAGCCAAAAGTAGACATTCATATCTTGTGTCTTACATGTCCCTGTCCCATCCTCACAGGACACATGGATCACAACGGCCTGTCGCCAAGGCACATCAAGAGTGACAGCGATGACGACGACCTGCCAAACGTGACCTTGGACAGTGTTAATGAGACAGGCTCCACTGCTCTGTCTATAGCCCGCGCAGTACAAGAGTAAGTCTCAACTCTATACTGTATATGTGGGGCAAAGTTTGTAATGAGTCTCCCTTTAGTTAAAATTTCCCAATGGCGTTTTTTGTAAGGCTTCCTGAATTAAATCATTATTTGTGTTTAGAGTGGGTGTATGAAGACTTACACTTTTTGATATTTGTGTGGGCTTTTATAGTCTCTACACATATGGCTCAAACATACTGCTGAGAAGTAAGCAATGTTATACAACAACGTTTCTCAACCGGGGGTATGGGGACTCCTAGGGGTACGCGAGCACACTGCAGGGGGTATGTGGTGTTATATGATTATTTAGTCACTAGTACTTTTATATATTTGGCTTTGAAAGACTAAAATAAACCTAAATCAGGACTAACCCAGGACTATAGAGAGGGATGGGACAATAAAGAAGGACAAAACAGGGACTAAACCAGGTCTAAACCAGGACTAAATCAGGCTTAAAAGAACTCAAGCAGGAAAGAAAGCAGTAAAAGAAACATAACTAAACCAGGAATAAACCAGAACTAACTACTTCACAGCACAGAACGAAATCAGGATTAACCAGGTCTAAAACAAAAATAACCAGGACATAAAGCAGAACTAAGCCGGGTCCAAACCAGGACTAAACCAGCAACAAACCAGGTTTAAATTAAGAGTAAATCAGGATTAACATGGGACTAGGCCAGGACTAAATTAGTTCTAAACCAGATCCACAGCACTAGACTAAATCAGGACAAACCAGGTCTAAACCAAGAATAAACAGGACTAAAGCAGAACTAAGCCGGGTCCAAAACAGGACTAAACCAGAACTTAACTAGGTTTAAACCAAGTCCAAACCAGGTCAAACCAGGACTAAAGAGTAAATCAGGACTAAACTATGCCTAAAACCAGAACTTAAGACTAAACCATGACTAAGCTGGGTCTAAACCAGGACTAAATCAGGTCCTGGGGGTACACAAAACCAAAAAGGTTGGGAACCACTGGTATACAGAACAAACTACTGTACTATGGAGTAACCATAAAAAAAGTATTCCAGGAGTGCGTGAATCCTGCTAATATTTTACTGTTGTTATAAGCAAGGTTTGCTTTTGGGGGATAGATAAGGTTACCTATGAATACATTTGTTTTACTGCTGTGCCTATGATTATTTACTGTAATGAGCTATCATGGTAGCACTTAAAAAATACTGCAGTGAAAAGTATCTCTGTTTGTGGTAGAAGCCATTGTTTTGGAAAATACACATAATTAAAGTAAGGTTTCATTGCAGGTTATTAAAAGGGACAGGCGTACCCCAGAGTGCCACACGTGGGCATCGGGTGGTCAGAAGAGAACAGGGGTTGGCAGGACATAACCTTTCAGTGCCCAGGCTTTCACTATGGAGACAAATCACCAATCAGGCTCAGCTCAGTGCTCTGCCAGGGCCTGCCCACACTTTCTCAGCGCAAAGTGCAAAGTGTAGACTGTGCTATGTTGAAACTCTACCCGGCTTTGTGCATGAAAAAGTATGGGCGCACTTCTGAAATCCTATGTCTGTCTCTATAACGTATGCATCCAGAGTGGTTATAGAAAGAGGTCAACCTTTGTTAGCAAGAACACAGACTGAGGGGTTTGTCTACAAGAAATAAAGCAGTCTGCAGTATTCTTGAGTTACACATCAATTTGTCTACATAATAGGAACATGGATTCTGTATTGACACAGCATGCACAGACACTTCATGGACATCCGCACTAGAACAAGAAACTTTGAAATAATTGAAACTGAATAGAAACTGAAACAGTTAAAAATACAACCCCATTTCCCTTAGGGAGACACTCTGTAAAATGTAAATAAAACTGTCACTGAAACTGAATGTTTTGCAAATCTCAAAACCATGTTTTATCCCAATAGAACATAAACAATCAATCCAGTTTTGAAACTGAAATATTTTACCATTTCATAAAAAACAAGTGCTTATTTTGAATTTGATGTCAGCAACACATTTCAAAAAGCTGAGATGAGGCAGCAAAAAGCAAGCTTTTGCAGCTAATTGAGTTAATTGGCAAAATTTAAGTAAAATGACTGGGGCATTTTAGAAAGGCAGAGTCTCAATGATAGTATTGGATCCTCATAATCTATGGGCCCTCAAGCAGCACATCATTAAAAACTCGTGATTCTGTACTGGAAATCACTGCATGGTTAAAGAACACTTCCAGAAGTCATTGTCTGTGTCTTGTCTATGTTATAGCTGTAAGAAGAAGCCATAAGTGAAGATGATCCTGAAACACTTCTGTTTTCTCTGAGCCAAGTGAGATTGTGTTGCACAGATTTTGGTTCATTTGACCATTTTGACAGTTTTCTATTGTACCTTTGCGTTTTAATGAGCTTTGGTCTTTCTCAAATGCTACTTTTATTATCATAAAATCATCTGACTTCAAAGTTGCCAATTAGCCTAATTAGTTGCTAAATGCTCCTCCAGCTGTTTTTTAAGAGTGTCATTGACTTTCCCAGCCTTTTGTTGCTGCCATCAAAATGAAAATTAACTTATTATAATTATTTTTCCCAAAAATATCTCAGTTCCAACACCAGGTGTGTTGTTTATGTTCTGTTGTGAACAACATGAATTATGAGATTTGCCAACCATTTTAGTCTGTTTTTATTTACATTTTACACAACTTTTTTTTGGAACTGGGTTTGTACATGCTTCAGTGTTGTTGTATTGCTCTCATTTAGAAAGAGCTGCCTTTATGTAATTCAGTACACAGGGAGTGGAGAAGAGAATGTCAGGGCGGAGGATGGGAGTGCCTGCAGCTTCCATTCCAGGTATCCATATATAAATAAATGAGTGAGGAGGAGAGATAGGAGGGAAAGGGGTGTGTGTCATGTGCTTCTTGGGCAGCCTCTTCCATATTCATGTGTTTCCCTGGGGACCGCTGCATGGGCTTTTGTGGGAGAGCATGAGTGAAAACCACAGAGAATGAGAGGAGAGGGTGGAAGGCTGGTGTATGTTTGTGGGTGTGTGTGTAGTTGGAGGGCACAGCCTTGTGTTGGTAGACTTGTCTCTGCTCAAGTTTGGCTCTTCCCCAAAGACTAGAGGGGACCAGAGTGCAGAGCAGGTGAGGGAGAAGACGAGAGAGGTGAGGTGAGGGGAACGAAGTCTCGGACAGGTACAGGAATGCCCAATGGCTTCTTGTCCAATAAGCTACCCACACAAACACTAGGGTTCCTGATTTTTATTATAAGCCCACTATCTTTTGTTGTTGTGTGATCAAACAAAAAGTGCAAGGCTTGATATAATACATTATACTTGATACTGTGATTGGGCTTCCAATTAGTGTAAAAAAAAAAAGAAAAAAAGAAAAAGCAAAATATACAAATAAATATATGTTCAGGAGTCAAAAGTGATAATATTATATATATTTTTTAATTATCTCCACCAAGAACGTTATGTTTTTGCCAGTGCTGATTTGTCTATTGAGCTATGATATTGATTTTTATGAAATATTCAAATGATTGTTTTTGGTCTAGATCACTGTCTGGATCCAGAATTTGTCACCATAGCAACACAGGACCAATGATGATGGTAGTTATTGACCAGTTCACAATCGGTAGAGCAATAGATGCAGGGTTCAAATCCCAGCTGGCATAAAGATACTAACTCCAGCCACAAGGGGTCAGCAAAGATACGGTAGAACTGTATAATGTCTTGGCCGAGGTCTGCACTTTATGGTTTAAAAGTTTTGGTCTGATGTAGTTTAGGTGTTCAGTACTTTCTGTGACAGTTATAGCAATTTTAATATGATTACGCATATTATTTATTATTTATTTTTTATTTAGAAGAATTACCCTTTTATGGGAAATATGGTAAAGACTGACTTAGTCACACAAATATCAACACATCCAATCTGTGACACTTTTGAGCCTAGTGTGAATGCGGTCATAGAAGTGGGGATGAAAAAGCTAAAAAAAGAGAAAACCAAAGAAGCCTAAATGTAGGATCTATTCTAACATTGATCTCAGTTGTATGTCGTGTTTCCTGCTCAGAGACAGACACAGCGACTGTGTGATGCTGCCGTGACACACTGGGTTCAAGGCAGCACGAGTTAGCCTCTAGGTCTACATCAGGAACAAAGACACAGTCAGTTTTAAGAGCCAGGTTACTGCATATGTAATTCAGACTATTTCCATTTGTACTCTATTGGTGTAGTTTGTTGTTATGACATAGGATTACGCCAGATGCCATTCCAAATGCTTGGCTTCCAGGCTTTGGTCAGGCTCACAGAGTACACAAGCTTGTGACCCCATGTGGCTGGATTAATGTAAAGGAAAAATATCTTAAAGGAAGTAGCTGAAGCCCATCAACTCAAATAAATGTACATGCGATCAGTATTTTTTAAAAACTCCTCTCTAAACCATTCTAAATTATATTCTAATCACGTAGTCCCTTCATGGAGTCAGTATGTAAACATCCTCTTCATCTGATAGACGCCTGAGCTCACTGTGTTTCCACTGTAAATCCTTGCTTGTCTTCGTCACTTGCTCAGACACACAAACTCCACCACACAACAAATCCTATTACTATGACTCCACTTCACCCAAACAGATTAGCCCAATAAACTCTCAGCGTTCCTTTAGCATTGTGAAAGCCCGTCTTTGTTTAAATATGCGGCTTTTGACATCACGTTACAGTGTGGTACTCGGTGTGTGTGTATGTGTATGTATGTGTGTGTGTGTGTGTGTGTGTGTGTGTATTGCAGACAGGGAGACAGAGAGAGAGAGAGGGGAGTTGGAGTTCACTTCATATCTGACCCATGTGCTCATTTCCTGTAGAGCCTCAGATTGGCAATGGGCCAAGAGCAACAGGTGATTTGTATGGATATGCGTGTGTGCATTTTTTTTCTGTTATTTTTGGTGTTTTTGTTTAGATAGTACATGTTTACACAAGGTTTGACAAATCATGGTTCGGTGGAGAGACAACGAGAAGCAGGAAGTGGGCTGTGCATGGTGAAAGACAGTAACAGTTTTTAGCCCCTACCCACTCTTACTTCTCTTTGATTTACAGCTCCTTGAAGACGTCTTACTCTCCTCCTCTCATTTTATCTAGCTTTTTTCTTAATTTGAAGTGAAATTAAACTATTTTGTCTGTCATAGCCCTTTTCAGCATAGCCTTCAGAAAAGTCTCCACCCCTTTAACAAACAGAGATCTTCTTGTCCCTTTACTCTAAGGGGACGAGTCATGTGTTTATTTCTGTTTGAAAGATTTCAGTTATTGCCGGGACTTTTGAGATTTTTCATGCCTACCCTTATGTCGTTGGTAACTTCCTGGATGTAATTGCTTTGTGAAAGAGTACTAACAAATCACTACAGGTCTGACCGAAGATGACAGACGATGCCATTAACCACAATATTGACAACATAAAGCAGAGGAAATGTCATGCCAAAATGTATTGATGACACAAATCAATGTAGTCATTCACATAATCAATCAGCATTAGGAAATAAAACAGTCTGAGATATTGATTCGTGAAAGTGTGGAGGCAGTACAATACCAGCTGGCTTACCTCATCTGTCTTTAGTCGATCTGCCGGTGTGCTGCACTGCCACCTCCTGGAGAAGACTTGGCTTCATCAATTTGCAATAGGCCAGTCAAGGACAGTGTAATGTACTTCTACAGTGGTGGAAAGTAACAAGGCATTTTTTTTTTCTCAAGTAATTTACTTTATATTACTATATTAATAATAACTATTAATACATGAAATACATTTTAAAGTCTCTATATGAGTAAAGGTATTGCCCATGAATTGTAATAGTGTATTTTAATGTAATAATATTATGAAATAGAGCTCCTAGGTACTTCTTGCACTTCTGGTTTTGTGGTAATAATCATGCATAACTACTTTTCCATATCTTAATACCAGGCTTTTTTGCATCAATATTTTGTCATTCTTTTCTTAGCATTTTTATCAGTTTCTTCAGAAAATCCAAACAGCTGTTAACTGTCCCCTCTGTTCCTCTGTTCTTGTTTTTTCTGCAGTTCCATGTCACCGTTCAGTATTGACAGCATACGTCGCCCTCGAAGATCAGAGTCGCCAGATTCTAAAAAGCGGCGGATCCAC
Source organism: Bostrychus sinensis (assembly GCA_020698575.1). Taxonomy (NCBI): domain Eukaryota; kingdom Metazoa; phylum Chordata; class Actinopteri; order Gobiiformes; family Eleotridae; genus Bostrychus; species Bostrychus sinensis. Next base: position 20,178,308 of record CM036240.1, on the reverse strand, counting down.
AGATGTGACTTTGATGGTTGCAATAAGGTGTACACAAAAAGCTCCCATTTAAAAGCTCACAGGAGGACACATACAGGTGAGTGGATGTTGATAAAGACTTTTACAAACCTATATCCAAAAAATTATTATAAAACCACATTTTATTTCAGATAGAATATAATAAAAATATTTGTAACGCATAACATAAACTGACTTTGACTTTCTAAAATACTCATTTTATATCCAGTTATGTTACTGATGCTGATGCTGGTCAATTTTAAAATGAGCTATTATTTAATGTTTAAGTTAACCCCTGATATGTTCCAATCAGGGTCGTACGCAGGATTTTTAAAATACAGAGGCCCAACAAAGCTTTGAAGCACAGAGAGAAATGACTTTATGCTAACACAATGAATAGGCCTGATGAATTAAACTAGAAATAGGGCTTGCAGTAAAACAAAAACAAACATAAAGTACCGCACCCTTCAGAATTATGCCAAGACTAAACAAGAACATAATCCAGGACTATAATGAAAAAAAAAAAAATAAAACAAAAAATACAGAGGTCCAGACTTCATGGACCTCACTGCTGTGTACCGCCTATGGTTCTAATGTGAATATAATTTTATGAGATTTGCAGATCATTACACTCTTTTCATAGTAGTGTACACAAGCCAGAGCTGTTATTAGAAAAACAAATCTAACCTCTATGGTGCCATGTTGCCACACAAACTGACTGACTTAATATGGTTACATGAAATGAATGCTCAGTTTGCAGCCAAACAAATAGACTCACTGTATTCTTGAGTAATATTAAGTAAGATTAGGTACAGAACACTTTTTGATGATGAAAGCCATTGCCATTGCTTCCATAAGCTTTTACTGACTGCTTTGAGTAAACATGTAAACATGTCACTCTAACGTAAACATGAATGAATAAATAAACATCAAATATACATGGTTTTAGATTTCAACAGTGATGCATCCATAAATAAAGTTATGAAGTTATGATACAGTGACAGATGTATTTGTAAGCTCCTCCTCTCTAAGAATACATAGCTCACTGTGACTGTTTGGTGAAGGTCGGTGTTAATGTCAGTAGTGTCAGGGCCAAAATACAGACAGTGCCTATGTTAATCTAAATAGGCAAATAAGCCTAATGTGATGTATTGTCTCCTGACCTTGTTTTGTGTCTTTCTGCAGGGGAAAAGCCATACAAATGCACCTGGGACGGATGCACGTGGAAGTTCGCCCGCTCTGATGAGCTGACGAGGCATTACAGAAAACACACGGGGGTCAAACCCTTCAAGTGCGCAGACTGTGACCGCAGCTTCTCCAGATCTGACCACTTGGCCCTGCACCGACGGAGACATATGCTGGTGTGACACACTTTGAGAGATGAAAACAACAACAGCACGATCAGTGGAAGAATCGCAGGCAGCCGGGGAGCGGGACCTCCCTGTGAATGTTTTTCAGCTGGCCTGGACATACATCCACAAATACAACATTGAGAAGTGAAGATGAAATGGTGCACACACAGGGTCACGGCTGGAAAAAGTGGATCTTTTATTGTCATTGGATTATAATAATAGAAAACTGTCTTTTGCAGCACTGTTGGTAAATATTACACTTAGATTTTTAAGATTTAATTCACACTCTTTAATGGGACAAGAGATACACATGCAATCAAAGTCGTTTTATTTGATGTTTTCATTATTGTTTAAATAAATTGCTGCTTTTCCAGCATTTATAATGTGAAATACCCCATTCGTGTGGAATTGGATTTCCTGTGTGCGCTCTGTTGAACCAGAGACAGGACCTGCTATGGACCACCGGAATTCTCGGGCTTGGATTTAGGTCTTGGTTGGAGTTACACTCTTCAGTATTGCGCCTCCTTGTCTCTTTATAACCAGCAGAGGGAGCTATTTCACTATGGTTTCCTTTGCCTGCTTTGAGTCTGCTGTTATATCTGGAGGTATCTTCTGTAAAAGCTACAAGAGGGCTGGACTTTCACTTATCCCACAGCCATATAATGGGATGGAGTCAAAAAGCAACAACTTGGATAGATCTACTTTACCACCATTTTGCCGTTCTGGAGATTCATTGTTTGATTTGAAACAATGAAGACTGGCATAACATCCCACCAGCAAAAACACCCCACTCATAAACCCCAATTCTCATCCTCATTTATGTTGAGCCTCTTTTAAGCATTTCCTTAAAATTGTGGATTTTGTGCTGTGATTAGCAATCAGTAAAAGTGCAATCTTCAAGGATAAATATTCTTTCAGTACAATGTTTTCTTTGCTTACGTTGGAGACAGAAAGATACAAGCCCCTCATGTACAGTGAACATTGAAACAATCACAGGAGATCTGGTGAGACTGAGGCACCTACAGACTTTTGCTCTGTTTTTCTTGAGCTGTGTTCCTCAGTGAAAAGTATTGTAGTTTTGCACAGCAGTACTGCAGTGTTACAGGACTAGTGTGGTATCTAATGTAAACTATACTGTAGATGAGCAATACATTTTTAACAAATAGTAATGAGAAGGAACTGATGTCAATACATGAGGCTTTGCCCAACTATGGAAAGTCATACCACCATCTAAATTTGTGGCTAATTTGTCTCTCAAGCACAAATATTTTGCTTCATGTCTTTAGTTTTTAAATCTGGAAGCAGCACATTATACATTTTTGTTTTAATTCATGCATTGCAAATATAAAAAGTCACCTGAAATACTAGATCTGGATGTTAAGCTAATGTTGTAATTAGCCATGATCTAGTTGAATATTAGATATACAGTACTGTGCAAAAAGGTGTGAAAAAAAAACTCTTATCTAAGAGGCTCTTGGTATAATTAATACAGAATTGTGTTTTTATTTTTGTAAATTTCAGAAAATGTCAGTAAAGGGCCAAGTATACCATTTTGAGACACGGACCGAAGATACAAACGTCACTCATTAAAGGAACAAATGGTTAGTTTTAGTAGATTCTTATTTTTCTTAGATCCTTAGATAACACAAGGGTGTTGTGTCTCAATGCAAAAAGCATTTACCCCTAAACTAAAAGATTTTTGCATATGAGTTTCAGTCTAGGCATAATACATTTAGCATTAGAAGACAGGACCAGTACTTTGGCAGAGGTCTGTGGTCTCCAAGTGCTTCTAGTTTTGATTTTATTTTTTGTAATTGTATGCATTTTCATACATTGATACACTTTTCTTTGTTCATCTTAAAAAACAGTTTAACACTTTTGCACAGTACTGTAATATAAGACTTTAATGACTTTGTAGAAAACACAAGTATTGGCAAATAGAAGTATCACCACTTAGTATTCTTCAACATTTTTATGGTGATATTAAAAGACATTTCTCAATTGAATTATTTTCTTTTCCTGTATGAGAGCTTCAGACATAAACCGGAGAGCATCAGGGCAGCTCGAATCATCTGATAGCACTTGCTAAATGCATTTCCTGGACTGCAGCCAACAAATGAAAATGGCAAGCTTTTTGATAATAGCACCTTGAAAAAGCCTATAACACACACTGCACATGCACAGGCAGAGCCACCAGTATCCGTCTCAAGCCAAATCCAGAAGGCCCACACACTGTACAGTATATCACCTTTAAGTTTAATGATAACAGTTGGTTACTAATAACCCAGGTTTTCTGAGAGGAGAGAACAAATGTTATCATGAATTCTTGTGCACATGTCATTACCATTATTTTCTTTATTCGCAAAAGCATATCAGCACCTTGTTTGTTTATTAATATTATTTTAAATCATTTTATTTCAGATTTATACATACATAATCTTCATGGTATATTTTATCCTCTTTAAAATGTATGAGAATATGATTGTGGGGCACTTCGATAAGTAAACAGTAATGATTTTTTTCTGTAAAAAGTTTTAAAATGTTGTAATATATGTCATAGTGAAGAGAAAATTATTACAAAGTTCTACAGCCTGTATATATATTGGAGAAATAGGGCTTTTGATTACTAGAAAATTCCTTTATACAAGTCTTTTTCAGAGACGGTAATTTATCTAATTTGATATCCAGTTAAATTGGTCTAATGGTGTTCATCATGTACAAGATCATATGTGATGTTCTGTTTGCTTATTTTGTGGTTAAGTTACATTATGATCAAAACTTTTTTTTTTGTTGTTTTAGTTTTTTTTCGAAGGCTGAAAGTGTTTGGTATTAACTAACCAATTACTTATCTACTTTGATCATATCTATGAAGGAATGATTTGATTTCCCCATATTGCTGACATCCTAGGAACAGCTTTCTAGTTGTTGTTCCAGGACCATCCCGCAACGAACCAGTCACCTTATTATGATGTCATAAGTCTGCGCTTTTGGGAAACAAATTTCAAGAGGTTCTTGCTATAAACATGATTGTCAATTATCTAGAAATGATTAAGTCCTTTGGATAAAGTACGAAACATCTCAACATCTCCTAAAAACAAACCTTGTTCAGATGACCTTTTTGTTTAACCTTTTTTATATATCAATTATGAAATGAATAATAGATTTCTTGTTTAGTTGATTAGGTTAGGCTTTAAATCCACAGGTTAAGGTTAGAGGGTTAGTGTGTATATGTAACATTTTATTTGAAATCTAGAAGTCCTATCATTCTGTTAATAAAAACTGGTTATGTTTAGGCAACGTGAAGTTTATTTTCCTATTTCAGATTTACCCTTCTGGGGTTGCCACATCAAATCATCTGCTTCCTAGCATACAGTAATTTACATAATGGTTTGGAAAAGGTTTTATGCTGGATGCCCTTCCTAAAGCAACCCTCCATTTATCCAGACTTGGGACTGGCACCGATAGTTCACTGGCTTGTGTGCTTAAATTTGTTTTTTTTAGCTATAAATCATTAATTAAATACAAATGCAGTTTTAGCATTAACCCTTCTCTTAATGCAGAAGAATATACAAGCTATACAAGCAACATACAACAGTACATTCTCCAACATGAGTATAAATTGGCCAGACCTATCTTAAATTTCTACCCTTAAGGTGCACAGATGACACCATAACAAAGTGACTGGTACTTTACGGTGATGATCCTGGAATAACAACTAGAAAAATGTTTCTAAATTGTCAGCAACACAGAGAAATCAGATTGTGCATCTACAAAGGTACTAAATTCCCTGTGTCTTTGCTTTAACTACAAATTGATCAAGAACATATCACTAACCTGTGTACTTTCAGTATATAACTTTGCATGCCTTAAACCGACATCGTTTCAAAAAAATCTCAATTAGACTTGAAGATCTCCACACAGACAGGGTGTATTGTATTTCCCTTACAACATTCTCTTTTCATTTTTAAAGCATAATTTTGTAACGGTAACCAGGGTCAAAGTTATGCAATAATAAACAAATAGTGCCTCATATCACAAACTTGTACGATGACTTTATCTGCTTGGTGCAGAATTTCAACGTGTGCTCAAATTAATAAAATATCAAAATAAGGAAAGTGAATTTCTGGAAAGCACAGATGACAATATGCAAGTTGGACCTCTTTCTATATATAATGTTTTTCTTTAGCACTGAGCCTTATAACGCTGTGTCAATGTTCTGCCATCACATTTCCACAAATCTGTTTTTAGCATGCTTTTTTAATTTGTTTGCAATAAGTCACTTCTTTTCGGGGCTCAAATCACCTTTTTATTCGACATAGTGATTCTACAAATTACTATGAGAAATCTCACTCACAATTGTACTGCGAGTTGGATTCCTGCTGTAGACTGATGCCTTTGTCAATAATTACTAATGTTAATGGTTCTTTTCTTTCTTGATTTTTCTGGTTTTTGGAGATTTTTAAGTAGTGAAGCCAATGCCTATGTTTGAGTTTGCTGATATTGCGTACAGTAATTGTCGTTCCTGTATTTATGTAAAGTGAGTGTAGTGTAAATATATTCAGATTTTTTTTTTTTTTTCATTCTTTATCTTAACAAAATTTGTGATTTCAAAAGGGAGATTCTGCTTCATGGAATTCCACATCTATAAAAGAAATTTCTAGTCCTGCTATTTTTCAAAAACTTTTGAAAAGGTGTCCTATTTTTTCTGTTACACTTTTCTTTTCTCTCAAAGTTGTTTAAGTATCCAGTCAGTGTTTTTGCCTTTTATTCTCTGTATTTTCATATGGATGGAGCTGTGAAATTAAAAATAAGTTAAAATATACATGTATATTAATATGAATGGAGGCATGAAGGTTAATAAAGTTGCATTTTGTATGTAACATGCTGTTGCTCTCTGTGACTGGAGTGGTATGAAGTTTCTTGTATGTCACTTGTGTGTGAGAGCAGTACTGACATTCCCAGGCATTCTGAAACCTATTCTTGGTTTTAGGAAAGCATTTGATCATGATGAGATACTGTATCTTCAGCAGTAGCTGTACACAGTACTAGAAAACTAGAAGACAAGCAGACCTCCACAAAGGCACTGGCCCTATCTGACATTGGTAAAGATAGTGCTCCATTAGTGGGAATTTTCAAGTTGAGACTTTGTCTCAGAGAGGGTAGTTTTAAGGATAAAATGACCACTGTATCCTATCAAGTATTTTACTAAAACATGATAAATACATATTTTGTGTTGACGTTGCACAGTGGCAGAGTGGTTAGCGTCCCTGCTTTTCTGCAAAGCCAAGATTATTTTAATATCATGGTTATCCATACTGTTTATCAGAGACACACAGTACAAATAAGATAACACTGGAAACACACTGCACTTAAAGAAGCCCTGAAAACTGACATTTGTACAGCAGCAGCATTATGATCCCTGGGATTCAGAAACAGGACTGATGGTTTATTTGGATTACATAGTGCTTTCAAATCAGGTACTATCATGTTGTGCTGTGTATCCTGCTTTGGTAAACCTGAAAGATGTTTTTTTTTTTTTTTTTTTTTTTTTTTTCTTCTATCTTTTAGGTTTGAGTGATAACTTATTTTTTGTGAATTATTGTTTGTCTTCTATGTGATTCTGGTATCCCACAAAATTGACAGCACTCCAACCTGGGACCATGAGAACTAACAAATCAAAGGATATTTATATTTAATGTATATAGTATTGTAGACACATAACTTTAAAAACAGAGCTTTGATATGCTTTTACATAGCGCAACATAATTTTCCTCACAGGTAGCTTCCTATTAAAACCCTCTTATTTGTTATCTAATAGTAATCGTACAAATGATAGAAAATTACCAGCACTTGAGGCTGGGAAAGATTATTTGTGGAAGAATATAACAAAAATATAAAATGAAACAAGCATATATTTTAATATCTTACCATAGCATCTGATTAACCTGGCTCATAAACAGTCATAAATAAAGAGTAACAGAAATATAAAGTAAGTAGAGAGGAGACAGAAACAGGGTTGCAAGGCTGTGGGTTTATTTAACAAAGGCACTTCCAAAAGCGTTTAGACTGACTGGCAGGAATAAAACTCACCACTTTAGACATGGATGCTGTGCAATCAATATGTCAAGATCAGGAATATGTCAAGAGGGGTTATAAAATGTCCATTAAATCCATATCACAAAAATAAAGTATCACCTTGACAGCATGGTGGCATAGTTAGCACTATCGCCTCACAGCAAGAAGGTCCCGGGTTCAAATCCTGGACCACGTGAGGCCATTCTGTGATCTCAAGATCTGCAGAAGGGTCCCCAGCCTCTGCGCTGCAGTCGCCCACTGCTCTTGTCTGGTTGCTAACCAGCACTGAAGGATGGGTCAAATGCAGCAAACCTTGAACACATAATGGTGAATTGTTCTCAGGAAGAGAGGAATGACCTTAGACACTACACTGTGTAAGAGTTATTGTGGGCTATAGATGTAAAAATCCCCTTGCATTCATCATTTGGTGTATTAAAAAAATAAATACAATGTTCTTGTAAGTAGCTATTTTTTTTTTTTAGTGGGCATGACCTTTTGGTCTATTCACTATTGTATCCATGCTTCCTATGTCTGCAAGTCTAACCAAATAAAAGTTAAAAGTTAAATCAGCGAGTTATAGTCCAAAGGTCCAAGTCATAGGTCCACAAGTCCGAAACTTGGTCTGAGTTATTGTAAACAAGTCCAAGTCATCTGTTCACAAGTCCAAGTCTAACTCCAAGTCTGAATCTAAGTCCATGAGTCATCAGTGCAAAAGTCTGAGTCAAGTTACAAGTCCATTATTTAAGAACAGACAAGTCCAAATCTGAGTCCACAAATAACCCAGTGCCATGATAATTTTTAGATGTGTGAATCCTTACATGAGCTTCAAATGAGATGACTTGGTGTAAACACTCTTGCAAGCCTAAAGAAATAAAGAAACATTGCATTTCCTAATCAATTTCTTGGCAATGGTTACTTTATAAGATGGAGGTAAGGATGGGTTGTGAATTTGGGCTTTTCCTTGTTCTGGACTTGGAGGTTCTGGTGGAGAAGGTGGAAAATAGGTCGACCACTGTTGATGCCCGAGTTGTGGGGTAAATGCAAAACTAATTGGTTAAAGGTTGCTGGTGGGTTTCTCAGAACTTTGCAAGATTCAGCACTGAAGCAGGCTCTTATTTTGACAAATTGCTCCAAATTAAAAAAATCTGATTTAAGGAAACATCCTTCTTGTTTGATGAGAAGGTTAGTATATGTTTTATCTTCTAGTCTAAACATCTTGGGGTATTTTCGGGGTGCTGGAGTAGGTGCATGTTCTTGGCATTTTGGATGGCGCTCAGTTTTAAGGTGTACGCATTATCCATGGTGCAGGTGTGGGATATCAGGAAGACTCATGTTGATGCTGTTTGGTGATAGGATGTCCTCTGTTGGATCTAAGATATGATAGTAACTGCCCACCTCTAATTTACAGGAAATATAAAACAAGCCCAGAAGTTTCTTGGGACATTTAAGCCCAGTGCTGACCTTTACCTAACAATATAATGCTCTAATTTGTGAGTAATTGTTTATAGTCATATGCAACTATAGAGAACCACTGAATGTGAGTAGCATCTCTAGCTAGACATTTCAGATTTAAACCCAGGGCAAGCTATACATTTTTTTCAGGTAAAATCTTAGTTTAAGTCATGGCATACAGTAAGTGTATTTGAGCTAAGCAAGTAAAAAGGTTTCCTACCCATTATATTCAAGGAGAGAAGATGTTTAGTGTTGCACGGCACTTGTTCTGGATCATCCCCATTCATGTCCTGTCCTCGAGCTCCTTTATGACTTCACTGGTGTGGTTTCATGTATGTCTATGTTAACTGGAATTGCTCCTTTTGAGGGGAACACTTGAATACTCTCAGAGTGTGCTACGGCTTCTTGGCGTGACCTTGTGGGAACTTTGACATCATGTTTTTTTATCAGCCTTTTTGTTCTTTATAGCCTTGGATATACTCCTGATATTTGGCTTAGCTATGAAAAAGAATCAGTAATCCCACCTGCAGGCCTCTGGAGATCACAGAGCAGCAGCTTTATACATCAGCTTAACACAACAGAATTGACTTGTCAGGCTTTTCTCTCCTGCCTCACACAGGTGTATTACACAGTGCTAGTGCAACACGCTGGAACATGAAGTGCAGATCTGCCACAATGCAATATGTGGATAAGGATAGAGCAATGAGGATAAAGACAAACATTATATAAACAGTATAATGTAACAATCAATGATAATGCAAATGTGCCTCAGGTGCTTTTCTGTACAGTTTATAGCAGTGTTTCCCAACCAGGGGTATGGGGACCCCTAGGGGTACGTGAGCACATTGCAAGGGAGTACATGGAGTTATATGATGTAGTGCATTTGTATATTAGGCTTTGAAAGACTAAAATTAACTTAAATCAAGGGAATGCAACAATAAAGAAGGACTAAATCAGGACTAAACCAGGTCTAAAACTGGTCTAAACTAGGGCTAAACAAGGTCTAAACCAGGACTAAAAGACAACTAAGCTGGGTCCAAACCAGGACTAAACCAGGACTAAACTAGAACTAAACCAGGACTAAACCAGGTCTAAACTCAGTCTAAACCAGGGCTAAACAAGGTCTAAACCATGACTAAAAGAAGACTAAGCTGGGTCCAAACCAGGACTAAACCAGACCTAAACCAGGACAAAACCGGGACTAAACCAGGTCTAAACCCCATCTAAACCAGGACTAAAAGAGGACTCACCTGGGTCCAAACCAGGACTACGCCAAAGGAATGTAACACTAAAGAAGTACTAAACCAGCACTAAACCAGCACTAAACCAGAACTAAACCAGGACTAAACCAGGTTTAAACCCAGTCCAAACCAGGACTAAAAAAGGTCTAAACCAGGACTAAAAGAGGACTAAGCTGGGTCCAAACCAGGACAAAACCAGTACTAACCTGTCCTGGATTAGTACTGGTTTTAGTTACACCAAAAGAATGCAACACTAAAGAAGTACTAAACCAGGACTAAACCAGGACTCAACCAGGAAAAAAACTGGTCTAAAACTAGAACTAAACCAGGAACAAACCAGGACAAAACTATAAACAAACCAGGTCTAAACCAAGTCTTTTAAACCAGGTCTAAACCCAGTCCAAACCAGGATTAAACCAGGATTAAGCCAGGTCCAAAGGGCTAAGACACATACCAAAAACGTTGGGAACCAGTGGTTTATAGGCTCGAGTTAACTTTTATTGTTTATGTTAAAGATTAAACAGTATCCTGTCAAAATATAGAGTGGTCAAATGTACTCATGTATAGGCGATCAATCTAAAGTTTAAATAACTTCTGTTCTGTGAGCTTATGAGGAGAACTGTGTAGTTTCAGTACAGAGGTCAAAAACCAGTGAACATTTTGTGCCGATCCCAAGCCCAGATAAATAGAGAGGTCTGGGCGAGGAAGGGCATCTGATGTAAGACCAATGCCATATTAACCCTTAATACTAGGGTTCACCAAGATGGTTTATACAGAATACAACCCTGGTTACAAAAATTACAAAAGGTTACAAAAATGTTTGATACACTGGAAAGATGACTATTCTTGATAATTTATTTCCAAACATGCGATCAACATACTGTATATAAGTTGCATGGGATTTTAAACACTATTTTATTAACTTTGCCTATTCTTCAAACATTAATATTCAGCCTACTATGGTCAAATGTGTAAAATAATCAAATTGTTGCACATACAGTGCAAAAGTTTTATCTAAAGTATACTTTTTTGTCCTTGTAGGGACATTTGTATTTGACCCATCCTTCAAATGCCACAAGGGACAACCTACTTTTAGTAAGATGTGTAAAAAAAATGCACATAACTAAGAGTAGGGTACTTTATTTTTTATTTTTGTTATAAAAATTATAGTAAAAGGTTGGTAATGGGCCAAGGACAAAATAATTCCTTTTAGTGTGGATCCAGATCACTGTTCAGATACAGGAGTGTTAAAGTTAAAATAAATCATTAGTTTTAGTAGATTTGTTACCACTGTGAGATATAAAGGTTTTGTGGCTCAACTGAAAGAGCATTTACTCCTGAACTACAAAATCTTTGAGTTTGAGTCCAGGTCTGGGCACTACATCATTACCATTGTGAGATTAGACCAGTGCCTTGGCAGAGGTCCAAATTCTCTGAGTGCTTCAAGACTATTTTTTTTAATTTTATTTATTTATTTATTTATTTTGTAACTTTGTGTATTTTTGTAAATTGATACAACTTTCTTGGAAGAAAGAAAAGTTAAAGAATATTTGGCCTAGAAATCTCTTTCAGATCAGAATACTACTCAGAGCAAGTTCCTGTAGCGCCCAGTAGAGGGCACTGGTCAGCTGCAAGTTGAAAACATTTGTACTCTACTTCCCGCTACTTCTATTCCGTGGCTTTTTACTGCTGAACCATCAAAGTAACACGGTTAATGGATTCCACTTGTATGTAATTACCTTCTACAGAGTGACTTTAAACAGAATTGTCCCTTGCTTCTATTTGTTATTGGTGCGTTACATTTACTAATTATTGTTCTGTAATTTTCTTTCTGCATGATGATGTATATTGTTTAACTTTTTTTTTTTTTTTTTTTTTTTTTGCAAAGGCATTCTGGATTAAAATGTATTCACTGTCAGTTTAGAAAGGCTGTCCTTGAAAAAAAAAACAATCAATAATTCTTCTTGGGCTTTATTATTTCATCTGAAGTTTGGCTGTGTTACAAGAATGGCTTGTTGTAGCATTTATCTGATTTGACACTATTTCATTAGGCATTAGTAATCATTTCCATAGCACACAGCAACTTCTGTTTGTGCAACAGCAGATGAGGCTAATGCCATCCTCTGGGGAAAAATTCAATATAATTTGTTAATTAAATGGAATAATTTAATTACAGTAACTTAGAAAGCATTCATCAATATAATTGTTTCTGGAAGCAGCAGTATAATTGAGCTTTAAGTGAAAACAAGTCCGTTTCTAATGTTGGTAATGTGCTGACATAGTTCTCCCGCCCTCCATTTGTTCCTCTCTCTGATCTTACACTGGGCCGTTTCTCCACAGTGTTTTTGTTTAAATTCTGGCTGGACCGCATCAGCGAGACCAAAACATTTATTAGAGCCATTTAATTTAACCTCTCTACAGGCGCGGACAAGAAGACAGAGATGATAGCTGCGGCACACTGAAAGACACTCGCTGTTCTGTCTCTAATCTGATCCTCTCTGCTGCCCTTTCATAAAGACACAGAGTATTACCCCGACTCCAAACATACCTCTGCAATTTATACTGTCTTGTATTTCACCACAAAGACCAGCAAATAGTCCAATTCATTCTCCATGCCTGAATAATATAGATAATTTCATCCTAATCTGCCTGAAGAATGTTGTGTTTGAAGTTGACAGTGCTCTATCTTCTGAGAGCAATAATTGGCTTTTGAGTCCAGCAGCAGGGGCCACTGAGGTAAGCCTGTAGAGGTCTGCACCTTACAGGTGTGCCCTTGGACAAACAACATCCCCGTTGTTCTGCAGAGAGGCAGACACGAGGGAAGCCAGACTGAAAGAATTCATCTGCCAGTGGAAACTTTACAAGCGCCGCCGACGCTGCTGCCCAGCCCAGCCTTCTCAAATCACTGTGTGGCCAAATTGAGACAGACAAAGAGACACTGATCTCCAGTAATTCTCTCTGTCTGATACACCTGACAAACTCGTGTCATTAATGTGTTATCATTTCAGTGGGCGGGTTAGTCAATTTGACCTGCTTGTAATCTGTGTAAAACAACCGCATTTGTGATGAACATACTGACAGTTACTGTCCAGAAATGGTAATAAAATAGACTTTCTGTGGGCCTATAGACAGCTTTGTATGTGAGTATGTTGCATCATATTCAACTTAGAAAATTATACCATATAGTATTTTATAACCTGTTTTAGCTATGTGATATTTTCTTAAGTTAACTAAGTTAATCCAAAGCATCTTTTATTAATTAATCTATTTTTGTTATGTGCAGGCCTATTTGTTTTTTCAGCTGTGAGTGTTATTTACTCCGTGTCCTCTTCCCAAAGACAAACACACTCTCATGATGCATTTGTCAAACTTCTCTCTTGCTTTAATGGGGCCTATTAATTGAGCGGAGAAATCTGTCCCTCTCTGAGCGTGGCAGTGAAAGCTGCCGAACAGCTGTCCCAGCTCTGGAGAATCATATGGAAGAATGCATTATCGGCCTTGTTTGAATATTCCCTCAGATTTGGAATAATCAGGCAGCTATTCAGCGGCGAGATGGCCACGCACAGATGCCAAAGCACAGCTGAGGGGAGAACAACGGTCCAGAGCTGCTGAAAGACACACACAAGACTGCAGAGAAATGAGGATAATGCAGGTGTGCTTTCTGTTTAGTATCCTTTTAGTACACAATGGTGGAGCTATTTCTTTCATCTCTTTTGTCTCCATCTCTCTCTTTCTTCTTCTTTTGTATAAGGTGATCCCAGTTTTGCATATGGCTGATTAATCTTATTGCACAGTATCTAACATTGATCACAGAAATGATTACAAATGCATTAGTCAGCAGCCTGTTTAGAGTGGTTGGTTTTAAGTGCCGGTGCCAAGCCACTTTCCATAGGTGTCCATGTTTTTAATTTTGTTATACAGAATTTTGCAAATGGATGCATGCACGCTGCCCAAATACAGCATCAAAGCTTTAATGCTCACAGACATAATTTAATCTGCTAGATGGCTGGCCTGATGGACTGTGTAGAGAAGGCATCCCTGCTAAAGTCATTATGCTAAAAGTTGCGAGATCTCACCGGGTGATGAGTGGGAGACCGAGTAGCGTAACCTGCTGTTTGTTATTTTGTGATGTATACAAAAATCTGGCCCGGCGCTACAATAGAGATCAAAGCCCGAGAGAACATTTCCACTTAAACGAATGACTTGAAACTCTGGATACAGTAGCCAAAAGAAAACTGACAGTGTGTAGTGGTGCTGATGTTGATGGGTTCAAGAAGTCACACTGCTACCCAGTGAGTTAATTTATGATAATATCTCAGTTTGTACCTAATGAATTTGGGCTTTTTTCAGTACAAACAGTGTCACCTGTTTTGTAGTTTCTGGGGACTTCTTTGAGACTAGAAGACATAATATTAAAAAAAAAAAAAGGAACAATGGCTTAAACTTAGACCTAATCATTAGTAGTTTTATAGTAACTTACAAATTAAGGGTTAAACGATGAATACTCCACTGTCGTCCCGAACCACTTTGATGCCAGTCTCTTGATCGCTCCTGACCTCACCAACTACGGCCCCTCCTCTCTCTTCACTCATGTCTCAGATCTCCTTTAATCATTAAACAAAGAATTTCTTTATTAAAATTTGGTTTTCAAGGTAATGGCGGTTTATGGTGGGATTAGATGGCTCATTGTACTTGGTAAGAGGCATACTTTGCGTTTATCAGGTATTCTGCACCTACAGGTACAGAAGTGGAAAGTAATGAGATTTTAGCAAATTTACAAGTACTTCTTAAAAGAAAATGTCAGTTTTGGGTAGATTTTCTAAAGCAGGGGTCTCCAACCTTTTTTCCCCTGAGTGCTACTTTTACAAATCAAAAATGGCTACTCATGCTTTCTAACACTTATATTTATATTATATTTATGTTAAAACACTGGACAGTGGCCAGTTAGTCACAGAGCTGACACTTTCAACCCAAAGAAAAGTGTATTTTGTTTTTCTTTAACATTTACAAAATGTCTGTGTACACAACTCAAGTTTTAAATTAAAACAAGAAATATTTAAATCACTGCATGTGAATTTTGTATCAGTGTGCATTGACTGACACACACTTATCATCACATTTGTCAATGCAAACTCTATTCACCTAATCTGAAAATACTGTAATCAAGCTAATATCACTACTGACTCATCAAGCAATTGTTTGACTGATAACTAATTGGTGAATGATACCCTAACACTTTTGTACACAGAGGGGCCATGCACCTTTGACTGAATAAATTCACAAGTTGTTTTGCCAAGTCATAAATCAAATTTGACAAATCAGTCTTACATAGGATTTATAAAGCCTCTGGGGAGCTACTTGGAAAGTGGCAAGAGAGCCACTCGTATCTCCCGAGCCACAGGTAGGAGTGTTCTAAAGCATACTTTTACTTGAGTAATTTTTTTGAGTAGAAATATTTTTTTAACCACAGTGGCTGCATGCTCACATTGCAGTCAGAAGGTCACAGGTTTGATACTGGGCATAGTAGTAGTGGTTTTTGCTGTGATAATGGAGGAGTTTACCTAATGCTTTGTGAACTTTTACTCAAGTATTTGTAATTTTATAGGGTACTTTTACTTTTACTTAAGTAATAATATTGTGAAGAAAAAAGTGGTTATACTTAATCCAGCCACAGAGGGTCACAAGCCAGGGTGTTCTTTGTATCAGTCCCAAGCCCAAAAAAATGGAGAGGGTTGTGCCGGTAAGGTCATCCTGCATAGAACTTATGCCAAATCAATAAACAAATCACTGCACACTCAGAGGCAGATGACCGGCTGTGGCAAGTCTGGCAACTCTAGAAGAAGTACTTTTACTTGGGTGCGGATTTTAAGTACTTCTTACAGATGACACAGCTTATTGAAGTCTGTCAGTAATAAAATCCACACAACACTAAGCATGTTGATCTGCACATTTTTACTAATACTAAAATTATCTTATTATTTTCCAAGCAGTGGGACACCTTTGCAATTAAATAAAAACATGGTGTCCCTTGAACAACAGAGGTGCGACTCATGTGGGTCCCACCAAGACGACTCCTGCCACATGTTCACTTCTCCCCCATTAAAACCCAGGGAAATTAATGAGCTTCCATTGGCACCCTCACAACAAAGGGATCCATAAAGCAGCCTTAATGTTCTCAGGCAAACTTTACTCTTCACTAGTTCCCAATCAACCGGTAGCAGCAGATTTTCTTTTATTTCCCTTGTAACCTACAGCTAAAACTGCTACTCCCTGCAACCCAACTACAGAGCTAATTCTGAATCAGAGATATATCAATAATTAACCGTGTTGCTTTGTACAAATGTAATTAATAAAACAGTCATTTAAACAGCTGATGAATTTGAAAATCTATAAACATTTTCCATTCTGCCAGAACAAGATGTATAAAATAATAACAAATAGATTGAATGAAAAACAAAGCCGTCATTGATCCCTACTTACCTGCATGTTCACAATTACTAACACTTAGGAACCAAAGAGCTTTGCAGAAAGGTATTCATTAGAACTTTATTTATGCAGATGCTTTGTTAATTTGCATAAAAAGCAATTCCACAGATGGGTTTATGGCAGTAATGACTGTTCCGGTTTGCAATAAAACATCTGCTTAATCACAACACAGACAGTCAATGGACTGCCATGAAAACAGGCATGCCCAAGTACACCTCAAAGAAAGTAGTGGAGGTGAAACGCCAATGTGGACAGGTTATAAAGAGAAAAAAAAAAGTTATAAAAATGTAGAGTTCAAAGCCATTTAGTTAAAAGAGACACACTTTCCTCCAAACACTTGCTGGACGCTGTGATGTTGAGGAAAAATACTCTTATCATGTTGGCAGAACAATCCACTTACTGTGCCTATAAGAGAGGAGAGAATTCTGTTCCAAGTCAAGCCAAGGCTTTGTGTATATGTGCCAACTATTTTGAATATATTCCACTTTATGTTGTTTGAATCCATGAGAGCCACACACAGATAGGAGCACTCACTTTTGAACACACACACACACGCACAATACATGCGGCGGTGGTGTGGCTGCAAGGTCACTCCAAGTATTGATAAATCACGCAGCTGTGATTCCCTCCTGACAGCTCAAACTAACATCAAGCGGGATGGGGGGGGAGAACAAAAGACCATCAAGCGGCCCTTTTTCCTGACACTTTTATTCAATCACGGCCAGATTGCTTACGACAGCACCAGCAGCTGTTTCGTCTTCATCTTTCCCCATTTGATAAAGCGTGTCAAGTCATATTTCGGTAAGTACTTCACCTCACCCCATACTGTGCCGGATCCGCGCCGATTCGGGCATATGCACATTCCACATGAGGGGATCGTCAAATGGGTCAGGGGAGTAATGACACCCCTGTGAAGGTCGCTGGTGTATGTGTGTATGGAGTGTGGGGGGGCAGGTAAAGGAGTGAGGTGGGGTGGTGGGGGGTGCGGGGGTGACGACAATGCAACAAGCTGAAGGTCAAAGATAAGAAACAGCACTAGAGATATTGAAGATAGCCAGTACAAATTAAACAATGAGGGAAAACGGCAGTAAGGGGCTCTGATTGTGTTGTGTATAAGAATGAAAAGGTGGCAGACTGTGTGTGTGTGTGTGTGTGTGTGTGTATGTGTGTGTGTGTGTGTGTGTGTGTATGTGTGTGTGTGTGTGTGTGCGTGTGTGTGTTGTTATTTTGGGATCTCGATTCAGAGTTCTTCTGGTTGTCCTTGTTCCTTAAACAGAGGTCAGACGGACGTAAATATATCACAAAGAATCCATTGTTTGTTTGTGGTCATCATCAGATCAGGAGCAGAAATGACATTTCCATTTGCTTTTTGCCAGACATTGGCTTTCCTGTGTGACTGTCTGATAACAATTACAGGTGTTACATAGGAAAGCCAAGTGTTTTCAAAAACTACTTAACAATAGCAAAATCCAACTGTTAAACTATTAAAGCTACTTTACATGTATTAAAAAAAAACTATAAGATTTGTATTGTTTTGAAAAAAAATTAACTCTATGTTGACTACAAGTCATGACCACTGCTTTATAAATAAAGAGAGATACTATGGAACTTTTTCCAATCTGTGCATTAGGGTTCACAAGCCAGGGTACTACTGGTCCCAAGCCCAGATATATGAGTTTTGTGTCAGTGAGGGCATCTGGCGTAAAACCAGTTGCATCAATGTGCAAATCACTGCATGCATGGAGGCAGGTGATTTGCTGTGGCAACCCTGTAGAAAAGCTGAAAGGAAATGTTAAGTCCATTACCAACCACATAATGCACTGCATAAGTGGCACTGGTTGGCTGGTCTTGTGTGGAAAAAGAGAATAAGTTTAACCATGATAGTCTGTGGACCTTTATACACGCTGTAAATACAGTGCAGTGACCAAACAGAAATAGTTTTCCCATAGCAAGAAACACAGTATGTCTGAGGAAAACACACATCATATATCATTATAACAAGAATCATAAACTAGAACGTATTCTGTAAACTGTGTCACAGGGAGCATCCAGCTTCACAGCTGTTCCACTCAGCACGCCTTAAGCATCTGAAATATGTCTCCAGTTCTGCTCCTCAGCATCTTCCTAAAAAACTTTGTGCTATTCTGGTCAGAGAGAGCCACTGATACTGTCTGTGGAAAGTAGACATGTAAATCAGGTGGAATATAGGAGATGCTGGTCTGAAAAAAAAAAAAAAAAAAAAAGAAATGGGACAGCTCACTCCACTCAAACTTGGCGAGGCTCCCAGGAATGCAGTTAGCTTGCACACAATCACTGCCTATTCACAGTGGCACAGCTGCTGTGGACATATGTTCCCCACCAAAGGAGGAGGACATCAACCAGGCGCACCTTGAGCAGGTTAGCAGATGAATGGCACACACTCTTTTGTCAGTCTGCCCTCGTACCGGTGTATTTTCACTAGCTCAACAAATAAGTTCCTCTGCGGTGTGGCCTAAACTTTACTTTTTCATCAATCCATCACTGTAACTGTATTACTTATTAAATAAATGAAAATAGTCTGCCTTACGTTCTTAAATAAATATCTGAAATCGGTTCTGACAGAAGGTGTCTCAAAGCAACAATGAATCAGTAATAAGGATTTTTAATAGTTAAAGAGCATACAAAGACTTTTACATAGCCCTCAGCAAATGACCAAATGAAAAAGATTACATTTATTCATAGCTGTCTTTCATCAAGAGGCTTAAAACCTAAACTTTGAATGTAACCCCAAATTATTATATGCATATTGAGCTGACCTCTATCACCCTCTTTCTTAAAGCCACCGAGGAGTTGTGATATGCAAAAACCCAGCTTGTCATTTAGACCATTTCAGCACTTTTGGTTTTTGCAGTCCTCCAAAGGTAATCAGGTTTGTCACTAATAGATAAAGAAAAGCCTCCTATATTAACATAAGAGGTCATATGTGTGTTATAGAAAATCCTTGCAGTCGGAATATAACGCTGGAATCCATTTTAACTATATCCAGTGTTATGTTTCTGTCGCCTGACCTTACAGGGCTGAACCACAGGCTTTAGTGAAGTGCTCTGAGGTAACGCTGAGGTTGTTTCACCCAACCTAAAGGCCATTTACTGCACAGGGACCAACGCAGCCGATGCTCTCTAATGACTCTATCAGCTCCACTGATGGGAGCAAATGGCACCCAGAGATTTCAACACATTCCCTGAGCACGCATTTCATTTGCTCTGGAAATACATTTACTTACTGTATTATATCGAGAGTACATATGTATGAACATTGTTTGAAATTTAAATATTGACCTCTTACGCTTCTAATGTTGTCGGTATAGGATAGGATTAACTAAAACCAAAACCAAAAGGAAAGAGGATGATGATACTGTAGATGTGTGTTGGTTTTGCTTGGTCTTTGATTTCACATCACCTAGGTAAGTAAAATGTCTTTGATTCCAGGACAAAGAGACAACTTTGGTATTAAGAACTAAAACACAAACTTAAGATCCTCATACATTTTCATCTCTGGATAAAACCTTGTATAATTAATGCTATTTGCAATGGGCGCCGGGCTGCACCTCAGTCCGACAATTACAGGAAGCTATGTGTAAGATAAAAACAGAATATGTGCTTCCCTTTGTAAGGCATGGTGCAAAGTCACAGGAGTATTCATTAAGGCCTCTTTGTGTCCTGTTTGAAATAGTGCTGTTAAAGCCTTTAGCTGTGGGCATCTCTGTGGAAGAAATATAATGATCCTCCAATTAGAGACCGAATCATGAGACCTGTTTATTAGTCCTAATTCATCTCCTCATTGTGCTGAGCATATCAAATACCACAGAGGATGAGAAGAATCAACAATTTGCAAACCATAATTACAGATCTATTAATAGTTTGGCAACAGTGACAAGCACGACTATTCACATCATTTTGTCCTGTCAAGAACAATACCACAGCATTGTCCATGTATCCATTAAAAAACGGCATTTGTAGCAGCTCAGTGACATCTTGCATTTCAAAAGATGACGATGAAGCTCTTCATATCAATTACACTTTTTCATTAACAGCAGTCGTTTTGGTATTATTAATTCTAAATGGATTTTACAGCACCTCGCTACATTTGTAGCTTATCACACAAAAGCAGGCATTTGCAGGAGTAAAGGTATTTTCCATTAAGTACAAAAAAAAAAAAAAAAAAAAACACAGTGCATTGTTCAATTTTTTATACATCATATGACACAACTGAATGCCACAGAGCCACACTAATTTTATAAGTAGCTAATTTACCACACTAATGACAGTTGTGAAAATATGTCCACACAAGTCAACCACAATTATTAGTATAATTATTTGCTAACTTGCTGTTTATCAAAATAATTATACACATAACTGGACAACAGGTGAAAAAGGTGGAAAGTGAGATTTTTTGAAAGAATATCAACATACATTCTTGGTACATTTTCGTCTTCTTTAAAGTTTCTTAAAATTTCTATATGAAAAACAATGTTTTTGTTGCCATTTCCTGGGTTTAATTCTAGGTTTAAAAATAGAGTAGCAGCAATAGTAACAGCAGTAGGCACAGAAGTAATTGTGATTTGTTGTGAAAAGCGATTTTGAAGATATTTTGCAATTGAAGAATTGCTTTACTCATCTGCACATAACTATTCCAGCCTTTTTCTCTGGGACAACAAATCTTTCATTAAAATTCACTGTAGTATGTCAAATGCGTTTGTCCTGTTTTTTCAGCCTTTGACTTTCCATAACAAATGCAATCACTTACCTGTACACGTTTAGGTGCATGTTGATTGGTTAGAGCAGCCATTCCCAAAATGTCACAAGAATGTCAGAATGTTTGCCTTAAAAGTGCTGGCCCACGGTCACATGACCACAACAGGATACCTCATGGTATTTCTCTACCACTCTCTGTTCTCTGTTAACAACTAACTAAGCCTGTTGCAGCATGTGCTAGCTTCTCTATGACAGTGGCCATGCTGTGCTGCAAACATAGTTATAGACTGGTTCATGGAGGATATGGGCGATCAATCTACTGCGCCAAGGGAGATGAGAGAGGCACAGACGCCAGGTAAGGGGACAGTAATAGTTTGGGTTTTAAGCATGTGTGATGGGATGCTAACGGGTTTGTTTCACAAATGAGGTTCAACAAACAAAAGTTTCAGCGTTAATATGAGTTGATCTCTCTCGAGATAGAAAACTACGGTGAACAGAAACTAGGCCTTGTCCATATGGAGACAGACTGAGGGTTATGCGCAAAAAGATTTTTTCTCAGTATAGATGGTTCGTCCACACAGCTCCGTTGCTTTGGGAGGCTGAATGCAATCATTTTTAAAACCGGATCCCAGAGTGGAAAGATTTCAAAACGCTGAACACATGTTTCACTTGCCTTGCCTTAAAATCACTTTTAAGGCAAGGCAAGGTAGGTACCTGGGCTTTAAGAAACACCCCTGTTCTAGTGAGGAACTGAATTAGTGATTGCAAGTTTTCTGCGCATGTCCCCTTTGTTTGTTTGTGTATTTCTGTGGCTGTGCTACAGTGTCACTAACAGGCCTGGGATATGTATTACAGTGTTTGCAGTGGTTTTGCGTGGACCCCTGTGTGTACACACACCTTTTCTGAGATGGTGTCATGTTTATGGAAAATGTTTTTGAAATGATAACGTTTTCATCTCTGTGTGGATATAGCTGCTAAAGTTTCCTGTTTCAGAAAACAAGTTTTTTAGGGGCGGCAGTAGCTCAGTTGGTAGAGATGCTTGCCCTCTAACCCACAGGTTGGCAGTTCAAGCCGGCATTGTATACTGCCGTGTGTCCTTGGGCAAGACACTTCACCCACCTTGCCTGTATGAAAGTGTCAGTGTGACTGTGTGTTTGTGGTGGTCGGAGGGGCCATGGCGCATGATGGCAGCCATGCTTCCACCACCGAGTGTGACTGAGTGAGTAATGCACTAAATTGTAAAAAGCGACTTTGAGTGTCTTTTTATTATGGGTTTGGAGTTTATTCAGTCTGAGTTTCTTTTGGTGTTTGTAAACAGTGTCTTTGTTTCAAAGAATGGTAGCCTACCGGAAGTTAAAAAGACAATAATACATTTTTAATGGAGGAATTAGTGTTAGCCGTATTAATGTCTAAGGCGTTAGCCACCAAGGATTGCGAATGAACAAGGTGGTTTTGGAAACTGACGGTCACTTGACCCCAGTATCAGAGCCTGGTTGGAAAGTATTACTAACAGTATCAACATTTAGTCATAGACATTAGCATCTATAATTATCATATAAGCTAATGGCTACACAGTTTACATTTCATAATTTAAAAAGGGATATATTATGCTTTTATTCATAATTTTAAACAAATCTTGGTCGCCTTTGGAACAGCATTGCACTTTTGCAACATTTGAAAACATTAAAGAAAAAGTTTATAGTAAGTATTCTATTGGTGCCATATAGAAACAGGTAAAGAGACCAGCAGAGGGCAGCAGAGTGCAGAATGTTGCAGTCTTTTGATCAAAGAAAAAGAACACTTCACTTCCTTAAACTTTTTGTATGATGCCCTTTTATTACAAAATGAAAAATAGCTGTGAGGAATCAATGGAAAAAGAGCTGTACACTATGTTTTTGGCAAAGTAATGAGAGCAGACTGGATATAGAGGGTTTGTCGTTTGGTCAGTGCTTCCTGGAGTGGACAGGGGTTTGTGGGAGGGGCGGAGGTTTGTGGAACTGAGCGTTCTGAGGCCTCAGAAAGATAATAGAGGGTTACAGGCATGAATGAAGCAAAACATAACTCCAGGTATGTTTTTTGATTAGTGAACAACATCATAACATGGAAGAAAGCTCAGGACAGTTGATTTTGCTTAACATAGCCCCTTTAATGGTACACAGATATTCAGTATTTACAGATATGTTGCAGACCACAATATTTTGTCATTGTATGCTCAGACTAAATCCATCAATCAACACTAATCATAGTTGATAGATGTCAGATCTGGGTCATATTAATTTAAAGTAAATTTTAAGAAATATATTAACAACAAATATCCATTCCTGCTGTTTAAAAAAACCTCTAAATTATTATTTTATTTTGCTCCCTCAAATGAATGGGATCGAACACTAATCTCGGTACCAAGCTGCATGCACATCTTTTTTATGTCACTCCTGGAAAACTAAGAAGAATAAACAAAAATAAATGAGGGAACATATAAATGCTTAGTTTGCAAACCAACAATAAAAAATATGAAATGGCTAAAGGGAACATAAATAAATAAAAGTATATATTGTTTTAATTTAACATATAAATTATTCCATATAGCACAAATTGAGAATGGGAGAATTTATTTGCCTGCCCTTTACCATTGGAAAAGATAATTTGTTTAATATACAGTACCGCCTGTACACAGTATACTGTGGATGTGCTCAGTAGTTTTTTTCAAATTAAAATAATTTATATTTTTCTGCCAGCCATGAAAATGTTGAAGATTTGGATGTCTGAGTCAGCTGAATGTTGCTTTTGTTGTTTGGAGTCAGAGTCTGCTGTACATTTATTTCGGTAGTGTTATACTGTGTCTTCCTTTTGGAGTGAAGTTAGGGAAATGTGTGAGGAGATTGGTATGGCTTCTAATTTAAATTTTGTTTCCATTATGATAGGTGAATTTAGAGAGAGTAACAATGATCTTGTTAATTTAATTATTTTATTGGGAAAACTATTTATCTTTAAAGCTACAAATAGATTTTTGTTAATGCTGATGAAATGGAATATATTTTGTTTATGTGTGTTGTTTGTTTGTTATATGTCATATTTTTTGGTACAGTGTAGTGTCATGCATGTTGCTTGGTGTTGTGTCATTTTGTTTTTGTACAGTGTCACTTGCAATTTTCCTTTTTTGTGTGTGTTTTTGTTGTTTTCCTGTTGTTGAACTGTTTAAACTTTATTTAAAATAAAAACTAATATAAGAAATACATTATTGTGACAAAATGTTCTATTTCAAGGAAGATTCTAATAATCTAAAAGTTATGAGTAAATAGTATCAAGATTAATATTCTTATTTCAAGTCGGTTTGACAAATGCAGATGACAGATGCAGTTTTGAAGAGTGAAGTTATGTGACCATGAAGTATGGAGCTGTATTTGTCTCAATAAAATGTACTGATGCAAAATAAAATTAATTGATGCAACAATAAATGTATTGATGCACATAGAATGATTTATTCAAAATCCCTAATTTGTGACTTGCATGCAGGGATTTTTGCAAATAAATTCTAAATGGCAAATATATTATTCACAATTATTTCACAAATAAATCATGTTTGTCATTTATAAATCTGCAGTTTTGCATGTGAATCTGCATTTGAGGACAGCTCCATTTGTGCATTCATCACTTCTGCGCATTCAGATCTTTTTGAGACATTCCTCCCACATTTTGAGACAGCTAGATTTATTCACAAAAGAAATCTTCTTCCAATGACGACCACTGGGGGCAGTGTTCAGCAACAGGGGCTATGCTCTCACTGCTTCCTGACTGTAAGTTAACGGCAGGACAAGTACTGCGGCAAAAAGATGTAGAGGATCAATTTAACTTTATTATAGACAAACTGCATCTAATCCTTTAAACAGGGAATTTAGCACTTGTGTATTTAATGCACTCAATAACCACTTAGAAGCTCACTAGCACTGAACTCTTTGTTTCCCATCTGAGTCTGTGGTGTGTCACACTGCATTTTATGCACTCTTTGCACAGAGCAGTTAAAGGAACATAATAGGCCTAGTTCTGTAAACTGCTCACCTGGATTTAGTTATGAAGTACGCAGCCCCAGCCTTCTTCTTTGTGTTGCTAACAGCGACACTGATAAACAATCATACCCCTCTGTAAATCCCCCTCCCGAGCTCTCAGTACAAGCAGGATCCCTCCTCTCCTAAGCCAACAAAGGGCTCCTGGTGCTGGGTAGATCATAATAAAATCTGGAGTGGACAGTTCACAAAACTGTTGTGGGCAAAAGCGATTTCTGTCCTGTGCAGCTAACTTCTCTGTTTACAAGCTGCTTACAGTGAAGGAATAGTTAGAAAATAGCCCCTGTTGTTGAACACTGTCCCTAGTGGTTGTCATTGGAACAGGATTTATTTTGTGAATAAATCTAGCTGTCTCAAAATGAGGGACTAATGTCTCTAAAAGATCTGAATGCGCAAAAGTGAGGAATGCACGAATGGAGCGATCTGCAAATGCAGATTGGACTTTTCACATGCAAAACTGCAGATTTATAAATGACAAATGACAATTTATTTGTGAAATATTTGTGAATAATATCTTTGCAAATTAGAATTTATTTGCAAAAAAATACTGCATGCAAGTCACAATTGGGGATTTTAAATAAATCATTTTATGTGCATCAATCCATTTATTGTTGCATCAGTTAATTTTAGTTTTGCATCAGTTAATTTTACTGAGACAAATATAGCTCCATAATGGAGAGGTTATATTCAGGGTAACTTAAAATAAGTGATGTAGAACACAGGTCAATGAAAATGAAAATGAAAATACAGTTTAAGGAAATTTTAATACAAGTAAATAACACATCCAATATTGTACATGCAGCTTATAGTGAGAATAAAAATACTCTATTTTTCATTCATTTATATTAAAGTAATCATGCACACTGCCCCTTCTGTGGCTAATCTAATACACTTTATAATTTAGATATTTTAATATAGTGCAGTCTGACTAAGTTTAAAAGAACTTGACATTGACTTTGAGCAACTTCATACAGTAAGGCTGCAAAACAATTAGCCAATTATTAATCTATTTGCATGACATAACATTTTAGTTGATAAAAGTTGATAAATTATTATATAAAGTAAATGTATAAATTCAAACTATAAATATATAAAAGTTATAAAAGTTAAATCATGATCTTTTAAACTCTTATCAGTCTCTTTATGTGTCCCCAGTATTCCTGTAAATGAGGAAACTAATTGCCTTTAGCAGCAGGAGGATGAGACTCTGGGTTAAACTCAGGGTTAGAGGAAGAAAACCTGCTCCAGACCAGATTCATTTCACAGAGCGAGTTACCTCAGCCACTGACTATGTTACTCCTCTTTGTCAGGTTTATTTGAACCCCCTTTCTGAAACAGAAAACCCATAGTTTGACTGATTTAAGATATAACAAACTCAGAGTTTTCATTTAACTTTGTGAAACTAGGCTTAACTAAACCAAGCTTTGTGAAACAGACCTGTGGTGCTACAAAAGAACCAGTGCTAGTGCAGTTAGTGTTCACATGATAATATTTGTGTAAAATATAGAATAAAATATAGAAAAATGTATTCACATTAGCGTTTAAAGGCTATAATTTTCAGGATGTTTTACAACACACTTTCCAGGACACTTTACCACACACAGCCATTGAGATTGATGGAGATTAATCTGTAAACTAACAACTCTTTTCCAGAGATGGAAACTAACTAGGTTGATAGGTTGATACCTAAATTAAAATTATATATATATATTTTTTACTACAAGTAAATCTTTAGCAAATGAGCAAAAATAGCCTGCTTTTTATTCCTGCTGGCAAAATGGGTTGTATAGTAATACAGGTATGAGCAGCAGTTACTAATATTTATAGTGGTAGCAGTAATAGTATATCAGTAATAATAGCAGTAGTACTAGGAGTAGCAGATACTGATGAGCATTGATTTTTTTCTCATGTCATAATAATATTAATTAATAATATTTTGAAGCAAGGGTGCAAAAAATATTGATATATCTTCAATATTTTATTCAGTGATACTTTATGAATATCTCTGCTGCCATCTGCTGGTCTCCTGACCTGTTTCTTTATGGCACCAGGAGAATACTAATTAAAAACGCTTTCCTTTAGGCAGATAATGTTTTTAAAGTTTTTTTTTTTTTAAAGTAATGCTGGTCTAGAGGTGACCAAGATTGGTTTAAAATAATAAATAAAAGCCTAATTGTAGTCCCTTTTAAATGGGTCAAATTTAGAGTATGTAATCTGATAGTGGCTAGTGCTCCTGCTGAATGTCTTGTACAAGTTGTAAAGGGTTTCATTTTATTTCATTTATTAACAGGAAAGAAGTATAAGCAACAGTTATGTTAATAATTAAGCCTGACTCAGTAAAAAAAAAAAAAAAAAAAAAAAAAAAAAAAAGGTTTACAGCAGGTTCCTGTTCTGCAGCACACAAAAGGAAAACCTACAATCACAACAGGAGACACTAAAGACAACAGAACATCAGAAACATCACTCCTAAAGCCCATCCACACAGAGAGAGGCCTGATTCAGAACCAGGTTTGTCAGTGGTCACAACAGGAGCTGTCCACCAGAAACTGCCTGTGCGCTTTTTTGAACTGTGGGAGAGAAGTCATTGTCCTAATGTGGTGAGGAACTGTATTCCACACTTTGGTGAAGGTGTGAAAAAAATACTTTTGCCCATATCTGTTTTTAAAAGCTGGGACAGGGAGAAGTTCCTGGGAGCAAGCTCTTGTCATGTGGTCATGTCCATAGTTCATAGCTGGGAGGAGAGCAGTCAGAGCTGGTGACAGAAAGTTGTGTTTTATCTCCTCAAATAAACATTAATGGCATAACAGGTTATATAATTTTGAAAGGTAAGAGCATTTGCCTGAAGCAATGCTGTGCAGTGATGAACCCATCCACGAAGTCTTTTATGGATCTTAAAGGCTCTGTTGTAGAGTCTGGCTACTGGTTCTGTGACATCATTAGTGGTGAGGGACCAGACGGGAAGACAGTACGAGATGATTGATAGAATTACTGCATGTAAGTAGGTTTCAGATACAGCAACAGGTAAGGTCTGATTTTGTTGTAGACATATAACATTAAAATTGTTAAATTGGCAAATGTCAAAATCAACCAGAGCTGTATAAGTCACCCTTAAAGTTATGCAAATACCTTTGTAGCCTGTGACAGTGTGACTGGCCAGTTTCTTAAAGTGGATTTGTCAAAGTTACATGGATTAGTGTCAGATTTTATATCCTGTTTTTAAACTTTAACTTTACAATAATTAGAGCCAGGTGCAGAGTCTGGCCTATAAAAAGTTGGCTTGCAAGGTTTTTAAACTTGCACGGATATTGCCTGTCATGTAACATTATTTATGCCTTTTCAACAACAGCACATAAATCTGTCTGAAATATTTTTGGCCTTTTATCTATCTATCTTTATATTATTCTTGTTAGTTTGTCATGAAATTATTCTCTGTCATCTTTAAATTCATCTTTCTAATGGAGAGGAAAAGTAAGATAATGTATTTAAAATATTCAGTAGTTTTGACTTTGATGTAACTTCATGCTGGTAGTTTTAGTCTAAATACAGAGGTGGAGTACTACTCCAAATCTGTACTCAAGTAAAAGTACTGCCACTTTAAAATATCTAATACTACTCAAGTAGTAATTAGTTTACTTAGTAGAAAGTTCTGCATTTACTGCTAATTACAAGCACTACTACATACACTATTAATTACTAAGGTCAACTGCTATTACAACTTCAATTACTACTACTGTTACTACTTTTATTATTATAGCTTTTTTTAAATACATTTTTTCTAAGTAAAAGTACGCTTAAAAATGTTTTCTCATAAAGTATATTACTATAACTAGTCTAATGTACAAAGTAATGTATTGCTTGAGTAAAAGTATTTTGTCACTTTCCACTGGTAAACATCATTGGGCTTAGTAATACAGTACAACATTAAGTAGTATTGTTAATTATTCATTAAAGGCTGCTCACAGTAACTGTCAGTGTAAATGTTTTACTGTAAATAATAATTAGAAACTATGTTATGCTCAGATGTTTAAGTGAGACGCATTGAAGCTCTGCTGTCTGCTAGGACAGGACAGTCCTACTTTGGACAAATTAATCTCCAGCAAAGATGACTTAGATCAACTTTGAAAAACACTAAGATGAAAACCCATAAAATGATTACGGACGGCGGCCAGAATGACAAGTATTATCAACAAAAATTAATCAGGTGCATCTTTTCATGAACTCAATTAATAATGTGCAACAACGGGCTCTTTTTTCCCTGGAATGAAAATTAATTAGCAGGGGAAGGTCACTCGGAGATGCTGACATCACTCATCAGGCCGCCGTGGCACTTCTAATTATTTGTCTTCCAGGCTTGGCTGATCAAAAATTATTGCCATACCTGAGCAACATTTAGAAAAAAAAGCTTTGTTTAAACCGCTTTTAATTAGACCTGCTATTTGATTAATGCCGTGCAAGCGCTTAGGATCGGCCCTCTTATCAGCATTTCTGACAAGTTTGGCTGGCTATTGTTGTGTGAAAGACGTTTTACTGATGCTAACCGACTGTTTAGTATCTAATTCGTTCACTTTAGTCGCAATTAAAAGCTATTTACGGCGAGGTCACTTGTTGATATTGATATAGATGTAGTAAAACTCTGACAAAGCATGTGATTCAAGTGTGGCATTAAGGAAATAATAACATGTTACATTTATGATACTGTGGCTACTATTACAAGCATCATATCACACATTAGTAGTCATGTTTTGGTTTGTGAGTGAGTGTAGCTCCAGGATCACATCATTTATTGCATATTTGTCAGGCTTAATTAATAAGAAAAGACAAAGGTCACGCTAAGCCAACATGATTACCTAACCCTTGGCTGATAACATATCTTGCTGCTACTGGGCCCCTGCATAGTACAAAGACGTGTTCCCGCACAGTGTTGTGACTAAGCCTTATCAAGCTCATGCATTTCTGCCTAGTTATTGCGCGGGACTCATTGCCTGAACTATCTTCAACCTCGTACTACATCAATTCACATTACCTGCAAATTAGCAAAGTTCTACTTTCAAGCACACACTGCATTTGATCCAAATAGACTCTAAATGCCATTTCTGTTCCTATTAACCTACGGATCGGTGTGGCAGATATTTTCATGAGGTTGCCTGGGAAAAAACACAGGGCTAATGGCTTGGTTGTGACAGCGCTATTCATGATGATTTATGATTCTGTGTTTAAGTTGATTACTCCACTGCTGACTCGGAATACTATTTCAATTAGTGCACTGAAGGTCACTCCACGAAATCCCTCCATAATCTATTCCTATTAACACTAATGCGCCTAGTATCCATATCTGTTCACCCTTGTTGATTCAAATCATCCCCACTCCTAACGGCCAGCTTGTTTACCAGTTTACTGGTTCGGACGTATCCTAGATGGTAATTTTCTCTCCTCCGTGTATCATTAATGTCTTCAGACATGACACATGGCTAGGAGGGACATCTCAATAGAGCTTGGCTGCATTTTTATGGCTTTTATTATTTCTAATTTGTTTTACAGATCAAGTGATATTTATGCTGAATGAAATTGATCCTGAAAGCCCTATAGGCAAATGCAGTAATATTGTGAGGTTAGGAAAGCAACAACCCCCTATTACTTGTCATCATGAGAACCAAAATAGCCTCGGTGTGATCAAAATTTTAGAGGTCTAAATTAATTTTACATCACTTTCATTCATACTCCCACTCACCCATGCAGAGGAGGAAATTAGCTACCTGTATTTAATCTAATATGTTCCCACTGTAAGCGCTGGTGGACATGATAGACTTAATCAGTTCACACTGAATCAAATAGCTCACCAGACAGTGCTTAGTGATGAACAAGTATGAAGACACGCTTTGAGTTTAACTTTGAGTTCAAGAACACTTGAAGCCTACTTTTCCTTTGCAGAATACCTGACTTGTGTTGTAGGTACAGGATCAGGATTATGCATGATCACTTTCACAAAAAAACATTAATGACTGATGGTTTAGATGATTTTGGTAAGGATTTGGAGTTAATATTTTAAAAGCAGAAATGGTTGAAGAGTTCTGTTAGAGAAGCTGTCCGTGTGTCTTTTGGCACTTTTTGTGCTTGTCTCATTAGCTGATATGACAATAATAGAATATCACAAGATTAGTCAAGAAAAGTTGTTTTTCTTATGATATAGATAGTCAAAATACACTCACTGGCCAGGTACACCTTGCTAGTACCGGGTTGGACCCCCTTTTGCCATCAGAACTGCCTTAATCCTTCGTGGCATAGATTCAATAAGGTACTGGAAACATTCCTCAGAGAGTTTTGTCCATATTGACATGATAGCATCATGCAGTTGCTGCAGCTTTGTCGGCTGCACATCCATGATGCAAATCTCCCGTTCCACCACATCCCAAAGGTGCTCTATTGGATTGAGATCTTGTGACTATGGAGGCCATTTGAGTACAGTGAACTCATTGTCATGTTCAAGAAACCAGTCTGAGATGATTCGAGCTTTAGGACATGGTGTGTTAACCTGCTGGAAGTAGCCATCAGAAGATGGGTACACTGTGATCATAAAGGGATGGACATGGTCAGCAACAATACTCAGGTCGGCTGTGGCATTGCAACGATGCTCAATTGGTACTAAGGGGCCCAAAGTATGCCAAGAAAATACCCCCCCACCATTACACCAACACCACCAGGCTGAACCGTTGATACAAGGCAGGATGGTTCCATGCTTTCATGTTGTTGATGCCAAATTCTCACCCTACCATCCGAATGTCGCAGCAGAAATCGAGACTTATCAGACCAGACAACTTTTTTCCAATCTTCTATTGTCCAATTTTGGTGAGCCTGTGCAAATTGTAGCCTCAGTTTCCTGTTCTTAGTTGACAGGAGTGGCACCCGGTGTGGTCTTCTGTTGCTGTAGCCCATCTTCCTCAAGGTTCGACGTGTTGTGCGTTCAGAGATGCTCTTCTGCATACCTCGGTTGTAACAAGTGGTTATTTGAGTTACTGTTGCCTTTCTATCAGCTCGAACCAGTCTGGCCATTCTCCTCTAACCTCTGGCATCAACAAGGCATTTTCACCCCCAGAACTGCCGCTCACTGGATATTTTCTCTTTTTCGGACCAATCTATGTAAACCCTAGAGATGGTTGTGAGTGAAAATTCCAGTAGATCAGCAGTTTCTGAAATACTCAGACCAGCCCGTCTGGCACCAACAACCATGCCATGTTCAAAGTCACTTAAATCACCTTTCTTCCCCGTTCTGACGCTCGGTTTGAACTGCAGCAGATCTTCTTGACCATGTCTTGCTGCCATGTGATTGGCTGATTAGAAATTTGCGTTAACGAGCAGCTGGACACCTGTGCCTAATAAAGTGGCCGGTGAGTGTAGATTAACAATGTGTAAAAATATTTATGTGAAAACATAAAAAAATAAAAAAATAAAAAAAATAAATTAATGCTTGTTTGTAAGAGATCAGCAGGTGACCGCTAGGACTTTTCAAGGCGCTCAGGTCAGGTCGGGTTTATGTGTGGAAGGAAGTCAGCACCATTAGAATAGAGTCTATAGCAACAGTGCCAAAATAAGAACACAAACTTAATATAACTGCAGGAGTGGTATTTAATTGATTGAGTCCTATACTAACTATGGGCCAGATTTATCAAAGGTTTGTGTGCACACTAAATGAATAAGATGCGCTAAAATTGGAGCAAACTCAGGACCAGCTGAGGTTAGCGTCTCTCATAAGAGAACGCTATAACGAACGCAGTGCAAATTTTGCACTGGTGACTTAATGAACATGTAAAACAATGCGTTCTTGCCAGAACACGCAAAATTCAAGGCATGGAAAAGGCAAATGATGTTGGTTTGCAGTCGCAAAGTTTGATTTTGTTTGATTTATCACATGTATGGGAGCTAAATCTGCGTGTAAATTTAGCATGTTGGAGAAGCAGGAGCAAAAGTTTTACGGAGGAAAGAGTGCAGCTTTTAGTGCACAGATGGGCCATTGAAAATAAGTTATAATGCTCTAACAGGGCATATTTACAAAGATATAACACTAACGTGTTGCTTTGAAGTCAGAGGAAACAAAGAAATGGACTTTACCTGCGACACTTTCTTGTTTCTCTCACGCTCCCCTGAACTTCAGCCTTTACAGGTCCTGTCTCTGGGCTTTCAGTCTGTTCCAGGTAAGCTACTTTTAAATCCTTACAGTGAGATTAAGCAGTCTTTAAACGCTGCGTACAGGCTACATGATGACAGTGTCAGTCCTGTTGTGTTTATCCCATTGCCTCCCAATGCTCGCTGTGATGCTTGATTGACAGCTGCTCACAGTGGATTGAGGCTGCGCTGCTGTTTAATGTATGACACTGGTCTACAAGCAAAATGCTTCCGGAACAAAAGTAGTGAAATTTTTCTTGGATTAGGTCACTAATAAAGAAAAAGTAAGTCAGAAGTGCAGATTGGCTTTAGTTTCCAAGAAACAGTATTGGGTCAAAATAGGAAATTTATGCAAAATAAGGCAAAAACAGTAGTTTATCAGAAGGTACAGCGTGTCTATCAGCAACCAGTTCTATCTGAAAGCCTGTCTGCACATTCCAATACATTCATTTTAATATGTCTAGAGTTTTGACATAAAATGTTTTGTTTTTATTTGCAGAAATCTCTCTCTTATAAGTGGACAAAATGCATGCATGTAGAGAAATTAAATATTTTCAAAATATAAATGTTATTTTTAAGCAAAAATGCCTAAATCTATTGTATAAACAGATGCGATTTTGATGTGAAACAACACCATTCAATATCTTGAATACATTAGCTAACCAGCACAGTTATCAATTGATTTTCAGTTCATCTCAAAATAAATGAGATTTAGCCACTTTTATCTCGGGAAGCAGATCGAGTCCAAAAATTTGTAGACCAGTGTGACCAGAGGACATTGAAAATATTTTAAATTTTTATATTTATTTGATTACTATGGAAGACTATTTCCGCCACTAGAAAAGAAAAATTGTAGATTTTTTCCCCCTTTTTTATGAACACTATTTTCATAATTATCTCATACATAATTATGATTTAGTATCTTAGAATTATGACTTAGAATCTCATAATTCTGTGAAAATGTCACAAAATTATGACTTAGTATCTAATAATTATGAGAGATTCTCTCAAAATTACAAGAAAACATCTCATTATTATGACTTAGTATGTCAGTATATGAGAAAACAATTATGACCTAGAGATACTAAGTAATAATTATGAGATAATTTCTCATACTTATGAGATACTAAGTAACAATTATGAGATAATTTCTCTTAATTATATCTTCTCATAATTATGAGATATTCTCTCATGATTTCTCATAATTATTATGTGATATTTTCTCATAATTATGAGAAAATAGTGTTCATGAAAAAGGAAAAAAAAAGTATTTTTTTTCTCTTCTAATGGCCATAAGTCACCATCAGCACTACATTTAGCCGACTTACTACATTTTATATGTGTTTGAAGTGTTAGTGGCTCTCACAGACATTGAATAGGATACTTTACCTTTCCTCTGTATCTCCAGTGTGGGAAACTAAAGTAAACTAAAGTCATGTGACAGTGGACAGTGCCAGAATGGTATGAGACAAGGATTTAACAAGGACTGACTACACAAAGTGAATAGAACAAAGCGAAATGCATTGCAAAGAAATTATTATTCCTCAAAGACAACTACAGTCAGCGTTATCCTGTTATGAGACTGGACTCTCATGTTGACTTTTGCATTACATCACTGCGGGGAAAGATGTAGTCAGAGCTGATCAGCATTGCTCCCTTTATTGGCGTGTGTTATGCTCTTGCAAAATTCTCATTTACATATCAGATTTGCCGCAGCAATTACTTGCTCAGTTTCTTCTAGTATATCACACGCAACATGCCCACAAATAGCAAACACTATTTTTCAATCTGCACTCGCAATTTAGCACCCATCTTAGTAAATATGGCTCTATGTGTATTCCATATTTGCCTGTGTTAGTTCAATAGTTTCAAAGTACCAATTATATTTTAGAGCCAGGTGTTATCAGCCACAGCAGGCCTTCTCAGACCAGAGGACAGGAAGCATCCTTTTTTGAGCGAAGGGTAAAAGTGCTGACATTGTCACCAGTTGATGGGACTCTATCTAAAGGATAGGTGAAAACACTTGGGCACACTGACATCAATTTTCAAGATGATTTAACTCCATGCTCCTGTGTTGGAGGAAAGAAACTTCAGAGGCCTGATTTACCTCTGATGACAGCCACGCGGCCTCCGAAACAATGTTTCCAAGGCTACTGGCAAATGACGAGTGGTCACGTCTGTACGGCTGTCCCCATTGGTTTGATTTATGTGACCGGGATCCAATAAAAATGGCAATCAAATCAACCCAGCCACTTTACAGGTAGAGGGCTGTCTGATTGAGTTGTCGAAGGCATGGCTGAGGCTCAGAATGATTATGCGAGGAAACGGAGAGGGGTCCATCTTTCCGCACCCAACAAGGACACCATACATCTCTCCATGCAGCTTTCCCACTCCACTGTGAAATGTATCCAAAATAACTGCACACCTACTGCTCGCCTGCCTCCCCTCTCTGAAGGTTATTTGTCGTCTGAAGGACTCGAGCTGTCAGTGCATGATGAATACCATGTACACAGACAAGAGCAGCGTCAGGTCCAGGATTAGCCGGAAAAATCACTGATCTGTGAATAACCTAAAAAAGAGGAGCTGAAGATTAGCAATGATGCTTTTAGGAATGATCCATCAAACTCAACTACCTCAGTCACTCAAATGAATCATCGCACTTGATTCTTTAACCCAGGCGAAGTGCGTGTGACTGCCACGCTGCCTGCAGGTCACCGAGATCATTTCGAGGATGTTTATTAAATCAGTGCTATCAATTTTCTTACTGATCATCTTTTATCTATCCTGTCCTTGGGGATGAGTCAAGCACACAGTGATGTTAAAGGTTGCTGTATTCAACTTATATCTTTTCCTTTCAACCTCTAGAGCTCATGGCAATATTGAATTACAGCCCATTGCTGTAACATACAAATTGGTATGTGAAATATGCCCCATATTGAGAGGGCCTGTCACTTCTGTGAACTCCCCTGTTAACTGAGCTACTGTATAACACAGAACAAAAAAATGAGCAAACAATTATCCCGTGAACTATTTGCTTTAGCTTTGAACTAATGACAACTGAGGCAGGCCTGTTTACTGTCACAACCAAGCACACATTGAGGAAGTAAATTGGATCAAAGTACAAGCAGCTGCTTAAGTACTTACTCGCTTCGATAAGCACACTGAAATCACCATCATTGTTGCATTAGAGTGACTTGCTTCAGTCACCGCCAGGAAAGCCGTCAGGAAGAGGAGAGGGGAGCTGATAGTGGAGCAGCACCATGTGTCAAGACTGAGCCTCTGGCTATTAGCCAGGCGCAGAAAAAAACAATTGAACAAAACTGTGCTCGTATTGTGTTGGGAACATAATCACCTTGTTAGAGAACAGAATGCACTGCACAAACGGCACCGGCGCATTGTCTGCAATAATGATTAACCACATGGAATTGAACCAAATCTGTCATCCAAATATTAACATTGGTTAAGTAACCACTTTGTTTTATAGATAAACTTCCAGAACATGTCACTGTGACTACTTACTCTTAGGGTTTAAAATCTTGATTCTACATTATTCTTTTATTTGCTTGAATATATATATTTCGGCCTTTAAAGCGGTATTAGCAGGACAGAGATTTGACAGGAAATCATGGCAGAGACATTCAGCAAATCGCTGGAGTCTGGACACAAACCCACAACACAGAGGTGAGCTATAGTTGCTCTGTATGCACTGCACGTTCTACCAACTGAGCTATACCGTGGCACAAATTTACATCACTTATGTCACTGGGCAAGATACTTCACCCACATTGCCCTCTCCAGTCACACTATGTGGCTGGTTGCAACAGGAAGAGCATCTGGCGTGAAAACCTGCCAAATCACCACGTGACAGGTTTGCTGTGGTGACCCCAAATAAATAAAGAGAGCAGGAAAAGCTAAAAAAACAATCCAATAGTTTAAGATAGAGAAATACTGTGTTTAAGTCATATAAAAGGGGTCTAATCATAAAATAATATTTCTAAATGTTGTTATATTGATAGCTATGACAACATGGAAGCAGTGAGGCCTTTCAGGGTCAAGGCAGAATGAAAACAGAAATATCTGATCCAAGGATCCACATGACATCATCTGAAGTTTCCACTGAACTCTGAAGACCTTTCCTTTTCAGCAATGAGGAGACAAGGAAAGTTCAAGGATTGAGCAAGTCAGTCGGACTAACATGCAATGGAACAGGAAATAGCCATTCATTGATTTTGTGTGTGTCCAGAAAGATCAATTTTATTCTTCCTTTGTTTTCAGACTACAATGCACTAAAGCTCTCACAGCAGCAGGATGTGTTTCTTACAAGCCTGGTCCAAATGAAGCTATAAATCAAGTGTTGGAGCAGAAACACATAATGTCATCCCCCATAGACCACATACAGTACAATACCTCACCTCCAACTATTCAGCTCTCAGTCCGTCTGTACAAACAGCCTGACAATGTCCGACAATCTAATTAATATCACTGTCAAAACAACCAAACAGGCTCCGAGGGCTCAAAGCATATTTTATTTGTCATTGTTTTATGGGACACTCATTTAAGGGTGTCTTTTATTCATTTATGATGGCTCTTATCTAGCCTTAACATCACCGTTGTTTTGCAGTTTGCTGATTAAGTTTGCGTGTGCATGTGTGCGTGTCCACATTTACTGACACTTCTTTAATTGTATTGCTCCGGCGCTATCTGAAGTTAACTCGTAAAAGTGAAGTCTCAAGCAGATTCTCAGAGTCAGCCCCTATTTAAGATTCATAGAAAAGACCATCCAGCCCAATCAATATCTACTTGAGATTTAAGTTGCATTATGTGTCCCCTTCACAGGCATGATTTAAAACATCAGCACAAAGTATTCTTAATTTTATTGCCCGCCGTAAATTAAAATTAATGACGCTGACATCCACAATTAACAATGAAAAATGCAGATTCCTATAATTACTTTAGCTACGATATTGTTTTCCCGACGCGGCTCAAGGTGCTCCTCAACATTCAGTAAAACACAAAAAGACAGCTTCATTACATTTTATTTGCTATAGGAAACAAAAAAAAAGGACTCGGAACAAAAATCCACAGCTCATTTGGGAATATCGCGCCATGCATAATTAAGCAAATTTGATTGGAATTAAGCATGACTTCTTTTGGTTGGGTTTTAATGAATGCAAATCAGGCATCTACATCCCTAAGATTAATTTCAGCCAATTAAAAAACAAAGCTTGTTGGAAAGTGTAAAAGTGTTCAAAGCAGGGCAGCAAAGCACTCCCCCCCCCCCTTCCTTCCCTCCTCCCCTCACCCCCGTCCTCTACTCATCTCATCTTCATAACTTGCACTCAGGAGAATCCCCCCTCAACTTTGATCATTAGCA
Organism: Bostrychus sinensis; assembly: GCA_020698575.1. Classification (NCBI taxonomy): domain Eukaryota; kingdom Metazoa; phylum Chordata; class Actinopteri; order Gobiiformes; family Eleotridae; genus Bostrychus; species Bostrychus sinensis. Next base: position 20,139,380 of record CM036240.1, on the reverse strand, counting down.
TGAAGTTACAGGCAAACAGTGTGAATTCAAATGTGACAAAAATCAGGACTGGCAATATTATCATAAAAAACTGGCCATATTCAATAACTATGTTGAATATTGCAATAGTGTTTCAGTGGGATGGCAAAATTTGGATATCATTTTTGATATAGCAAAATAGCAGTCCCCACATACCATGTCTTTTTGATCTACAATAAGGGCAAAATCTAAAAACAAAACAACCAAAAAACAAACAAACATTAAAACAAAAAATACACAGAAGTGCCCATATAATCTTGCCTTGGGAAGAGGGAGGGAGGATTTGAGAGGAAAGGCGGAGTTTCACGTATTTACGTAGTATGGTGAAACCAAGCATTTTCAGCTCTTGGGAAGGGCATTGCCTCAGCATACAGTATTACACAAACATACTTGAATTAAACAAAATACATCTCCAGGTTTTTGAGGTGGAAACATTCTAACATGGTAAATAGCTCAGAAAAGTCAATCTAAGCTAAGGTAATTATTTTCCTGTAACATGTGGAATATCCCAGGCCAGTGTAGCAGTCAGGAGGAACAGAGAAGATGTAAGACGTTTTCTTCATGCAGACCCTAAGTGCATTTATTTTCCACCCCCGAGTTACCTTGACAAGACAAGGACAAAGTTTAAAAACAAAGTGCACAACTCCTAACCTGCAGCCTTCCCTACATGTAGCACAGCCACTAATGGGAGCAGCCTTTTATAGCAGGGCTCATCAATTTAGGATTATCCACGCTGGAGCCCAGGTAAGTACAGGTAGGTGTAATTCTAGTTCTAAATACAATGACAAAATACATTTTTAATCGCTTTTACAAAAATACAATCTTTATTAAGTGAGCAGTAAACTGAGTTTAAAATAGATTAGATATATCTTTGAGTAGAAACTTCAAACACCCCTCTCTCACATATCACATGGACTGTTCCAGAAACTTCTTAAGGCGCTCTGGCCACGTGGGGGACTCTTTTATCTGGAACACCTAAAGAAACCAAAAAGACAGACACAGGTACACACCGCAAAAAAACACCACTAGAAAATGTACGTTATATAATATATAAACTTTTCTCTTTATTTTTCCAGGCCTAATGACACATTTGCTGCTGAGAGCATAATTAACAATAAATATTTTACCAAAATTAACAGTGTGCCTGTCTATTTATGCCCCACATTAGGTAATGAACTTTGTGTATTTTGACTAAGTAAAAAAAAAAAAAAAAAATAATAAAAAAAAAAAATCCAGATTTAGTGGTAAATTTAGCCTTGTTTTAGTTCTGGTTTAATTTTTAAGTTTTACTTTGACACAATTTTGAAGTAAATGCATGGTCTTGTATTTTTGGTTTAATTTAATAAAAATAAATGTTGAATTCAGTTAACTTACTACGACAAAATAGTTTAAAGAAATGTCCCTAATCATATCGCTATCGTAATATTCAACATATACTTAACACTCATCATGTTTTTCCTTATATTGTGCAGCCTTATTTAACATAATAAAGACTAAACTGAGGACTTAATCACGATTGAATCAGGACTGTGTAACACTTTTAAAAATATTTTTTATTTGGTCACAACACAATTTCATTGAAGACTGTGATGGGACACCTCCTTTTGATAATGTAAATCTCTGTCTAGTGGAAGACCATAACATTACTGCAATACATTTAGTTGCTTATGATATGGTTAAGTATTTACTGCCGACTACTGTCATCAAACCTGCTGCTTCAAAACCAGGACCCTCTGATTGCATAGGGAGCGTTCTACTCACCAATTGACAGAGAAAAGTAATAAAAGTAATAAAAAGTAAAGTAAAAGTATATTATAGAAAATGCACTTAGAAAGTAACTTTTCTTCCAAAAATGTAAAACATATGTTAAAGTATCTTGTCATTTTCCACCACTGCATAAACCATTTCTGGACTTTTAAATATGTCTTTGTTATGGCATTTTGACAGCACAAAATATGACAATTATTCTGCATTAGTTTTCCCACAATAATGTTGCCCCAACCTCAAATCAACCTTTATCAGTGTTCAAGAGTGTTCAATCCATCTGACTTAAGCACTCAGGAGATCTCATCGCACCATTTTCCATGTGAAGGCACCAATGCACACCAGGCCAGTGACAAATAATGCAGCTCAGTCCAATAACAAATGTCAGAGCCTGCCACTGTCTATGGCCCAGGTTGTCTCATTATAACAACCTTACATTACCCTCCATCTTAAGGCTTATGAATAGGGAAACATTTATAACTAACAGATCTCATCGTAAAACTGGCATTTACTGTAGAATAAAAATATGTATTGCATGTTTTGTGTAATGTCATAAAATGCAAATTATCTAATATCTATTTAAATATATTAAAATATATAGAGTGCATAGTGGCAGAGCAGTTAGTGTTCTCGCATCCCAGCAAGGAGATTGTGGGTTCCATTCCTGGCCGACCAACACAACATCACACAAACTCTCTGGGTGGAGTCTGCATCTCCTCCTTGTGTTACCATGGGTTCTCTCCGGGATCCTTCTACTCTCCAAAGACATGCATGTGTTAAGTGAATTGGTGACTCTAAATTGCCCCTAGAGAATGAATGTGAGAGTGAATGGTTGTCTGTCTGAGTTTGTCTCTGTGTCAGCCCTGAAACAAGCTGGCCCCTGTCCAGGATGTACCCCACCTAACGCCCAAAGTTACTGGAATATATACTATTTTACATATATAGTTATATATAGATAGATAGATAGATAGATAGATATAGATATAAACTTGGAAAGAGACAGTTTTAAAATTCTTGGTTTTTTTTTTTTTTTTTTTTTTTTGACATTTAATGAAATATTTTGAAGAAGGGGATTCTGTATATCTCATTTTGCGTTTCAGTAAATTTGAGAAAACGTCAATTAGCCATATTTTAAGAAGTTAAATGCCCAGTACATCAGGATAGAAATAATATATCATCAAGTCCCTCAGTAAAAGTCTCATATAATATGTAGTTAAGCATAAGACTAGCAAAATAGTGTGTATAGTGCAGCTGAAGTGTAGATATCTGACGACTGATAGTGTGAGAAAACGCTCACTTTGAAATAACAGCTTTTGAAGTTTCAGCCTACAGTATGTAGACACAAGCAGACAAAATGTAATGAAATAAACACCTTCATGTGTAATTTGGACATTTTCTTAACTATATTATGCAAAATTGACTTTTCCAAGCTTTCTACCATGTTATAATGTTCCTTCATCAAAAACATACCTGGAGTTGTGTTTTGCCTCATTTGATTAATCCTGTATTCTCTAGCAAGGCCTTTCTGAGGCTTCAAAACACTTTGTTCCACAAAGCCCCACCCACTCCAGGAAACACTAACCAATTAACAAACCTTCTACATCCAGTTGTTCTCATTCTTCTATCCAAAAAACTGTTTACAGCACTGTTTCCACTGATTCTTCACATCTCTTTTTCATTGTGTAGTATCATACAGAACATTTAAGGAAGTTGTGTGTGTTCACAAGACCACAGCTCTCTACTCTCTCTTGCACACTGCTGCCCTCTTCACCTGTTTATGGTGACCATGAAGGGCAAGTCACACCAATAAAATCAAAACACGCAAACAAAAATGGAAATGCACACACAAATTTGAAAGCACGCACACAAATTCAGAAACACACACACAAATATGAAAACAAACACACAATTTAGAAAACACACACACAATTTGGGATCTTGCACACAAATTTGAAAACATGCACACAAATACAAAATCATGTACACAAATATGAAAACACGCACACAAACTGAAACACTACAACAAAAACTAAAACACTACTGCCAATGAGATTAAGGAAAAGGTGATCCCATGATTGGTATCCACTTTAATAAAATATACACCCAAGTCTTTAAAATTTGTTTTAGAGTTTGTGTGTGTTTCCAAATTTGTGCATGTGTTTTTGTATTTGTATGTTTTTGTATGTGTGTGTGTGTGTGTGTGTTTCCAAATTTGTGTACGTATTTTTGTATTGGTGTGGATGTTTTTAAATGTGTGTGTGTGTGTGTTTGTATTTGAGTGCATCTTTTTGTATTTGTTGGTGTGACTGGCCTTTCAGGGCCACCATACCTCTTTCTTTATGGCAGCAGTAGAGTGCCTCCTAAAACATTTTATTTAAGTCCCATAGTGTTTTCAAAGGTTGTAAAACATTCAGTTCTAGAGGCGACCAAAAGTGGTTTAAAATGTGATCAAAAGCATAATATAACCAAAACAAACAAACAAAAGTAAACAAGCAATAAGTTACTGTGTTTTTCAGACCTACTGTATATCATTTCAGTATGCAGGAGCAATAAATAAATCCTAATTATTTGAATAGTCTTAAGATTGAGGGCAAGCAGGCACCTTCGGGCTAATGCTAATCTGCCTGCACACGACTCACCCAGCGCACTTGCACATTGATTTGATCTCCCACATCAAAAGACAAACAGTGGTTGCAAGTCAGCACTTCCCTAGTCAATGTCATTCCTTGAAGTGATGCCCCAGTACACATGCATCCCGACAGGCCTCAGGAGGGACTATAGAGTATTAGGCAATCAAATCTATTGGCATTTCTTTAAAGGAGATTCATGCTTGGAGGAGAGAGCAAAAGTGAGGAAAAGTGTCTCCTCTCCATTCACCTGCTATAGTCAGAAGCTTGCTGTGTTTATATTGCATTAATCCCTCTGTCTATACCTGTTACCGAGCTCTCATTAATGTTGTCTTTTAACATCAAGTATCCAGCAGAGTGGGGGGAATAAGTTGAGAGTGCTCAGAACTCTGTTGAAAGTTCAAAGCACGGCTAGAAACCAACCCCTTTATGTGTTGCCTTAATCATTCAAAAAGCCCGTCCTCGTATGCCACTTGCGTAGCTCTTCCATATGACGAGAAGAATTAATATTTGGCCTCTGATGCATTCGCTTTTGAAAGAATAAAGGAATGTGAAGGAAAAGCATTATCTATTCAAGGAGCGCGGGGAATTCTCGGACCGCGTCTCAGTTCAGTTGTAGCTGCTGCGTCTCATTTTGTCTGTTGCAGATCACAGAGCCCGCAGACGGCTGTGTTTCTGAGGGAGAGACGGAGAGTGGCAAATTGTACTGTTTTATTAGAACCCTGTGGGAGAGTTTTGTGGAGGCAAGGCATGCTATTGAGCCTATTTGCATCATGCTAGCGGTGAATAGATATGATAATATTGTGATACACTGGAATCACTACAAAAGTGGTTTATGTGATGAGGTTCTGTAGAGACTGGCTGTGCCCTGCATGAAATATAAATGATAACACTACGCTTACTTTTACAGTAACCACTAGACCTATAAAGGATTTATAGTAAAGAAAACGATACTTATTTAACTTTTTTTTTTTTTTTTTATCATACTTAACTACACTTATTACTATACTTATAAATATAAAATTTGATTTGATTCTTACAGTGTTACCCTTTATTCATGGGACTAATATTTAAAAAAACAATAAAAATTGTGACCCAACTTATTTTTTGTATATTTTCTTGAATTTTTGTGTCCTGTTTAGTATTTGTGTTTCAAAGTGTTATTCCCTTTTCAGTATCTTTTTTTACTTTGAGGTTGTGACCAATGGTTTGGGAGCCACTGCTTTAGAAAATTATTAATATTAACACATGTAACAATAAATAGACATGTGAGTAAAAAATATTAATAAATAAAAAAACAAACATTTTCATCTCATATCATTTGCACACACGTATTTCAAGAAATCTGTAGACTATGCTTTATCTCATTTTGGCAAATTACTTGTATTCAGTAAATGCAGTCTCCAATTTCTGCTGCATAGAAATAAAGAATAATTTACAATGGCCTGAGTTCATTAATTAACATTTAGAATCTTTGTTAAGGTAAAGTTATTGTTTCAAGAGAGGAAATGATGAAATCCACATTTGCACACAGCATTTTTGCTATTTTATAGTATTCAGTGTCTATAGAGAAAGAGAAATGTACATGGTCAGTTCCTTAAATGTGCTCTTAATTATCATAAGTCTGCCTAATGATTTTTTTTTCTTATTAGAAAGGTTTAGAAACAGCACCATTAAGCCTTACCCTGCTTTGTGTCTATGTCCTCCTATATACTATATTTTTTTTAACTTTTTCACAGGTTCACAGGTGCAGCAGAAAATAATCAGAAGGCAGAAGAGCAGACGACCATGACAGTTCTTCAGGTATCCTTGGCGGTTCAAGACCATATGACCTCACTATTTCAGTCCACTAAACAGTAAAGGGCATTTTCACATTACATATGATTGCACCAGACTATTAAATATTCACAGGGCTCAAAAATATGCTTTACCTACATTTTTATACAGCATAATAGCAGAGCATAACTTATAGTTACCACTTGAAAGTGACTGGTGGAAATAATGATTATTTCACTCCTGTTCTCCATCATTTGTTCTATTCCCATTCTATTTAGTGTTTGGCTATTGTTAGTGCTTTCCTGGTTTAATACATTAACTCTGACGCCTTAGGCTTTTCATTTTATTCAGCAAACCCTCATCGCTATAGACTTGGCCTTATGCTTACTTTATGCACCAGGGCCCACACATTCAAGTTCAGTAGAGCAGACCTATACGCCTTTTGAAGCATTCGGGCTGCATTATTATGAAAGTATAGTGTTCGTACATTTGTAACTGCAATTGCAACTCAGCCATCGGTGTAAAATTTGCCATTCTCTGTTCGGTGAATGCAGCGAGATCGAGAGAGAGGAGAAACGTGTAGCCTTTATTTTCACACATAATAACACAACAGAGAATATTATTCCACGGCTGAAATGAGTGAAAGGCTATTCAGTACATTTGTTTCAGGCCGTCCTACAAAAAAGTGTGAGTATTGCGAACAAAGCCTTTAAAACATTCTACGCTCTCAGCTGTGTCTTTTAAAAGCACTTAATTAATTTTCATTAAACTGCTTTGAAATATTTGAAAAGAGGTTACCGTGAGGGGAGAAGAAAAAAAAAACTCTAGGTGTAGGACTAAATTGTGAGATGTTACCGAGAGGAGGGAAGCCCAAGGGACAAGCGGGAGGACAATGCTGTCTCTTGGGAGAATTTTATGCTGCTGAAGTGAATTTGAATACATAAAGGAGAACTGGGCAAGATAGAGAGAGGGGGGTACAACATCGCCTGTGTTCCCCTGGTCCCTTGTGTGGGAAACGCAGCAGATTACCCACACTTTCTTTTTGCCTTTTCTCAATTATTAATGTGAATTTTCAGATCTACAATTGCTCGGGAATGTCATGTTTTAACACTTTGCTCCTCTCAAGAATTCATTTCCAAATCGACAGAACTACTGTTGCTCCGGTGAGGTGCCGGCATGCGCTGCCTGAACAAAATCGTCACACGTTTCTCCCTTGTTAGTTTCCGTCTACCTGCCAGCTACACATCTTAGAACCTCAGCAGATTTTCATAACATTTGAACAGCTTTGGGCCAGAAAAAAAAAGATCTTATAGCACACATTCTTTTAAACAAAGCTAAACCTTAAGAGGATATTTAACTGTGAAACCTCACTTTGATCAAAGTTATTAGGAGCAAACTAGAAGAGATCGTAGTATCCATTTGTTCCTTTACTGGCCGCCTGTGGCTGGAGTTTATGCAATTTGGGATTTGAACCCTTTGCCTACTGCACAAGGTTTGCTCTACCAACAGAGTTACATGTTGACCACTAACTATACTAGATTTGAATCACTAACAGACACAATTAGTTCCTACCAAAAACAAATGATTTTTTCCATTATTTAACATTGCTAGGCTTGACCGGAAGAAAACAACACATTACAGTGATAAGATGTATTTCAAAAAGCATTGCACAACAGAACATTTTGGTGAGTATAGCTCCATTTTCTTCCTGCATAGACAGGAGACGCCCTGCACATTCTGCTGCTGAAGTTTTCCTGTTTGGTCTGCCCTCTTTTTTACTTTGTCCCTTATCTGAGCATCATTCATTCCCTCTGTGTGCGATCCTGTGCACTTGGCCCGGGCTCTGCGTGGCTGGCTCCTGGCACTCTCCCATAACTCTCCTCTTTACAGCGCTTAAGACACTGCTCGCCACTGTTCTTTGTCTCCCAGAGAAAGTAAAAAGTGTGGAAGACGTGCTATCATCTGTGTAACATACTTTTGGCTTCAGTCTACTGCAAAACCTCATCTTGTAGTATTCTATAACTTTTCTCTTTTGGGGTTGCCACACAAATCAAATCAAATTAAAATCTGACTTCTAATGTGCAGTCATTTGCATCTTGATTTTGCTTATGGCTTTTTTATGCCAGATGCCCTTCCTGATGCAAACCTCTCCATTCATCAGGGCATTTTATTTCCAGATATTTTGTATAATTGTGATCTGCAAAGGTGTAAAAAATCTGCACTTATGTAAAGTTACTACATAATATTATCACTCAACTAAAAGTTCTCAACAAATTCGTAACTTGAATAGTAGTAAAAAGTATTTGGTATAAAGTTTACTAAAGTAGAAAGTATATACTACCACCAATACTACTAATGTTTTACCACTATTCTCATTAATGCTACTTTATCTACTACTCCTTCTGCAGCTACTACCCACAACAGTTACTTCAGAAATTGTACTTTTATTAATTTATCATGATTTATTATAATGTAGTTACTCCACTGGTGAAAGTGAGCCACTATTACCATATGCTCCTGTAGAGGTCACTGTTGTGTGCTGTCATTACTGCGAGTGTATCCCTGTGATGTCTGCTGCAATTAATGTGACATTGAAGTAGACTTGAGGAATGGAAGCAAAGGAAAGAAAGATTACAAAGTTCATTTTTGAGCTGCCAACGACACCATGCTATTATTATTATACACTGTTCTTTATCTGTACATTAATAGGCTGTAGTTTTATGTTGACATTGTCGCAGTGCTAAGTCAAATCAAACCAAATAAAGAATGTTATGTACATATGTCTGAAGGCTTCTCACAGTGGAGAGATTATTTCCAGTCCACATTATGTTAATCCCTACATTTGTGAATATGGGAGATGATTGTAGTGAGCAATTATAAGTGGGGTTTATTACCAAAGAACACAAATTAGCTACTATGAATGAGTTCAGCCCCAGCATTTGTATGTGCCATTTATCTGTGAAAATCCTTGTTTATTAAACACCAATTGCACATATGAATCAAGTCTTTGGCATTAATCATCAAGTACAAGGGCCCAGATGGTACAGTCTTAGCCAAGCTTGAATTAACACGTAACACTGAGTCGCTGCTGCATCAAGATCCTCTCAAGGACCTTTGAAGAATGACATGAATAATCATTGTTGCTGCATTCATAGTTTATTAAGTCAGTAGAGCATAGTGACCTACTGCAAACTAAGAGGTATTATAGGGCGCAGTGCCACTCCATCAAAGTGTTTCACTGTGCTATTTTGTGTACAAAGAAGAATAACAGATTCAGTGGAAACAAATTTAGTATAATGTCATACCAAAGATAGTCAAGGGCATACACCTGTTCAAACTTAATAATGGTCTCAGGTCACTGCCTTTTCTCCTAATTGAATTTAACAAAATGTAATAATTTTCGTCTTGTCAATTGGTCTTCATGTAACATTTCAGTGTAACTGATGGCGTTAGGGGTGATGCCCTTTCTAACAAAGGTCTCTGTGGTAAGAAGGGTAGCATGGTATTGTAATGGTGATAGGAAGTTTTAAAGAATAAAAAACAACAACTCTATATTAAGTTCATCATATTGGAATAGGTGGCGTTCCTGTGATGTCAAACCATCCTAAGGTGCCTAGTTTAAGATGGAGGGCAATATGCAGAGGTTTTAGCATGATCTGTGGTTAATATCGCAGCAATTACTGGGCTCAAAGTTCACTGTCTTTTTGTTTGTTTGTTTGTTTGTAGTTTGTACACAGTAGTCTTGCAAAGTTGTGATAATATTCAATCACAACAGTGTGATTGTAGTCAGTAGACAGGGTGTTTGGCCACATGATTAATATACATAGTGAGTTAGTTGACTGAATTGTTAACACAAAATGATCAGATTCAACATTTGTATATTTTCTGTTTGAATATTTTGTAAATACTGTAGTGTTTATCCAGATCATCACAGCACTCTATGGAATCGTAGTGTTTAATTAAGATGCAGATTTTTGGAGTGGTTTGATAAATATAGCAAGATCATGGACCTTGTCACTGATATAAATGATCAGTTTCCGCATTTGTGAATTTTCTTTTTGGATATTTCTTCTGGAAGGAGCTTATAACTTATACAGAAATACTGTCTCCTGCCCCCATCTGGGAGTGTATCATCATAGAGTATGAAAATGACCAACAGAGTAATACTGACCCCTTGCCTCCATATGAGTTTTAGACATCATCAAACTCTCTTCAGTGATTACACATCACCATAAGACAACAGAAATCATCCACTGGGAAAAAGATTTTACAGCTAAGCCAAATTAGTAGGGCTGTATATTGGCCATAAACCAATAAACATAGATGATAGTGCTAAATCACAATATTGTAAAAACAACAATATATTGAAATTTTTATTAACAATATGATCTTGGAGAGCCTCCTCTATTTACTAGTACACCATAAAATTGCATAAAATACATTTTTACAGTAACTCAGAAGTGAGTGACAAAATTACTTATAGGAGTACTTATGGGATTTTTGTTTTTGATCAAATACTGTATATTGTTGGTCAGAAGTTTACATGCAGTACAAAAATAAGCTGCAGTGTTCATCAGTGTTTGCGTTTAAATAATTTATAAAAAAAATCTATACCACTGTTTTTGCTATTGATATAGCCCAATAAAATATTACAACCTTTATATAAACATTTGCTTTATATCTAATTACCAGGAAGAATATGCTTCATATTAATACTTATAACTGTGTAAAGTGCTGTTATAATTTATTTTGTGGTGATGTAGTGATGCTGAAATTGGTCTAAAATCTGAAACTAAGCACAAACAAAATAATTAAGAAACATCACAACAGTACAAGATATTAGGTATACAGATACTGTTTCCTTTGTTCCTCATGAGCAGCCACCCTTTGCTCAACTTTAATTTATTCGCTCGAGCTGATTCCCTGATTCCAAAGGACATTGCATCTCATTGCTTGTCACTTGTCTCCTAAATTCCTAAAGGTACAATTAGCATTTTGTTTGACAAAATGTTGAAAGGTTCATAGATTGATATTTGCAAAAATGTTGGAGGCTTTTTTTCCAAATGCAAATCGTGACATTTATTAACTTTTATTACGGATACTGTGTTTATGGATTGTAAACTCTGCATAGGTTTAATAGGAATATAGTAAAATTACAATGTTTAAACACAATCAGTGCGGCAAAGCAAGCAAGTGTGTAATTTAGTGTTGTGTGGCAATGAAATGTTTTACTGGCCTTGATTTATGTCCTGTGCATGGCATTTGTAATGAGACAGAGCAACATTGCAGTGCGCTTGTGTTCCAGGAAACTCCATTTACAGCCGATCTTTTTTTCTCCTGAGTGTTTTTCCCCTGTGAAATAATGTCAGCACTTTCCCACCTTCAAAGTCCTTTTGTTTCCAGATCTATTAACAATTCTAATTGTACAGGAACACTTGTTAAGTACGGCTGGTAAATAAAGCCGGAAACGCATTATTTCCTTTTAGTGCAGATTAAAGGTACAGCGATGGCGGCTTGAACACACATTAATGAGGTTTTAAATAAAAACGCTGGCAGGGAGTTTACACCGCTCACTGGTTTAACTGCAGTAAGCACTTGATTTTCCTTGATGTTAAAGGGGAACATTATTTCACCCTCTAATGAAAAATACATCTTTCCACCCTCCTATCTGTTAATTAACATGTTTGTGTTCAGGGATTGTACAAAACGGGATACAATCACTACAATCTGATTAAAGTAAGTGATACATAATAGAGACATTGTTTTGCTTGGGTCCTTCTGTTAATTGAATAGCTTTGTATGACTCGGAATGTTTTTCCTACAGTTTTGCCCGGACTGCTCGGCTCGGGATGCCCCTATCTTAATTATGCATCGTTTTCCAAATGCGGTTCAATTTCCTTGGCAGGACAGTTTCTGTTAACTGCTATTTTTAAGGCCAATAACAACGTCAAAGGCAGAGATGATTAAAGCAATTAAAGTTTCCCTTTGTTTTCAAAAGCACAGCCAGATAGGGCCCTGCATGTTTGTACAGCATTTATTAAACATTGACTAAATGGAATTGAATCTGTCATCGATGAAGTTTTCCCAGACAATTACCTTTTAGCATGGCAAACAGTGGTTCACTCAGCCCACATCTCGCAGGCTCTGATTAGTCATTTGGTTTCATCAAGCCAAACTCAGAGCCTTCAGTACAGAGGGAGAGAGGGAGCGCTGGATATAATTTTACCATCGGAATTTCTCAATTAGCATAGCACATCTTCTCCATTAGATAAACTGCCTTGAGAGAGTGGGCTCCTTTAATCGGTTTAATGTCCGTGTAAACTATAATCTCCTGATTCTAAAAAGAAATCCCTTAAGGACATAATTCATATACACACTCCTCATAAGACACTTTTTAAAGACATGGAGTTGAGCTGCTAAAGACGGATTGAATGTTCATGTTACGCCTATCAAGCTTTTTCACTCATAAGCATGGATCAGGCATGTCACTTTCAAAATGCTTTCATTTAACTAATAAGTACACCTTGACAGACTTGTCCTTGTTTTACTATTTTACAAAATTTTCTGCAGTTACAATAACAGAGATATTGTTTTCCATTCACTAAAGCCCTTCTACAATACTTTTAATTAAACATATTTAATGTATGTTTGGAAACGACCAGAGTCCAACCCTACACTGAGTAGCACAGGGAAAGCAAGTGTCTGAAATAAAGCCCCCTTTCATCTATATTTCTATATAGAATAACAGACAATTATCAGTAGCTAAATGCTGGGCCAGTGGTAAAACGTTTTATAAAACTTTCTTGGAAATTAGAAACTTTCTTAAGCTTATAAAATAGAGTCAGTTTATCAAGAGCATTAGTCTAAGGTGTTAGTTGCATTCTCTTCTGTATGTTTTTTCCTCATCACACATCATCTTGCATGGTTATGATGTTGTGCTGTGGCTCGTCTCACATTTCTCTAAAAACAAAGTGGGTGCGGGTGGAGACACTCTGTTGTCTCATTCAGGTCACTCAGTGTTGGGCTCAAGGTATTTCTAGATGTGAGGAAATCAGGTTTTGTCAGGAACCTCTTTAGCGATGAGTATGGAGAAATGCAAGTGTTTACATGCATATCATTGACTTCCATCATACACTGCGGGCTGTATGAATTAGGGGTTGCAAACACAGCCTCATTCTCTTTGCATCACGCCAAGAGTCACTCCATTGATTACCCTTCCCTGCTCCCAGGAAATGGCTCATGCATCTCGTGTACATTATAACAAATGTTCTCTTTGCATTACAATTGAATTGTGATTGTTATGTTCAATCAATGGAGAAAGGTCACGGGATCGCTCCTGCCAGCGCTTTAATGGAGAAGTCGATGAGGATTCATTTTAATCACTGCGGCTGTGGCAGAATGAGCACAACACTGAGAGACTGTCAATGGCCCGGTAATTACCGCTGTTTATACAGGTTTGGGCTTTAGCAATTTAGATATCCACAAATCTCTCTGTTTCTCACACCTCTCTGTCCTGCTCGCTGCCTGGCTGTGGATGTGGGCCATGGTTCCTGTAATTGTGCCACTACTGATGAGGCGGGCTTTTTGGAAATGAAGGGGCCCTATTTGTCCTTGATGTTTTCATAAAGCTGATATTTTACATAGTTTGTGTGAAGAGGCATTTTTATTAGTGCCACAATTTTGCATTTTAGTGAGTTTAGTGCACACATTGTATATAGTACACTGATACAGATAGAATTAACTGCTGAAGAGAGTAAACAACCAATGTTCCAAAAAACCTTTTAGGTACTGAGCTTGGATCGAAAAATATAGACTTCATTTCACATAATTTATAAATCTGCTTAAAAATAACATTAAGTAGAAGTAAAAGTACTCAACAGTATCACTTGAATAAAGGTATAAAGTAGAAAGTATTTACTGCAACTATCACTACTACTACTTTTACTACTACTACTACTTCTTCTACTGCTTCTAAAACTATTACTACTACCAGTACTATAACTAGCAACATTATTGCTGCTTCTTATGTTGCTGCTACTAATACAACCACTAGGCCACATTTCTACTGAAGTAAAAAAACTAACTTTTACTCATTTAGGAATAATAAAAGTGGTTTTTATCACTCCAGTAGAGCTGTGTCTTAGAAAATGTACACAGAAAGTACATTTCCCTTCAAAAATGTATGTAGTTACTTTCCACATCTGACATAAAAGAGTTAATGTTCACCTCTTTGGTCAATTTAGCAACAGGAAGTGGATTTTTCTGCATTTAAAAATCTGATTCCACTTCACTACCAGCACTGTGCACCATGACATTTTTTAACTAACGTGGCATGTTTGTGTTGGATGCTGTCTGAGGATAGATGGGGTCAGGCCAGTGTAACCTTGGGGAAACAAATATGCATGATCAATAAGCGCTTTATTCTGAGCATCTAAATGATTCTTATGTTTGAAGATGCCTCTCCTCTTATTTGCCTGCAGTCCGAAGATTAATGCAGATGAGGTAAAAGGACAATTTAAAAGAGTACACAGCAGTGGTGCTTTCACATGTCATGTAATCATAGGTTATAGGAGCGTTCTGGGCACACACAGCTAAGTGATGTTACAGATAATGAATTGCTTTTGAAATATAATACATCGTGAGAGGGATTCTTTGTACTGCAACTCTGTACAATTAAAGTTATTTATCTCTCTCGTTTTTTAACTTCATCAATTATATTGTGATACACTTAATGTCCATAAGAGGATGATGTATGATTGGTCTAATTATTTCTTATTCACCATGCTTTCTAAAGCATATCAATTTTGTTAATACCATGTAATTAAAAGACGTCAGGGCGCTACAAGTTGCTGGCTGTATTAATGACTATGAAAATTATTTTAATTAAATAGCCAATTATAGAAAAGTCCTAACCATGAGAATTGACATTTAAATGAATTCAATTTAAATTGCTTTTCAACATTGTTTTATCAAACCTTTCGGGGCTGAATAAATTATTACATCAAACAATATAGTGTGTCATTGATCATGCACAAATCTTGTCCCATATCCATACATTTTCCAGCACATTCCTGATGCAGTACATCATTCAGGGTGATTACGTTTTGACACAGCCATTTGTTTACCACAGTCTTATCCACATATACTGTACGTCTATGAACCACAAAACTAGTGCAAAACTTTACACAAATGGCTTTTTATCAGACTGCTCAAACTTACTCGTCACAAAGAGAGTTGCACCATATTAGAAAAATATGTGATATGTGATAACTATGCTGAATGTCGATATAATGGTATGATTTCCGATATATTGATATCCTTCAATAATATATTCAATTTTAATTCATATAAAGATTCATAGTTCTGAACTTGTGGACCAAATAATATTAGGGCTAAATCGTGTTTGGTCATATTTGGTCATAACATAACTAAGACTAAATCAGAACTACATTTCTGACTGAACAGAGCCAAAATCAGGACTTTTAAAACTTTGGTCCCAGCACAGTGTGTTTTAAGGCTCTCATTGGGCATTTATTTTGAGAGACACTGTCAGATGAAAGACAATAAAATCATAGCAATTTATTTAGTTTCTTGCACTACAGATATTGCAGTAGTCAATACTGAGATAAGGATAAATTTGTGATATATTGTGCAGGCCAAATGTAAGGTTTCTTTGACAGTGTAAATGTAAGTCAAATAGCAAACATAACATTACTGTGAAACAGTTTCTTGCAATACAGTTTGCCAATATCACAAAAAAAAAAAAAAAAAAACACACAAAAAAAAAATAAAAATAAAAATTTGTTTTACGCACTATATATTGAGAAGCACAAGTCACAAGTATTTCTTTTTCATCACTTCCTCCATATGTTTCCACTTAAAGTTGTTGTTTTGCCTTTGTTCTGATGATGCCTAATGCCGTTTCACATCCAGCAGTGGTATACAGGCTTCTCTGTGTTTTTAGCTGTGTTTTCATAACTCCAGTCACATGCAGCCCACCCAGTTTGTTGAAAGGCTTTTGTGTCTAAAACATCATACTGATATCCTGCGGTGCTTTCTAATACCTATTAAGATATGCTGTAGCTCTTTTTTTATATACATACCCTTAATGAAGGTCGTTTTTCACACATTACAAGCCCAATGATTTGCAGTTAACCCATGCAAACAAGAGGAATGGTGAGCAAACTGTTGTGACATTCATTGTATATAATGAAATCTTAATATGGTGCATATTTAAGTGAAAGGTTAGCAACATAAAGGGCAAATGGATTGGCTGGCAATGAATTTTAAGCAGCTATTGATTTTACACTACAAGCCACCTCTTTCCCTGAATGATAATTTTGAAATGGCACGCTGCTTATCTTAACGCTGATCTGAAACAACAGGACAACAGAAAGAGAGAATATTAGGACAAATCCACTGCCCACTGTGATAAGGATATTGGTATGCGTTTATTTATTACAAAGTGGATGTAATAAAATACACAGCTTTTATGTATTTTGTTAGAAATGAACAATATCAGATCTAATTTGCTGTGTAAATAAAAACTGAAAATTCACCTTATAGCCCTCCAATTAGCTGGTCATAGTCATTGTACCCCTCCAACAACCACCCCCCAACCCCAAAAGTGGTATTAGATGACTTAATAAATACATATATGAATGTGTGTGCTCAAAGACAAATTTTCTCAGATCTGTCTTGTAAATATAAAACCACACAGAAATAATTAGATCGGTATTATCTTATTTAAAAGGTTAATCAAGCCACAGAGGGTCATAAAGCCCAGTATACCCTTTGTGCCAGTCCCAAGCTTGTATAAAGGCTTCCAAAGTACTGTGTGAATCATTGCCCGCTGGGATGCAGATGACTGTGTGGTGACCCTGAAAGGGAAAAACACAAAGAAAAGAGTGGGAGTATAATTATAGATGGTTGTTATAAATTAGTTATAAAAGTTATAAAAGTAAATATTAAGTTTTATTAAATTTTCTTAATTTTACTAATGCAGACATATAATCTGCGGTGTATTGTTTTATTTTTTTTAGCCACATGTCTGGCTAATTTGAGTCACTTTAGTTCATGGTACTCCAGAGGTTAAAATGGAATGTGTCTTCTAAGCTGCTTTTACTGTACATTAACCTAAGTGACCTGGGAAATCACTGCTTTTTTCTTATCTATGTCTTTATTGTCATATACTTTTCTATGAAAGTGATATAAAAGTTTACCCCAACCAGTGCCGGTCCTATATATTTGGGGGCCCTGAGCAAGATAGATTTGGGGACCGAGTCTCTCAATCATTTTGTACAGTAAAAATGAACACAGTATAACTTATAACTTTATGACTGCATTCATTTTCAACTTGCAAGTATTACAACAAGAGAGGCCCCAGGTAAACAGACAGTAAAAAGCATTGATGGAATCGATCCCCAGGTTTCAGATAAATAAAAAACAGAACAAGAGGTAGTATGATGAAAACGACATAAACAGGCAGAAAAAAAAAAAAAAAAAAAAAAAAAAAATCAGTCAACTATGTAAACAACATTAAATAGGGGCCCTCTAACTCTTTTGGGCCCTATGCAGTTGCTTACTCTGCCACCCTAACACTTTAATGTCTAACCCTAACTTTGAGAGTTCCTGTTCCAGCTGACTTTGTTGACCTGTGACAATAGAGGAAAAAAACTTAATTTAGACAATTTTTTTATTTTTTTTTACTTTATTGGCTTTTTTCATTCCACATGGCAAACAATGTCCAGAGTAATGCAATAATTAGTGGTAGCACTATTATTTCTAATGCTATATGGCAAGACATTGTAGTTAAAAATATTCATCTACTCACCCTACATCATAAATCATAGGCGAAATGCACTAAATTTGTAACAACTGCTGACATGAGAGATTGATAGTGCAGCTCTTTCACAATGCAATGAGCTGGAGATCAGTAATTACAGTCAAACTTTATGGTATGACAACTTATAAGGCACTGAATCACTCTCCATCTAAGAACTGCAAAATCCCTAGACAGTATATTAGTGGAGTGGAGGACCAGTTTCTGATTGGTCCAAAATAAAGAAATAAAAATGAAAAATACACTTATAATTACATTCTTGATGCCTTTCTTTAAACACGTTTGGCACTTTCCATGTACTTCTTTGTACATTAGAAGTTTTATTTAGTGGTAGAAAGTAAGTAAATAGGTCAAGGTACTTTTCTCAAGTAATTTTTTGAGGAGTTTGTAAAGGTACTTTACTCTAATATTTGAGGAAAACAAAAGTTAGCTTTACAAATGTGCATTTTAAAAAGTCACTATGAGTACTAATATCTGGGTGTTAGTAGTTGATGTGTTACTTTCACATATACTGTGTTTTCTAGCAAGCTTTACATTCATTTTTTTCTTACTTGGGTAAGTTTTTCTTACTTGAGTAATATATTGTATTGGCTAACAAATTTTCTTTTACTTAGTAACTTTTGAAGTAACAGTACTTTTGCTTGACTGACATCTTTGCACTAATACTTTATAAAAATGTGGCAGTCTTAGCTTCAATCGGTATTTATTACAGTGGTTTTAGAGAACCACATTATTGCGTTAAACAGTTTTGTTCCTCTTTTCAAACTTGTTACAACCTGTCTGTGTTTCTGTAGTGATGAGAGAGTAATAATTATCTCTAAAAATGGATTTTGTATCTGCAGCCAGACAGGTGTGTGTGTGTGATGTAAGGGATCTGGAAAGAAAAAAACAAAACAACAATAAAACGTCTAATGTAGGAATTAGAGTAATGACACAGAAATTACTCTAAAAAATATAGAAAGTTCAAGTCTAAAAATCCCTTATTTTGTACATGTCATTACATAGCAGGTGGTAAATTAAGTGCGTAAAAAGCTATGGGTGAAATGTCAGGTGCAGCTTTAGAGTGGTACATGCCACATTGAGTACTTTTTCACTGCTTTTACTGAGGCAAAACACATACAACCTCGTGTCTCTAAAAATATTTAACTTAGTGCAGTGCAACATTTCAACAACTTGCCACTCTGAAGTGATAGCCCAAACCGGAGCCAGAGCAAAGAGCAGCGTGTTCTTCAAAGCGCTCGGAGTGTCCCCGTAGCTCCGCCCTCTCTGTACCGTGTGACAACAACAACTCATCCACAGAGCGGAGCTGCACTTTTCAGCTCATTTTCCTCCTGTCATTCCTCCCCCTATCTTTGATCATTGTCCCGTCGCTGAGAGCCCCCCCCTCCCTCTGAAAAAGAAAAAAAGAGAGAAAAAAAAACTCACTCAGCACGCCTTTCTTTCTTTCTTTTTACTTCCTAACTTTATGTGAGGAACTAAACTCTGGTGGATTCTTTTATTCAGGGGTGTCTCTTCAGGCTGGCTTTTCTACTTTGAACTTCGGCTTGTCCTCTCGTCTCCCTCCTGTAGGTGACCATGGCCGTGCCGGCTGCTCTCATCCCACCGACTCCTCTGGTCCCACCGCCGCCTTCGATCTCCACTCCATCCGTGACCACGTCTCCGCCGTCGACAACTTCGTCCCCGTCTCCATCTCTCGTCGCTCCCCCGCCGTCATCAGGAGCCGCGGCTCAGAATCTCTTCCGCTCGGAGCTCCTGTCCACGAGCAGCCCTGGTATCCCCAATCCGAACAAACCAGTCTACTCCACGCCGTCCCCAGTTGAAAACATACCGCAGAACAACGAGTGCAAGATGGTCGAGTTACGCGGTGCCAAAGTGGCTTCTTTCACCGTAGACGGCTGTGAGCTCATCTGCCTGCCACAAGCTTTCGACTTGTTCCTCAAGCACCTGGTCGGCGGACTGCACACCGTATACACCAAGCTCAAACGGCTCGAGATCACGCCGGTCGTGTGCAACGTGGAGCAGGTCCGCATCCTCAGAGGACTCGGCGCCATCCAGCCCGGCGTGAACCGCTGCAAACTCATCTCCAGAAAGGACTTCGAGACGCTCTACAATGACTGCACAAACGCAAGGTCAGTGGATGTGGGGATGATGGGTATGTCTAGTGCGTAAAGACGCGAGAAGGGGGGAGACATTTTCTCTTTACACCAAACAAAGCTTAATGTTAGCGCTTAACACTTGTAATAATTGACTCCTGCGTGATCACATCAGTTGTAGAGCGTGTGCCAAAGCCCATGCCGGTGGTTAAATGCTGAATAAGAGGGAGGAAAGACGCGCGTCGCCGCTGGAGGGAAAAGGAAAAAAAGTTGAGCGAAAGTTTTTTAACACGTGCAGGGCAAAGCTGTGCCATCATGATGGATCGCCTGTCTTCTTAAGAACAAATGAATCGATAATGTAGTCCCTTCCACACTTGTCTTGAATAAACTTCAGATGCCATGCTGCCACAGCAATATGTACGAACAGCTTGGCTAATTTTCACAATAAATTATAGAATAAAATAAACAGTTTGATCCCTATTTAATTTAGCAGCGGTCTGTTCAAATGTTTAGGCCTTTTGAAACCTTACCACAGGTGCCACATGTAAACAAATTATTATTCAATTAGCTTTTTTTTTTTTTTTTACTAATGAGAAAGCAATAATGACAAAACTTAATTAAAAATGTAAAGAGAATTTAGTGTCAAATTTGTGACTTGAAAATCATAACTTTTATAACAGAGAATTCTCATGCCCACAAGGAAAAGTGTTAGAACTTTTTTATTTTTTTCTATTTTTATTGTTTTACACAAGTTCATTATACCTTGACAGCCATAATATTTTGAACTACATAAAACTGTAACATGAATATACCAGCAAGCCATTACTAAATGAGTGCATTACTCCACATTACCAAATGAAATATATTTAGTTTTATGAGTTGAATTATTGTGTGATTTAAGCCTATAGGATCAATATTTGATTAAAGGGCATTTTTACTGTCCTGTTGCTCACAGCTATGATGTATCACTCAGTCTCACTGGATGGTTCAGCCTGGTCAAATTTACCATCTTTACCTGACAACATGATTGATTCCCTATTGATCTGCCAGTCGCAAAATGAGCTGGAAATGCAAATATGATGGAAAAGCTCATTTCAGTAGGGAATAGTAATAAACCGTCACTTTGGAGTACTCACTATCAAAGTAGCCTT
Source organism: Bostrychus sinensis (assembly GCA_020698575.1). Lineage (NCBI taxonomy): Eukaryota > Metazoa > Chordata > Actinopteri > Gobiiformes > Eleotridae > Bostrychus > Bostrychus sinensis. The sequence goes on along the minus strand of CM036240.1, from coordinate 20,118,109 downwards.
GACGAAAAAAATCTTGGTTAAATTCAGTGTTTGATTTATTTTTTTTACATTATACACTGCCAGTCAATCAGCCAATTTTAGTGTTAACATATAATTTAGATGAGATTGTCACCTAAACTATTTTAACATTACATTGTTTTCATGAAATCCTAGTCTAGATAGGGCTAATATTATGCTATATGATGACGTTTTATTTTCTTTTTAAATAACGTTAGCTAATGAACCAAGTCTTATCTCTTCTATTTTTCTTGTTAATTTCAGCAAAACACTCACAATACTGAAACTTTGCTGCAGCTATTTCTAACAGTAGCACTTTAGTTCACATTTCACCCATACAAGTAGGTGCTTAGGCATAATTTACATAAAGCATCCAGGGAGCTGACCCCCACATGTCCATACAGAGCGGACCATCCATACACGCTACTCCTCTCCTCCCAAAGTCCCGTGGCTTCGCGAGGGGCTGCAGGTGACAAAGTATGCGCTTGAACTCTCGGGGTTGTCAATGGAGGGATGGCCGGCGATGGGGTTAAAGGATAATGCAGTGCCTCGCGTCGCTTTAATGACGCTAAAGTGCTAGGCTATTACGGGCACATGGACAGGACTGTAATTGTCTCTGAAAGCAGCCAGGTTTCTCCCGATGCTTGGCTGAAATCAATCACTCAGACCTGGGCCTGCCCGCCTGCCTGCCCCATTTGGAGAATTACATCATGGAACAGAAAGGCATCCGCTAGATAAAAGGCGTCTGTTACTTAAAAAGAGTTGATTTTATTTGCTGGGATGTTTGTGCTTTTACAGTGTCTGTCATTGAATTGCTGTTGACAAAATAAGGTGTGCTGAGTAAACAGGACACGGGTCGCCCTATAGGTGAAAACAACTTGCCACATATATTGTAAAGTGTGTTTTGTTTGTACTAAGTTCTGGCAGATAAAAAGTATCACAGGTTGACCTGCTCAGGTTACAAAACAACAGCCCGCTGCCAGAGATACTTGAGCTTTTCATCTCGCCCTATTACCACAATGTCACTATTTTTTTTTATACAGTGGCCCGATGGCAACAATGAAGTGAATAATACTGCTGTACAATGGGTCGTACTATTTCACGTGCTGTTTTTCCCCTCCCATGGTCTATTGTGTTAAAACAGTCCTCTCATTTTGCACACAGTGTGAATGTGAATAGCATCACAGAGCACCGCTGCGTCCCGCTGTTTTACTTTTTATGTGGACACAAACAAATGCCGACCAAATTCCCTACATCAACATAACAATTTTACAATGCATAAAGGGACTTTTCCAGAATATTAACGCACATTTTTGCTGAGGAATCAGAAATTTAAAAAGTGTTTGATTTCTCTAATGCAGCAAGTAATGGTGATTATTATAAACATACTTCTAATGTAGTAATTTTCAAGCCCTTCATTTTCTCAAGCACTCTTGTGTCAGATTAGCAGCGTTCTCTTGCTCCCGCCCCGATGCAGGTTCAGTAATCTCCCCCTACATTATGACCGTGGCCCCTGTAGGAGCCCTCCAGGAGCCCCCTCTGTTCCAGCTACTTGTTTTCCTTTTCATTTTCCCTGCGGTGGGATGGAAAAGGTTCTTATTGCTGCGTGACACTTGAACTCTCTGAAAGGTTATTATAACACGAGGGGCGGTGCACAGATATCGCATATCTCTCATTGGTCTGCTTTTGTGTTTGGAGGCAGGCAGTTTGACGCTGGGGCTCAGAAATGCAGCAGTTAATTGACAATCATTGTCTACCCCTGAAGGTTAACCGTACGCCCCAGACAATGTCCCACCGCTGGGAATGGGACGGCTTTTCACTTACATGCCCTTCTTAAATAGATTTTCCCGTCTTGTTTCGCTCAAACATATCTGTGAAATGTTACAAGTGCTGGGTCACGCTGAAGTGACTTTAGCTTTAACAAATATATCTAATTGATAGTGAGATGACAGCGAGTGTTATGAGAGATATCACCTCTCTTGTTCCTATTTCCAGAGTGTTTATGCCTAAACACACATATTTGCAAATGACGGTAATTGTTTTGTTTAGCGCTCAGTGTGAGCTGCCACAGAGGGTGCCAGCTTGTCTCTCTGCTTCCTTTCCTCCGCTGAGCTCTCTTATAATATATTTGTTTTCTACAAGGCACGGATGTGTTTACAGGTACTCAGGGGAGATTTCTGGATTCCATTCAAATCATTCCCAGTTAGAGTGGGTGCTAAGATACCCGTCACCCAGCAACCACATCCAAGAGGGAGCTCGGGCGATAATAACTTCAAAAACAGAGTGACAGATGCCTGATTAGAGAGAGGGAAAGAATGAGAGAGAAAAACAGAGATAATGGTATACAAAGCTGTTTAAAATCCAAATTGATTCAAGTAGTTTCTTGAAAGTCAAATTAGGTTTGGCATTTGGTGTTTATTTGCAGATAAAAAAAAAAATCAAGAAAAAAATTTTTTTTTTTAAATATTTTTTATCCACCAGTGGGGCTGTGCCAAATTTGATTAGGTACAGTACGAGTGCTCAAGTCAACTGTGCAGTTGGCAGATGGCAGCAAGGTGTTTTTTCATAAACAAATAGTCTCCTTGAAAATCAGAATAGCTGGTTGCTTGACATTCATTCAGTTGGAACAAGTGCAAATTAAAACATTTTTCAGTAAAAATCCTTGCACTTTGGTTAACAAAAGCAACATTAATTTTCTTCATTTCTTTTAAGATGATAGCAAGTATGTTTTTGTTGCCTGCAATCAAGCTGAGCCAAGGCTGACGGACCACAGATTTCACTTGTTAAAGAGGCTTTGTTTGACCCTGTCATTTGTGGATTTAGAGGCTCTTTGCATGGCAAAGAAGCCTGTATTGTTAATTTGCCTGTTGGATGCATTAGTTGTCCAAGCTCCTATCTTATTTGCATGCCTTTACTGGATCAGCAATAAAATTACCAATTAATTCCACTGCAGAGTGAAGTGGTTTAAACCAAGTTTCCACAGTGATCTGTCTAGTCGAGTGACCTATTTTAATCAGCCATAAAAGAGGTATTAGCCGTCTATTTTTATGGACAACAGACTAAAGCTGTTGAGCATGTGTCAATATGACATATCTGGCATATTAAAGCAGATCCCTTCACTCTGCTTGTACCTGATGTTTTACACTTAATTACCTGACAGGGCAGCAATAGATTTCAGGTCAGTCTGATTTTTCTTCCCCTCTTGTTCCCAGTCAATGCCGGCTTGTCTTTACTCACCAACTCGTTCACATTACAGCACATTTAGGGAGCATGGTGCGAGTCACTGACACTTGTATCACGATGTTAAATGCTACTGACAGAAGTTAGCGGGAGCAGATGAGATTTCCTGATTGGAGAAGGAATGCAGGCCCTTCACTGCTTCTGTCTAATATGGTCACATATAGAAATTGATTTTCCCCAGAAATTAATTAATTTTTCATATAGCCCAAAGCTGGAGTTTAAAAAAAAAGAGTGCACACTTGCTGGTTTCCTATTTTCCCCTCTTTTTTAAAGAATTATTGCCTAATCATATTAATACTTTTGCCCCAAGGATGAAAAGATAATTGTACAAATGCATTTGGAAATATGTATCACTGAGTATTTATGATTAAATTATGCAAATAAGCCAGCTCTCATCCTTCGTGGGCCCAGATTGTCTAATTAGGATTGATATGGCGAATAGATGTTGGGGAATCTGAATACAAGCATGTCCAAAGAGCAGAAAATTGAAAATGACAAGGCTGGAATCCTTAAAAAGTGTGTAGTTTTTTTTCTGATGCTCCCCCTCTCTCTGTCTAATTCGGCGTAGCTGTATCAGGAGTTAATTTTCCCCGGCTTCATTTCTCGTCTGAGCTGACAGGAAAAGGAATCCATCAGGGAAGCAATCTCAGATGGGATTCCACAAATTTCCTCCACTTGTTTTTTTCGCTCCCACTTCATTTTGCGCTGAAGCTATCGGGATGGATCTTCTCCTGAGTAAACATGCAGATGTTATTCCTTCAGTGTCAATGTTTTCAGAGCTCTCCACTCAATACAAAAAGACTCCTCCTTAATAATGGCAGTATATTAAGAAAGCAATGTTAACTAATAAAAAAGTACTTTTGGAATTTGGGCAAAGCGTTCGCATTCCAACTTTAAAGGCTTCCACCATATTCAGTTGCAGTATATTCCTCCCTAATAAAAACTAATAGAATTTTTTTTATTATAGTTCTGATAGCACTTCTTTTTAAACATTTTTTAAATTACTTTTCTGGTTATTTTGCCTTTATTTGATAGAGACAGACAGGAAATTAGGGAAAGTGATGTAATAGTGCAAAAGACAGGACATGTACATGCTATGCGCTCTATCATGGGAGCCACCAAAATGGACCAATAGAAGTTTTATGTATTTATTTAAACACAATATTTTATTTAGTACACCTCAGAAGAAACCTTTAAGGAAACTGCACAGATCTCTGTTCTCTCAGCTTCTGTTGTTAGCTTCAGGAACAGCTTCAGTACCTCCAACACTATCTGATTGCTATCTAATCTTTACCTGGCGCTAGCTGAAAAAGGCCCCGAGCTAATGACACTTGAAACTAGCTGCACATTAGCTCACTTCAAAGCAGCCAATACATCCTGAAAAAAAAAAGGAAAAACAAGAAAAAGTAAAGCCGTATGTATATAGACATGATGAGTTTGTTGCACCTCTTCCAGTGTGATGAAGTAAGTTTAGTCTTGCATTACATTTTGAGGTCATAGCTGTAGATTTTGTTTGAGGCGTTAAAACCTGATTGGCACATTGTTCTACATCTGTCTTTCAAGTGATAGAAAAAGTCCCATGTCTGCCAATTCCACTCAATCAAAACTCTCTTAAATTATCCTTAGGTCATTTCTATAGCTGTCTAAAATTAGTTCTTTGGGAGAAATAGTTCAAAGTCAAACAAAATACTTTATTTGCTAATTAAAGTGATTCTGGATTAATATTTCATTTGCTATTCACAGTATTACAGTCTCCCAAACATAATCATCCTACTTGTCAGCATTTTGGACTGCTGTAAAATGATAAGCTCTGCAGTTCTGGCTGCTCTCCATGGAGATCTGGCCACACCCCGAGCCTCTTCTTGACGACACTGCACACCTGTAGAGGTTATGAGCCTGGTATCAATAACAGCAGGTCAACACATTTTCATCTAACTCTGACATCTCTCTCTGCTGGTGTCCCTCTGTCACTAAGCCAAAGCGAGACTATCAGTGGTGGGTAGGTAGATCTGGACTCTTTATTGGTTGCACTTGGGCTTCTCTCTCTCTCTCCTCCTCCTCCTCCTCCGTAGACTCAAATGTCAGCGTCTCCCTGATGTTTCTTTAAAATCGCCTGTGCCACCACTTGCTGTGGCGCCTGGCTATTATTACCCTCCTCTTAAAGAGTGACAGTGTGGCCCTCGAGAGACGTGACACAAAGCTCGGCGGATGGAGCTGTATAGTGCTGTGTCAAGCCAGTGCTCTCAACTCAACGTAGAGAGTAGGGAAGAGACTGCAACTTGTGAAGAAATCAAAAGTAATCACATTAACTTCTTTGCAGTAATGTGTGTTGTTGTTTGTGTTGGTAACAAAATCTCATTGAGAAAGTAAGAAGTAAGGCTATGAGCAAAGAAAGATGTATCAATGTACAAAAATACACAAAACTGCAGAAAAGAAAAATCAAAAGCACTTGGAGAGTGTAGACCTCTGCCAAGACGGTACTCCTATCTCGTAATTAGTAAAGTTATTGTGCCCAGACCTGGATGCAACCTATAAAATTTTCTAGTTCAGGTATAAATGCTCCTTCCATTTAGTAACAAAACTTATATATCTCAAATTGCAGAGGAATCAACTAAAACTAACAATTAGTTCTTTTATTGAGTAAAGTCAGCATCAACATATTTTTTTCTTAGTATATTACTGACCTTTTCTGAAATGTTCATAAAAAAAGAAGATAAAATTGGCTATTTATTACAGCACTTAGTTAACAGCATTTTTCACAGCTCACAAAACTTGTGCACAGTACTATTTTAAAATGACTGGAATTTTGCTTTGTTTGTGGAATCGCAAATAGTTTATCTGTTGTTGCTGAATCCTTTATTACTTTACACAAGGTCCTACCCGTCTATTAGCTGCATATTTCAAACACTCACAGTTAAAATAATTAACCCCCTCTATGCAATCACATACTTGTTTGCTACTTGTGTTGGTAGCAAAATCACATTGGGGAGAATAAAGTGACCATTTGCTCAAATCATCTGTCTACATTTATCAACAATGTGTGGCTTACATATTAGTGTTAGGAGAGAGGAGGAGAGGAAGAGTGCAAAAGAGAAAGAGAGACAGAGAGAGACAGTCTCGCACAACTTTCACATGTGAATGGTCTTGTGTGAAAAGGATGAATTGAGTCAAGCTGACATAGCATGCCAATAAGCTTTGTCTCATTTCCAATGCCTTATTCATTTGTGCCACACAGAGATTTATTGCATGATTGACAATTATGAGAGGGTGACCTAGTTCTTTGTAAAAGAACAAAAATGGTTTTCATCAGTTGCCTTTGCTGTCTTTCACATTGTCTGTCTATGTGAAGCTTAGCGGTAAAGAATTGAGATCCCTCCCTGCGATGAGACACTTTATCCCATTTCAACTATTGAAAAGTGGTGCGTTTTCCAAGTAATGGATTCATATATTTTGCATAGAATCACATCAAGGGCTATGTAGGGAAAAGAGTGAATTTCCTACACTATTAAGCAATGTGAGCTGTCCAAATGGATCAAGTTGAAGTGACATTTTTCCAAATGCTCTTCAGTCTCTTTAAAAAAAAGAAGTAATTTTGCTTAAAATATAAATGTCTTTATACTTTTGTACAGAAGAATGGAAGAAGTACTGCAAGAAGTACTGCAAATCTGTACTGAAGTAACTGTACTGTTACTGCAAAAAACATTACTTAAGTAGAAGACATCAACAAATTTGTTATTAGAAGCAAAAAGTATTGCATATAAAGGGTTCTTAAGTACAGACTAATTACTGCTTCTACTTGCACCAGTACTTGCTACTCCTAGCACTACTATTACTACTACTATTGTACATGCTATTACTACTAGGGGTCGACTGATATGGGTTTTTCTTTGGCTGATGCCAATACTGATTTAAAAAATTCAGAGCAGCTGATGTGTGAAAAACACTGCTGAATTTTTGGTCCAATATGCAGGGCCAATTTCCTTTTATGAAATAAATTAATATAATATAGCCATTTGTTTTAGTAAGACTTATTAAAACTGATACAAATGTGACAGTGAGAACAGTTAAAGATACGTTTTTTTAGGAAAACCATTAAGGAAATCTCAATCAAACTTGCTGTGCAAGTAGAGCTTGGGGAAAGCTACAAAATGCATTTGGATTTTTTGTTAGCGTTTCTATGCCAGAGAAATTAGCAAAGTATTTTTATTGCTCTTTTTTAACTTTTCATGCCGAGATATAGTAATTCTGGATGTTTCCTATTAACTGCAGTGCAGTGCAAGGTGTCCAAACTGATAAAAGATGGTTGGGGTCGCTGAGCTGGCTTCACAGGACTTCCCAAAACATCTTAAGTCCAAATTTCACAGATTTGTTGCAGGGCTGCCAGTCTCTAATAAATTGACAATGAGAACAGTTAAACATCAGTTTTTTTGAGAAAACCAATAAGGCATCCTCAATCAAACTTGCTGTGCAAGTAGAGCTTGGGGAGAGCTACAAAAATTTAGATTTTTTGTTCAATGAGGTTCTATGCCAGAGAAATTAGCTAAATCTTTTTATTGTTGTTTTGAGTTTTTCAGACCGAGAAAATGCGATTTTATGTTCCCTATGAACTGCAGAGTAAGAGCCCAAACTGGTAAAAGATGGCTGGGGACACATTGAGCTGGCTTCTCAGGACTTCCCAAAGCATCTTAAGGCCAAATCTCACGCTGCCACAGTGGCCTCTGATGAAGTGATGAATACATTTGTGACACAGGATCATATTCTGTGTCACCTGCACCTCTATTTCATCAACCGAAGACGGGATAGCTGGGGTCCAGTCACATGGTTGCCCAGACATGTGCCTGACCGAAAAACGGCAAAGACATGTAAGAATCAGCCGATGACTAATTGTGTAAAAAATGTTAAAATCGGCCCGATATACTATACTGCCAAGATCAAAAAATACTTTTAATCATTTAGAGACAAAAAATTACTCAAAAAGTACATAGATTTCTCAAAAATGCACATAAGTCAATTACTTAACTAAAAGTATCTACGGTAGTTACTTTACACCTCTGATAGTATTATTGACTGGATTATTGTTTTTAAAATCACAAAAAGTTTAACAGTTGTTGCTGATTTATTTAGCTCCTTATGCTTGGTTCTGCTTGCCTTGAAGCTGTATTAGGACGTCCGGGTAGGTAGGTGTATGTGCATACCCAGTCAACCTTACATTACTATGAATGCGAGGCGGAAGTGTCTGCTCCTCCTGGGACTCCTGCTTGACTGGCCCCACAAATGATACAAGCCAGGGTTTTAGTTGGGAGTTAATATCCTGCAAAATTGTCCCGCGCAGCCTCATGACAATGTGGATGATTAAATGACACAAGCATATCAAAAACATTTTTCTCCAGACTAGTGGCTGTTAAGTGTGAGCTGCCCATCTCCCAAGGTTACCATTAAAAAGAAAGGAAATATTCAGAGCAAAGTGGGTGTCATTGAGCGGTGATTGTGTGTGCACCTGTAGAACTGTGTGCGGGCGTGCTTTAGATGTTTTGCGTGCTGCCCTTTTGAGCGGTAATAATATCTCGATACAATTTCAGGGTCTCATCGAGAGGTTTGGCAGAAGGTTGAGAGGACATATGCTAATTGTGCTGGCAAAGATTCATCTCAAACATATCCCGCTAGAATTTGCCTTGTACGCTGGATGCCGAGACTTCCCTTGGCGACTTAAAAAGTCTTGAGGCTCCAGTGCAATCCATTTTATCCTTTCTTTTTCAAAAGGATGCCGTGCTTTGTTTTAACCTCGGCAGGAAAGGAGATGAAAGGCAGTGTAATAAAGGCAAAAGGTTGTTCTGTAGTTATCAAATGGCCTTTCACTCCTGACCTTTAAGATGCCACTGTAGAAACAGGAGACAATGCTAGAAATACTGATCGGATTTCACAGATCAAACAACTCTTTGTGTGGTAGAGTTGCACCAAAAGTGAAAAAAAGTTCAACCTTTAACAGCTGTACATTTGAAGATTGGAAAATATTTGAAGAAAGATGTAACTTATAAACTCTATCACATATCAAACACTTAAAGTTAAAGTTATACAGATGCATGTTATTGTAGGGGACTTCTTTTTGTGTGTCTGTTAAGTTCTTGCCCCAGGTTTGGACTTTGTTTGAGGGCAGTAAAGAGACAAAGTATCTTTCTGTCTGTGTACAAGAATGTTTTTACTAAAAGATTAATTAAAATATATTTATACACTTGTGCAAATTTGAAGCACTTTAAAATTTGTATTGAGTTATAGAGCCTACACTACTGTGCAAATATCTCTCATGGTATTTAAGAAAGGATTTAAATAAAGGAAAAAAGAAAAATTAAAACTAGAAGCACTCAGAGAAAGTAGACCTCTGCCAGGGCACTGGTCACATGTTGCAATGGTAAAGATACAGTGCCCAGACCTGGCCTCAATCTCTAAGATCTTCTAGTTGCGGGTTAAATGCTTTTTCCATTGAGCTGTGATCAATGATCTAGATTCATTTTGTCCCAGGGCCATAACAGATCTTTCCTAACATTTCCATAACATTTTTCTACACATTTAAACATTTCCATAGTACTGATTTTTTTGCAGTTTTATGACCATTGCACAAATTCATCTACAGGATACACATAAGCCAGTGGATTCTGTGCTGGTCCCAAGCCTAGATAAATGTGGAGGGTTGCGTCAGGAAAAGGCATCTGGGTTAAAACATTTGCCAAATCAATGAGTGAATCACTTCAAGCTAGGAGGCAGCTAATTACCTGTGATGAGTCAGACAAAAGAAAAGTTATATTATGGAATATTTCTGCACTGTTACCGTGTAAACTGTATCTTACATTTTTAATAAATTTAATGTGTTTATATATATCTTTTAAATCAGTGTTCTCTTAGATGAAGCTGACGACTTTCATAGTAAAATTTATACCTTCATATCCCCCGCTTGTGGCCTTTTGACACTGATGAGCTTGATCCTAATATGGAATTCTGGGCATGTACAACTTTTAATATAACTAGAGTGATAACCATCAAGCATCGCCAACCTACAGGCTCCTGTGGACTCATACCTACACTACTGTATGTGTTCTCTCAATATAGTGGCCAACATTATAATACTACATTTGTATATGTAGTACAAGTACAAGAATATATACTTGTTATCTGCAGAAAGTTGAGGCTTTTAAAATGACAAGCCGCTGCATCATACTGACAGGCCTACAATACCCAGCAGCCCCTTTTTTCAATCACACCCATAGACACTACAGAGACTGCTAATCATGCTCTTAGATGCAGAGTGTTATCGGAACGCTTGATGGCACCCAGCATTCCTGTCATTGTCGGCATTCTCCCCACGCCGCACGCACTCTCTCGGAGCAGGGGGTGCCAGTGCCTGCGGACCCCGAGGTGCTCTGTGTGAGGGGGTGAATCGGAGAACTCTTGCTGGGACAGGCCTGTTGACAGGTCGTTGGCACTGTCGTCTCAGCGGGATGACTTCAGTTGGAGTAACAGTGTAGGTCCAGATGAGGACAGTCTGGTCAGTGGAGAGAATAGAGTCGGAGGAGATTATAGGCCTCACCCTTGGGTCAGTGCGTTCCCAGTGCGGGCCTGAGCAGGTCGGCCTTAGTATTGTTGAAAGGGTAGCAGTCAAGTCCGACGGCGGGGCTAAGCCTATTAAACAACCTGCACCTTCCTGGAAACCTGACTGTGCTTTCTCTTAACTACCGAGCAGAGAGGGAAAAATCTGCTTCGAACAGCTGAGCTCGGTCATGTCCCAATGTGAATTCGAGACTAATTGTAAAAGAATATTAACAATAAAAGCATTGCAATCATCTTTCTTTATAATGCGAGGCAGCACTTTTGTAATGCACTAATTGTTTTACAGCCGCATGACTTTCTGTATGAGCCTGCTGGAGGTTTCACTCTGACAGATCCTACCGGTGTCGGAACAAATCCCTCCCATTTATTTCCTCGCCGCGCTGCTAAATGCTTATGTACTGCATTCATAAGGTCGTCTGAGCTCCCAACACACTCCCATAAGTCTCCTTTAGCTGCGGTGATGGCTGGTGTCAGGGATGTCTGGCGAATGAAAGGAAACACAGGCAGATAGCGTTTGATCCGTGATGGAGATGAGTCCACACTGGAGTCGTAGCTCGTGATTAATAACGCCGCATCTGGGTAAAAAGGATGTCATCCCTTAGACGTCTAATGAAAGCTCTTGAACATATCTGCGAGAGGCGATATGTTGACAGTGGATGATGCAAATGAGGCTAAATGTGAGAGGAAACCTGAAATGAATCACCCCTTGCAGTCGGCCAGCATGCCTGTGTGTGTGTGTGTGTTTGCCCCGAACCAGCAGCCGAGCCATTTACGCCGTACAAAGCTCGCCGTGACACTCTCTCTCCTTTGTCTCAAACTGCTAACTGTATTTAATTTCACATCTTATCGGGCCACGCTTTGTCTGTCTGTGAGTCTCGGCGCAGTGGAGGCGACCCCCGGAGATAAACTCTGTCAGGCTCTGGGGTGATTTATTAAATTCTGATTTCTGTGAAGGACTTTAATGTCGAGGGGGTGGGAAGAGCAGAGGGGGGGTATAAAGGAGGGGAGGGGGTAGTGTGGGTAGAAAATATGTCGCAGGTGTCTCTGCCAGCTCCGGGCACTGCTCTCTCTCTCTCTCTCTCTCTCTCTCCATTACCAGCATTGTTAGGTATAGCCAGGCAGGAGAAAAGTGGGAATCTATGTTGAATTTCCTGTCTTTGTTGTGGCAGTGGGCTTGTTTTTCCCCCACTGTTCCAGGCCAGAACAGCACTATCAAATCTCACTTGTTTGGACTGGAGATAGCAATTCCAGTGCGGGTCAGTTTCACTTAGGGCTTTGACTGTGCTATATTTTTTACGTTAATCTTCCCAGAGCACTGTTACCTGAATGGGACTTGAACTCTTTATCAAAATCTATTAAGTAAATCCTTTGACCTTATCCCCGACTGATTTTTAAATAGGGCCCAATGCTATAACATGGGTGACATTTATGACTTGTACTGCAGAGTCTAGCCGCTTGTATGTAAAGTAATAAGTACACTTCATAGGTCAATCTCAGTGTGTTCATTTTAATGCTATTTTATTAATCTCAATTGCAGCTCCTTTGGCAGTTTTTTTTATTACAACCATTTGATTTCTGTTTTATTTATTTCTTGCCTTTTGTACCCAACCTTTTTACCCATCTGTTGCTGCCATCATATTCAAAAGTTATTATTTTTCTTTGTCTAATATTTTGTTAATGTTCTATTGGGAATAAAATACAATTTCATGAAATCTGTTAAATTTTACACAGTGTCCAAACTTTTTTAGAATTAGGGTTGTGCAAGCTGAATACATTTTTTTTTTTATTTGTAAAAGGCGTTTGTACATGGGTGACATTTCTGACTTGTTCAGCACAGTCTAGTCGCTTCTGTATTAAGGGCACTCCATAGGTCAAGCTGTTAATTTTAATGTTACTTTATTCATCTCAAATGCAGCTTCTCCCCCTTTGAAACCTATTTTACATTTCTCTTTCATATCACCTTAATCTAAATTGATGTGTTATCATACATGGATCTCTGAGGAGGGGATCAAATAATGACGGGTGCACGACAATCTGTGTTTTTTTTAGCATAATTTGTCTCTCAACATTATAAAATGGGCTTTAGAGTGAAGGTGCTTTTGCTATGACCTTTTTCCTTCGTGTTTTTTAAGCCATAAAAGTGCTCCTTTGATAACACTCAAGCATCAGGAGGTAATATCGGTGAGAGGGGCTTGTGACTTTCCCAAAGGGGTCTTTCCACTGTGACACCTTGATTCGCTGAAACCATGAATAGATGATAAAGAGTTGTGGATTCCATATATTTATTTATTGCTTGTATTGAAGAAGTTAATAAAAAGATGGGGGTTGTGAAGCGTGAAGGGCTGTACGGGACAGGGTTTTTTCTTTAAACTATAGACAGCCAGCCCGAACGCATACATCACAGCCAAATGACAGCTACCCACACACAGCAACGCCTTATATCAAATAGTTTACCCCTATCTTTCTTTTCCTTACCATTTTTCTTTTCCAACCAGGACATCTCCTGCTTTTGGCTTGTCTATTAAATCAAAACCAAAATGATGAGTTTGCAAAACCAGAAACTTTCTCGGAATACAACTCCGGAATTCAAGGCTTAAATATACTTTTCCTTGTAAAGTTTATTTGACCTAGTACGCAAACCCGGGTTCTCTGCCTTTGATTGAGCGTGGCCGGGGATCTTCTAGGGCCGGCTCCTCCGATACCACTGTTTCCTTGTCTCTATTGTTCTCAAGGAGTCAGCATCTTTTGTCTTTGCCACTGATTTGTCTTTTGATCTGAGCGAGTGATTTATCTGCATGGAATCGTTTTTCTCTCTGTTCCCCCTCAGGAAATTTGGAATGAGGCTGGCCTAACCTTGCCAGGGCCAAACAAAGCCTGAGAGCTGATCTCATGTATTTTGATGCTGTTTGTTAAAACGACACACACACTCAGCAAAAGGAAACGGCTGATGGTACAATCGGAATTTCTGTTTTAATTTGAAAGTGACATTTTTTCCTGAACATTTTAATTTCTTACAAATCAATTAAATGTACATAACTAATTCAGATAATATTGGAACAATAAAAGTCTATTTAATTTACAATAAACCATAAAAAATGTTGGGATGAGGCAAGAATAAGCAGAAAAAAGCATAAACTATTACTAAAAAACAGCTGGAGTTAGCATTTTGCAACAAATGCACTGAATTTTCATAATCTTCAGGCCCTTGAGTGGCAATGCATTAAAAACAGGCACGATTCTGTACTGGCCATCACTGCATGGATCAGGAACACTTCCAAAAGTCAAGTTTGCTTAAAGCAAGCTACAGCTGTGTCATGAAGAAGTTACACCTCAGTCTTCTCTGGGACCAAAGCTCATCTAAAATGGAAAATTGATATTGAATTAAACTGTTTAAAGGTCAAATAAAACACATTTTGGCCTAGAGAAGATTTTCAGTATTTAGGTTTGTAAGTAAACACTCTTAAATGGCCTCATGACACTGTATCTGCAACAGTTTTTGCGATGATGGAGGGATTGGAGTTGGCAACCCAGAGGGGATTGAAGCTGTTTGCCTTGTGCTCTCTTCTTCTTCTTCTTCTTCTGCTTCACCTTTTTTTTTTTTCCGAGCCACCCTCATGTGCAGCTGTTATGTCCCCCCTCCCTTTTTGTAGACTTCTACCAGCTGCCAGAAAGAGGCAGAGTGGGAAGGGGTAGGGAAAAGAGGTAAAAAAGGGAGGCGGTGGGAGGGGTAAACACAACTCAACACCTGCTGCCCGCTGTAGAGAAAGGTGTGAGGAAGAGACAGAGAGAGAGAGAGAGAGAGAAGCTGGGGAGTGAAGGGGGGGGTAGGTGGATATAGGGAGGAGGGGACATGAGTACAAAAGCCAGAGAAATGTGTTAATGTGGGAGTGAGGACTGTGAAGAAGAAACACTGGGGGGAAGAAGGCAGGCAGGTGTGAGGACATGCAGGTATTGGCTACACAGTCGTTCCCTCATGGGCCCCTTATCTCCAGTGGTAATCTTGGAAAAAAGATACTAAATAGATTCTTAAGTCTCTCTGCTCCAGATGTTTACCGGTTTGAGGCCCGGTGTTTGTCTGAACTCAAACTGAGGAAACTTTTTTTTTTGTTTTTGTTCCTTTAGCAACACTAATTATTTTTCCATTGCCACTCTTGTCACCAGTGAGAACTCCTCACGTCCACACAGCTTACTTTCCAGGAGCACGTTGAGCCTACTAAAGCATAAAGCTGTTGTTGATAGTGTTTGCACAATTAACATCTCTAGACCAGATAATTTTACAGTTTGCTTGTGAATTCAGAGTGTGGTATCATTCACACTATAAGATACAATCAGCATCCAAAGTTTATCCGCACAGAGGTATTTGATTACTGTCCAAAATATGCATATGCGTTAAAATCAAACCAATCTTTTTAATCAACCGCTTCTCTGTATCAGGGAAGTCCAGAGTCTCCCCCCTGTTCCGTTTGGGACTGAATTGTCAATTGGCTGACATTATCTAAACAAGAAATATTAAAACTAATTAAAGAAATGTCTCTGTGAAATCTTGATAAGGGCTGAGGTTATTTTTTTCCCTTTCTCTCCCTCGTTGGCTGACTGTGTGCTCTGTTAGGAGACTTGCCACAGGCTTGTCTGAGCAGAGGAAGTTATGAAACTCCTACTGCCATATCATTTGCACAAGGAAGTTTCAGCCTGTTCCGCTGGCTCTTGTTGACTGGAGTCCATAAAACAGCTTTATTAAAAATGACACTATTCCACTCTGTATTTGCTCAGTGGCTGCTCATCTAGATCGGGTCACATGTTGCCGCGTAGCGTGGCCAACAATAGACAGAGTTTATGACAGATAGCAGCTGTCTGGGCTGACTGTGTTGTGATAACATATTGCATACAGTACATCTCTAAATCTGCAGCCTTCTCATCGAGATAATCGGCTTCTGTTTCCAACTGAAAACTGTCTCGACCACAATTCAGAAGCAAGTCAGAGCCGTTCCAATTTCCTGTGACCAACTGCATAGATAGTAAATCATAAAAGGCGAACTGACACAGCAAACCTCTTGTACCAATGCTACAGAGAATGTTTCACACAATTGATGTAACTTATTGCACAAGATGTATACCAGTGTGAGGAAATGGTGTTTGTGTTTCTCAACCCAACCTCATCTTGATAAGTAAAATCTCAATGTTGCAGCTTGGCACTTAAGGTGAGTTTGCATATGTGTGTTGTGTGCCCAATGATGTACGGCGAACTAAAGGCAGGGCCGATGTTATAGCTGCCTCCTGTTTTGCTTTCCCAGAGCCCCAGGCGACTGGAAGGCATCAAGGACACCTGGGTGCGACTTTATTAAAGTATGAAATGAGAGGTCAGTGACGCGCCGGTCCCACACATGACATCCTGCTGCTGGTCCTTTCTTTGTGCCTCCTCCCGTCGGCCCATAGCTGACGACTCCTCTATGAAAGTCTGTTTCATTAATCCCCCTGAGGGACCCCCTCGACTGCTCTTTTTGCTGCTGATACAAATTTAATTCCTGATAGGTCTGTTAGATGGAAGCCGCGTCTATCAAGGCTTTTAATTAATGTGGCACTACTCGCTGTGTATCGCAGTGTTTATCTGAAATTCATGACCAGGGCGAGGACGGACGGGATTGTTCAAAGATGGCTTGTTTTCCCTTTTTGGTTGAAATGTGAATTTTAATTAGACACGGTTGTTACTCTGAGGGGTTGTAAAAGGGGGCTCTGTGCTTGTTACAAGGCGGCATGTGTGCACACTCTGCATTTGTGTGTGCAAGTAACTGCCAAAGCCTTATCTATTCTCCCACTGTCACACCTCTCCAATGTGTTTATTTTGCTTTATTAATGTTCCACTATTTTGTAAGAAAACAATGTTGTGAATAGGTTCAGGAAAACACCTACAAAAGAGTAGTTGACCAAATTCTTTTGACTTCACTGTAAATCCACTGGCAGACAATGGACTGGCTGGACAAGTGTTTGTATTGGCTGGGAATTTGCAGCCTAATAACTGCACAGGATCATTGTCAGCCTCTTATTATAGCAGCCACAGCCCTTTCTGACACACCTCTCAAGTGTGTTTGCATGCACATTTTTTGTGTAAATTATTGCAATGTCTTAGTGTTTATTTTGTGTCATAATGTTTTTTTAGAAGCAGATGCTAATGCTAAGATCCAATGACACCTTTTATTTGCTGCTCTCATTAGCAGCAATGCCTCTTAGTGTGTGAGAGAAATGTCACAGACAGTAAAGGGAGATCATGAAAGAGCCATCTCCAGCTTTATCCTCACTCTCTAATTGTGTGGACAGTGCCCAGAGATGGTTTTGATGGAAGATTATCATTTGTGTGCGTCACAGTGCTATCCTTGTCCCTGAGTGTCATGCCTGTCTTGGTTCATTTGTATGCTGTCCTTAATGGTTGTGTTTGAGTTAGTTCGGAGGAGCACAAAGCCTTTAATTGTGAGGTTTAACATTTTGCAATTAAAATCTCCCCTCGATGCTCAGAGAAATGAATGAGCTGTCTTTGATGTGCTTTAATCAGCTCGAGATGTATTGTCGTTTAAGGAGCAGAAAGATGCCAGATACATTTCAGATTTTAAATTGACACACTCTTGCACCTTTGAAGATGATATTCTTTCCCTCCTCTGGCTCAGCATAGAGAAGGCTCAGTGCCTTGAACCCCTCTCTCAGATTCTGGGACACAGATCTCTATCTCTCTCTATAAAGTGGCCAAACAGGATTAGGAAGAGGAGCGCTTCGATTTCACCAGGACCAAGGAAGCGTACACAATGATTTGCCAGAGCTTGACTAAAGATCTTAGATTCATACTGTGACAGTATCAGCTGTTATTTTCTCACCTGTTACAGGGGCTTTTCAGCAGTCCCTGTAAGACATGCTTATGTGATCAAAAGAGGGTTTTTGTACTGACGTTTATATCTTTCCTCGTGCCACTTTAACAAATTGAACATGTAGATGATACAAATCTCTCTCCAGAGGTTTATTCTTGTTTTTTGCTGTAGAAAAAAAACCTCATTAACTTCAGTGTGGAAAAAACAAAATATTCTTATTGAATAAATATGTGTTGGTTTGATGGAAGCTGATTGGGAGCATCTGGAGGTTGTTTTCAAAGGATGTAGCCCTGAGTGAACAACCATGGCATTTAAGTACGGCCCTCTCCTAGAAACTCAAAATCTTCCCAGCAAGCAAATTAACGGGAGCAGGGATTTGGTATTAATGGAGCTTCTCAGCTTTTGTTTCACCGTGACAGATGGACAGTGTGTGCTCAAATTGAATTTGGCTTTAATTGCATTGTGGCGTTTATAATTTATCTGCTCCACAGATTTTGTTTACAGGTTTATGAGGTCTTGAGAAGCGTGTTTGCTCTCTTTCCCTGTACTTGTGCGTGTGTGTTTGTGTGTGTGCGTGTCGGCCGGATCCCCTTTCATCCTCCGCTACAGCAGGATAAAGGACACTGTAATTCTCTCAGAGTGTGGTGTTCATTACTGTAGCAGTTTGCCCTCCAGGGTGAATGTGTTCAATAAGCGAGATTGTCTTTTTTCCAATATACACTTAAACGGTGTAAGATTGCAAATGTAAGCTTTGCAATGCCCCGTCTACTTCAGCGCGGCATGTTCAAATCATTTCTGATCACATGGATAGGTGAACACAACATAATCAAATCTCTCTTCTTTTGAATAATGCGTGCTGATGCCCACAAGGACGTTGGCCCATGAGAGGGCAGCCTGGCACAAAGCTGTGGCACAAAGTGGTGCAGAAGGCGGCTTGTCTCATGAGGGCTCATATGTGTAATTCTACATATGTTCTTCAGGGCTTCTGCTTTTATACAAATAGACACTTGAGAAAGAACATTCAGAAAAAGAAGCCGAGGCGGAAATTGAGACACTCTTTCTAAATGCTGCGATTACTCAAATCTCATTCTGGACACGGTTATAGAGCCACTGCTTTGTCTCATTAATTTGTGTAATATTTCTCCTTTCCTCTTCTCTCTTCCGACATGCGGCATCTTGGTGTGCGCCAATAAAGATTATATGCTTGTCTCCTGTTCCATCTAGCTCTGCTCTCCTCTCCTTATCCTAGCCTTTGCCACCCTCTAATTGATGCACCCCTGCCAATTTACACTTCAGCCCTGCCTCTGACCCCTATTAACTACCTGGCCTCACTCTCCCAGGGAAAGCACAGTGTTCAGGGAGAATCCTTCATCACACCCCCCCCCAACCTGCCCCAATCAACTCCTCTTAAGGCTCGCCGCTAACCACATTTTCATACTCAGCGAGCGAGAGAACTCCACTTTACGCCAACTTTTATCTGGATGAGTGAAAAGGATAAGCCAAGCTGTGGCACAGCTATTTTTTCCCCCTTTTCTTAAACGGCTCCACAACAGCAAGCAGTTTATCACTGGAAGCCTCACGGTCATTTTACAAAAAGGTTATTTATTTATTTTTTATTTTCTTCGACTTCTTCCTGTCCTTAGATTACTGTCCTAGTAACACTGCAGCAGCCACTTGTCATTGTCTGTTTTTCACTTGTCCTAGATCGGGAGTATTTTGAGGAATGTCCGCTCTGTTCTGTGTTACCTGTCCCTGAAGTGGGCCCATTTGGGCTGTGTGTGAGAAAGAAAGGAGAGGATCCATGTGCTTCAGCAGCACTAAATCTGTCACTATCTTCTGAGGTGTGTTTGTAGTGGGCTTAGCCAAGCATTCCTCCTCTGAGTTTCACTTGACCCAATGTTATGTCATTGTGAACGTTCTCCAGGGTCCAGGCTCTGCGCTGATTAAAGGACAACTGATAATCATGTGTGTATGCTGATTGTCTATGTTTAGTTTGAGATAAAATGGGCTAAAGTGGAGTGGACAAATTTAGAAAAAAAAGAGTAAATGGACACTCTAGAGAAGGCTTTGGTCACGTAGCAGCAGCAGACATGGTATGTGTACAGGGTAATGAAGTAGGGAATCATTCTGTGTTCTCGATTAACAGTAATCACAAAGCAACTCAAGCATGAAAAATGAATTTGTTTCTTCCAATGCATAACAGTTTCTGAATACACACTGCAAACTTATTAATTATACAGCAGTGTTGAGCTAGCCGAATAATATTTTTAACAATGTCATGTGTGTGCTTAATTGTACACTTCCATGTATGGTCTTCTCTCATTGCTGGTGAAAAGTGTAAGAAATTCTGGCACATACTTTAGCCTGTTTCCCTGTGCTCCGCTGTGCAGCACTGTGGCTTTTTAGCCACTTTTCTCTGGGCAAATTGTTTTTGTGACCCATGGAATGTTAGAGGAAATGCTTCTTTCTCATTGGCGGTCCCCCGGGTGTGGAGGCCATGGCCCCTGTCATCGGCCCCAGTGCACACACCGACACGCAGACACACACACGCCCATGCACTGGATCACTCTTTACAAAGAGGAAAGCTATCCAGTGTAGAGACCTCCAATCCTTTTTATAACACCAATACTTCCCCCAGACTCCCAGACATGACATCACAACAAGCAGAGATCATCTTCAGTATCATCACCGCTACTGAAATGTGCAGACAGCTTCTTTCTAGAGATTACTCTTTTTATAGAGTCGTCATTATTTATCAGTTATTACTATTATTAAGACTTCATTTTATATCAGCTCCCCGAAAGAGAAGTCCAAAAGTAATAATGAGTAGTCCCAATTTGAAAAGAATTTTCCCTGAATGGGCTCTCAAATATGCTCCTCAGATCAATTAAGTGTTTACAGCCTGTAAGAATCAGCAGCACAATAGAGAAGCTGTCTCTTCTGGACCCCAGAGGCTACCGTAGCAATGTTTCATTAAGTGCACACACTCCTGTGGCCCCCTATAAACACACATTAATTAAAGGCACACAGAAACACAGTCTCTGAGCTTGCACTATGGTAATGATGATATGACCCCAAAAGGAGAGGTGCACCGGGGGTCAGAGAATAAAAGCAGCCCAGCGTTTAATGCCATAGCTTGGCTGATCTGCAGAAACACCATCTTAACTGGTCCGATTCAAATTAGGCCAAGATTTGCTTAACTGGCTAATTTGGATGTGCATGAATGTCAATTCACTTCCAGCAGAGAATACTGTCCTGGGTGTGTTTTCTCTTCCTCTAAAAATAATGATGAGGGTCTAGATGACAATTTCCTCAATGTCAGCAGTCAATTTTATAATTCAAGCCTACAAAATTATCCCTGTAAAATGTTATGGAAAATAAAACACAGCCCAAAATAGCACTATAAGTGTACCAAGCAGTCACTGAGTCAGAATAAGTGCTTGTACCCGTCAAATCATTATAGCTTCAATAGCAGACCCTCCATAGACAATTTACTAGATTTGACAGTGGCAAATGGCTATCATCAATATGGTCCCAAACATTGACATTTTCTTTGGTGGGCTAAGTAGAAAGTCCCATCCCATCCTCTCAAGATCTGCAGCTAGAGGCCAGGGGGCTGGTATCCATCTTCGTAACAGTGACTATGTCGGAGGAGGAGGTGAAGGAAGAGGAGGCGAGGAGACGGTGGGGAGGGAGGCAGCATGTCAATGAGCCTGCCCAGTGTCACTGAGCACCACACAGAACAGCCATCTGGAGAATCAAAGACTCCTACCATCTGGCTGCCTCACCCACACTCTACCCCCACAGAATAAAAATCAAGTAGATAGGACTCACCATAACACTGTATGGCCTTTTTGGAGGGAAAAAGTCAGGTAAAGCTGCAATCAAGTTATCGAAGTGTCAAATTGAATTATCCTTAAGAATAGAAAATAATGACCCTTGACATGATATCAGTTTGAAAAGTGTTTATAGATAGTTTATATTGTATGCACATAACTTTAAAGACAGCAATGGTAACTTCTTCTATAGCCTCACTCTAAAATGAGAGACCATTTCACTGTGATTTCCTTATGTTTGGGATCATTTTAAAATGGCTTTATAAGTTTGGTTCAAGGTAAACCCTGAAATTCCGCTTAAGGAGGTTGAAAGATTATCAAAGACTTCCTTCAGAGTGGTTTAGCCTTGCTGAGTGAGCATTCAAAGTCAGGCTCTAAATTATGTATGCTTTGTAAGTATGTATTTGGCAGGACTGAATGCGCTAAGGAGGAGGGAGAGATGCTAAAAAGTCATCAGCCATATTGTAAAAAGCCATTTCCGTGTTGCTGAGGTACCATTGTTTACAGGGCTGTGATGGAGAGGTGCTCTGATCGCCACTAGCTGCTTCTGTGCTTCTCTCTTTTTCTTCCCCCTCTTAGTTTGAGAGAAATCTCCTGACGCTGTAAAATGGGCAATGATGACATATGTGGATGCAGGCCTGTTCATATCTTTGTGGGGCCTTTAGGGAAATAAATATCTGAGAACATTCAGTGAAATGAAGCTCACTCAATAAATCACCATGACACAATAAACACTTCTGGCACATGAGCGCCCCCCTACCCACCATCCCCTGGTGCCCAGCCCCCTCACACACATACACACAAACACGCATGCATAGACATACTCTGCACTCAGACACCACCTACCTCTCCCCGCCTCTTCTTGTGCTACCAAATGGTGCCTCCCCACAGGCCAGTAAATCAAATCCCAGCACAAATACAGTGGGAATTTATTTGGAATGGGCTTTTGTTCTCTTTAACGCCTGATTGTTAGGCCGACCAGGTCGCTTGATAAATTTTAAGCAGGTTCTCTCTGTGTACCGGCTGTGCATTTGTTGATGTAACAAACAAAAATCATATTGTGCTCAAACTTGACTTTTTAGCTAAATATGCACCACAGCAACTTGGTATGTTAGTGTGAACATACTGTATAACACACAATTTTTCTTAACAAACTATGATTGCCTTGTCTGTTACCGTATATTGTTTTCAATTACTAAGCATCTATAATTTCTTTATTTTGTAACAATGTCTAAAACAGGTTTCAACAAAATCAAAGACTCATTTACATTCTAAAAGAATTGGAGAACACAAATAATCACATAATATCTTCTAACAATTAATCAGACTTTGTTTAATCTTGTAAACAAGTTTATGATGTAATGTGCAGGAACATATAACACCAAAAGTGGTCAGTGGTAAATCTTTTTTGAAAGTTTAATAAATGCTCAAAAACTCAAGTATATATACTTTGTACTACCACTATACTTAGATTATTGACAATATATTGTTCTTTTGACTACAAATACAGACTGAGATTTATTTCAGACTATGTAATGAAAAGGTCAAATCTGTCCTGAGAGTAACACGGTCGAGGGGATACACAAATGCACAGACAAAGCTACTGAAATGTAGTTTGATGGCCCTTCTGGGCTGTGAACAATATATTTGGTTTTAACATCTTGTGCCATGACTGCCACACTTTCAACATGACTGCAATGGACATATTAAAATTTACAATATAGGCCTACATTATGTTCACTAGTTAGCATGTATACAGTAAAACTATTATTACTATCATACTACTTGTTTTTTTTTTTCATATGAATGTGTGGATTTCCGATAGACAGACCGATATTTTTGTATCGTACCTTGACATGTTTTGGCCACTTATCTTTTGTGGTCTTCCTGAGAAGTGTCATGTGATGTTACTGTGACTTGACTTTATCTATGTCTATTATTATTTTTATTAGATTTTTAATACATTTTCACAATATTTATAATTTATAATTTTTATAATATATTGAGCTATGAAGTAGGCTATACACCACAAGAAATAACACTTTACACTTCTATTACAGTTTTATTAACTCATAAAACATAAATTTTATCAAAAAGATTACATTTTTGGCTTTTGCCTTTATTTTATAGAGGCAGTAATGGGACAGGAAATGAGTGAGAGATCGAGGGGAATGACATGGAGCAAACTTACCTGAACTTGGGCTGCTATGGTTCTGTATGTGGTATGTTCTCTACCAGACATATAGCTTTACTTTGTAGATCAGCTTAAAATAATTCTAAGCATATAAATTATTTTTGGTTGCATTTCTCCAAGTGGCCATTAGTAAAATTGCCGACTTCTCTTTATTCAGTTTTTATATTTTTTTAACAAAGTACTGTAAGTGAACCCACATATAGAAAGTATACAAGTAATGTGGTCAAGTTAGTAGTCACACATGTGTAGTAGAAGTGTGTGCATATGTAATGAACTTGCAAAAAACTGAATATGATGGAAATATGGATGACTTGGCTGTGGTGTGAACAACGTGACCGGTCATGTACTGAGTGACACTGTGTGGATGAGGCTCAGCTTTTCCTTTGGCTCATGAAGTAGACACCAGTCAGTCTCCAATGGCCCTCACTGTTATTGCAGCCCTGATATAAGCAATAATATAACACATGGTCTAATAGCTTTATCAGTGTTTGCTATGGTAACTCACATAGAAACAACCCTTTAAACAATTATATTTTTAAACTGCTGCCCAGGACATATTTCTCTTTATCTTTAGGCACTGTGGATATGATTGCTCACTGTTATAAATGGCACATAGTTAGTACACGGAGAGAAAGTCATTGTTTACACTAGGCCTCACGCGGTGAATCTGTCCAGTGTAAGGTAATCTGCAGTAATAAGCTCCATTTGTTTTGTTTAGCTTTTAAGCTGAGGCAGAGAGGAAGGGAGAGGGGAGAGGGAGAAAAAAAATCTCATTTCAAATCCTACCCACCTTCTTATCTCTATTTGTTCAGTTGTTTTTAATGCCACATACTGAAAGAATTTCAATGGCTGTTTTGCCATGAAGTCATTTGTTATCCTTCAGCGGGCTTTCGTCTCCCCATTGTGTGACAGCCCCCGAGTGCTCGAATCCTCCAGATGGAGCAGGTCAGACACACACAGACTGTTCAGTAACACAGACACACACAGTCTCCAAGCAGGTTCGCTCCAACACTTCCCTTTCAAAGCCTGACATAGATCTTCTCGCCATGTGACATATACAGAAATGATAATGTCATTTTTGGCAATTTGTCTTGCTTCTACTTTTTGTTGTTGAAGTGTGTGTTAAGTGCGGCTGGCAGTCACACGGCTCATGTCATGTTTACAAACAGCCAAAATGAGAATGTTTCAACAGTATTTCATTTTACGCATATTGTCACTTGGCCTGTTATTCATTTACAGATTTTCCCTCCAAAGATACTTGCCCAAGCCTAACAGAACAGATGCATCTGCTTTGTCGTCTTTGGCAATTGCACTCACTGAAGGAGTTTTGCCCAAAAGACAAAAAGCGCAGTGTGATTTGCTTTAATCCCAACATGAAACACTTCATGGTTTCTTGTTTTACTGTTCAGTTACTGCAGCTAATAAGTTATTTGTTTCTTTTTAAGGTATTTATTGGCACACTAATGTTTTTTTTTCTCTCTTTTTTTTCATGTGGTGTCCTGCTTTTCTCCAATCTTTCTCTTGTCCAGGTAAGTACACTCAACTTATAATGATTTCTAATTTATTCTGTCCAAATTACAACAAGTTACAAAAGTTAGGACACTGCATGCAGTCAAAAATATAGAAAGGAACTGATTGCAAATTTAATAAATCCACATCTTATGGACAGTAGAATATAAACAACATATACCACTCCCGTCCTAACATTTTTGAGACATGTTGCTGCCATCAAATTGAAATGTGTTATTATTATTTTTTAAATGGGTCACAAGCTAGTGCACTCCTTGTGCCAGTCCCAAGCCTGGAAAAATGAAAGGTTTGTGTCAGGCAGGGCATCCAGCGTAAAATCTATGTCAAATCAATTTGCAAATCACTGCACATTAAAAAGCAGATGATTTGCTGTGGTGACCCCTGAGGTAAAAAGCTGAATAAAAAGATGAAAAAATCTATTTCAACACCTGGTTTGTTTTATGTTCCATTGTTAATAAAATGTGGTTTTATGATATTTACAAACCATTCTGCACTCTGCCCAACTTTTTTGGAATTGGGGTTGTAAAAAAAAAAAAAAATCTATATTGTCCTGTATAAACCACTTATTATTATAATGAAAAAATATACTACGCCATGCCTCCCTAATTCACAGATGGCTTGCAAGTGTACACATTCACTGCATGAGAGATTCTAATATAAAGCCCTGTTCCGGGAAAAGTATATAATAACATTTCATCTGAAAACAACAGGTGTGATTCACTGTGATCACTCACTCTAGCTTGCCAGCGATGGTAATAAAGGTAAGAGCAGGTTCCATAACAAGTAGAACATAATAACCGTAACAGCCGTCCTTAAATGATTTGATTGACTCACGCTGGACCTCATCGCTCTATTTTAAACCTAATGGAGTCTGGCTATAATTTGACCAAGCCTTGATTGACAGCGCCTTTCTCTATCTCAACAGTAACCCCTGACGGTGTACATTAGAGGCGGATTAAAGCTAGGCGCTAACGCATATTAAAAAATTAAGCCAAGCCAATGGACTGGCAAAGCTTTTTTTCTCCTCTATGTACCTTCTTTGGGCTGGTCTAGCATAAAAATTGCAATACCATCAAGCAGCAATAATAACTTGTTAATACAGCTGGAACTTGCGGAGGATATGTGCTTTTGTGTTATAAATGTTTGTTATAAATGTTCATTGATTCAAGGGCAGACACATACACCTCCTACACCCTACATGACCAGCATATGAATAGAAGAGTAAAATCCACCTTCCTTTAAAATAACATAAGAGAAACAAATAGCTGACGTAAAGGCCCACAATCTATATTTCAAATGTTATCTGCTTATTTAACCAAAGTAAACTAAAGTGTGGCTTGTATATAAGAGTAAGAGCACATGGTATTGACTGATGTTTGCTTTTTGAATCAATACGTAATCGTGGGTCAATGTATTGCTACACCAGAGGTCAGCCCTATGTTCCCCGGTACCTATGTTAGGATTAAGATTAGGGTTAAGGTTAGGGAACATCAGAACTTACCAGAATGTGCAAGTACTTATCTTCCCTGGTTTCTATGGACTGAGGAACATAGGTACTTTCACAAATGTGCCGGTACCTATATTCTGCAGTATCCTATGTTCCCCGGTCCATAGAAACTGGGGAACCGGGGAACATAGATACGCACCTGCTACACATATAGATACAAACAAACTCTTTACGTTACCCTTGCAGCGAGTTACTGTTACGCTTAAGAGGTCATCTTGTCCTCTAAATATTTGCCTTTGACACCTTTTGTAACAGACGTAATGAATGCCATAGTAGAAATTTACTCTAAATAAAAGATATCTTATCTTGTCTTTATTCTGAGGCATTTTTGGCACAGGAGGAACTACAGCTGGGACAGGATTTTCTGACCAATCACAGGCTTAGAACTAAGAGGGATGGTCTCATTCAGATCAGGAACACTTTAGGGACACAAAACAGGAGAAAATCAAGAAGCAAATCTTACATCAAATAAAATAATACACAAGAGGACAGGATGAAAGCTCTTTTTTTTTTACTTGAACTTGTTTTTCATATTTTTAAAAACTTGCATAGTGGGCCTTTAAATGAATGAAATTGGCAAAGCTCTTTTTCTCCTCTCTCTATGTACCTTTTTTGGAATGGTCTAGCATAAAAATTGCAACACCACTGAGCAGTGATAGTAACTTGTTAATACAGCTGGAACTTGTGGAGGGAATGAACTGACAGTGCAGCAGGCCACAGAGGAAGGACAGACAGGCCAGTGCCCCCATCCACTGACCCACTGAGAACATCAAATACTATACAACCTTCATAACCAGGTGAATAATTTGTCACATGCCTTACTTTTGTTTAGGGCCTGTATTACTGCGCCTTCAAGCCGTTGACATATTTAAGAGGATCGTGCTAGTTTTTCCTCCAGCAGGATACCACTGCTATTGTACTGGTTCAGCTGCTGTAAATAGTTGTAAATCTTCAGAGTTGCATTTATTCGAGCATGACACCAAAGCCTCCCACTCAGAATGATTGAATGTAACTTATTTGATTCTGCTTCCCTTCATTTGGGGATTTTGTGAAGAGTCTGGTTTTGAAGACAATGAACTAACAAAAGATTGTTTTAACAGCTGCGTGTCTTTGATTACATGCGTCTTTGAAGTATCACTTTAACTTAGCCTTTGAACTTGGATAGAGATCACAAATGAATCGAGCTTCTTTTTGATGTAGGAGGAGGGGATTTTATTGTTGAAATGTTCGTAAACTGCTCCCGACCGTTTAGAGAGACAAGTTCGGTGTTGATTTTTAAATTGAGGGGGTTAAACAGAGTTTGAACTTAGAGGAGGGTTTCATGTTCATGTGTGCTCAATGACAAGAAAAAGCAAAACAAACATTTTTTTTTCTTTTGCTTCAAGTTAAAGGCTTCCTTTTAGAACAACCTGACTAAACAATATCTCATTTCTAATTTGTGTATCTGTTGCATGTTCAAGAGCAGTGCAGTGTGTTTTTTAAAAATGTTAGTAAAAATGATGACTGGATGTACTTGTTTTGGACAAAACTCAAATTGTATTAAAGGATTAAGTAATTGGACACTAAATTGAAAGACTGGAGGTTTCTGTTCTTGGATAATTCCTTTAATCTTGGCACAGTTTTAAAAAGGCAGTGAATGGAAAGCAGATTAGTTAAATTTCATGTATTTTAAGGGAGAACTTCACTAGCTTTGGCTGGATTACTGTTAAATCAGTCAATTGAAATGTAATGACGCTAAGAGTTAGTATTTGCATATTAATGCAGCTGTATTAACTCTGTTTTAACATAAAATATTAAACAGAACATTTACTTATGTGGCATTAAGCTCCTTTTATGTGAGTTAAACTGAAAATAAAAGACACATTGCACCACATTTTACAAAATGTAGCTACTGAAGAACAGCTTTTGTATTCATAAAAAGTAATTTTCAAATTAATCATGCTCTAGATCCAGCCCTATTGTTCACTTCTACTGTTGCCATTAACAATAAAGAAACAAAAGTTGGAAAAACTGTGTGCCCTACATCTGTCATTGTCTTTGAGAGACTGGCCATAATACTTTATTTATATTCTGCGCTGCAGATATGTGTGCTTTGTTATAAATGTTCATTGATTCAAGGGCAGACAAATACAGTATACCCCCAACACTCTACATGACCCACATAGGACCATATGTGAAATCCACCATCCATTAAAATAACATAAGAGATACAAATAAACTCTTTGTTACCCTTGCAGCTAATTCACTTTACATTTTGAATGTCATTTTGCCGTCCACTAAAGCTTTTATGCTTTTTGATATAAATAGACAGACATTTAGATGACTGAAGTGAGCTAGTTAAAAGAATCAAAAAGAGGAAGAGGAAATTTAGATATTTTTAAATGATGTCCTACATTTTGTCAGCTAAAATCAGGATATTGCCTGAGCGGGAAGAAGCCATGTTCTTCAGTTGTCAAAAGGCAGTAAGTAATGATTAAAATAGCAGTGTGAAACGCGGGGAGATTAAAGTGATGCTAATGATAAGTGAGAGAAGAAAAGGGCAAGCTATATTTTAATTCCTGGGAGAATGGTTAATGACTTCTATTGCCTGAGATTAAACTAAACCTGTCTCATCAGCTTTTTCTGCATGCTGAGGAAAAAAGCCCCCTGCACTTTAATTTATTAAACTCTTTTAAGGAAGCACATTGATCTACATAGGTTAAACTTTCAAAATTTGGGCAAAAAGACATCCCATAAAGCTGTCATACAGGGCAAAGCTGTTGAGTTGCTCAAGGCGGACTATAAAGAATTCATTATCTCCAAACTGCCACATTTAATCAGAAAATATCAATTATTTAAAAGGGGCGGATTGCTTCTGTTTAGAGCATCAGGTTTTACTGACACAATGAATTAGACTGACACAATGGATACATTTTTTCTGCTGTCACCTCTGTTCACTTGTGAACTTCTAAATGCCCCTTTTTTTTTGCATGTTTACTTGTGGAATTGAACGTTCGGTCACTGTAAATAGGCCTGTATAATCACATCAAGACTAAAATATCATCCTACAAGTAAAGTGTTTATCTCCCGTTTTCAGCTGCAGCCAGAGCTGTAAAGGCTCGCTGCCGTGAAAATGTTTTCACATTGGCATTAGCACAGAGGCACTGGTGACCTCTGTAATGAAATGTATGGTACTGTTGACATGGCATTACAGCGATTCAACACTGTTCATTAATCTTTGTTTTGCTCCAACCCTTCTGGCATGTCCTTCGCCAAGGTACGCAGCAATGCCAGAAATTGTAAGGCTCACCACATATTTCTGATGGCAATTAGCATGCATTCCGATCCACTGAGCCCCTCACATAACAGAGCGGTCCGTACTGAAGCCAGAGTCTTTATCAGCGCCCGGGTGATAGGAGTCATTGAACATTCTGCTGACAGCAGATTATTTTTGTTTTTATACAGATGTCAAGCCTGAGTAGGTGGTGTTTTCCACTCTTACTCTGGGACTATGAGCCCCTTGTACTTTTGCCCAGACCCCTAATAACTTAGTACCACTTTACACTCTTTTGTGTTCTTCCTCTTCCACGAATCATTATCTTCAGTTCTGCTCTGTCCAAGTCTGAAAATAGGTCTGATATTTAAAGCAGTGGTAAAGAGTAACTGTCATCCCTTAGTGGACATGTAACAACAACACTCCACCGCTTGTGTGCCTTGAAATCCTCAGTGGATCTGTCAGCAGAAAGCCAACGTGCAATTAATAAGCCATTTACCTCAAATATCACAGTGCTAGAAGGGACACGTGAGAAATTTTCCATGAATTCTATGAGGACCAGAAGAACATTTTGAAATGATACTTCATATTAGCGTAGTAACTGGGATACTGATCAATATCATCAATGGCTGCTGCTCCGGTGCAGAATTTGATCCGAGACTTGTGGAAATGTTCACGCTTTTGTCAGACACAATGTAATCTCTTCTTTTGAATCAATGACACTTTTTAATGCTCGGGTTTCTTTTCAGATTTAGATGGAAACACTGCGCTTGTATCCTGCTTCTACAGCACATCATGTGTGATCCTCATACATCCAGAAGGCTCACCTGACAGCACCTATGTTCTGTCAGCTGAGTTAACACTTACTTTCATATGTTTCTGCTTGAACAGTAAAGGATTGAAATAAACATACCCTGTATCAAATGCCATGTTATTAGTTCTACACGACAGTATACAATGTACAACATAGAGTGGCACTTGTTTTAACACATTCAGAATTTTCCTTTGTAATCTAATTCATTTAAATGTATTTTTCTGAAAACATCTAAAAATATCTGTTTATTAGTTTAATATATCCAAGATGTAATGAGCCCACCTTTTCTGGGGGACGCATTACAATAATACATTAAGAAATCTCATTATTAATGCATATATTTTGTCACATATTTATAACTATTCCCTCGACTCCAACATGTGACAGTTGTTGTTAGATCCCTTTTGGTTTCAATTAAAATCTCGCTGAGGCAATAAAAATAGCCAATTAAACTGGAGCAGGCTCTTCAGAGGTACAATTGTTCTGATTAGATTAACCTTGAACATCAATTAGTGGTAAAAATAATCCTAAATGTATATTAATAACTGTCCACCACATTCGATACAAAACCACAAATTGTTCATTACCTCTGTTTGGATTTTGTGAGTGTCGTTATTAGCGCTGATTAGTCTGCGTTACCATTTATTTCCACACGCATATTTGTAGCTTAATTATTTCGTATTTCATAGTCTTGAAACATGGAGGCTTCATTATCTAATTACACGAGTGCGTTTCCAAGTTACAGTAAACAATGGAGATGTAATGATGTATAACAGGTGTCTCTCTCCATATCCGTCAAGCCTCAAATGCGCGCCCACAATGCTGCTTTTACAGCCGTCACTTACTCCTGCCTTTTTCTCACTTGCTGTCTGTCACACCAAGCGCACAGATAGACGCTCGCTTGCCTTCAATCGCTTCGCCGGAGTGTCGGAGCTTTTCTCACTCTCTACCGGTACACTCGCTTGGCTGCCGTCAGTAATCCTGTTCCCACCTGGTACTTCCAAAACGCTAAAAATACAATGTCACACCACTTTGCCATTTCCTGAAGCCGCGGTTACTAGTGTGAAAAGGAGGCAGACATCTTTGTAATTCTTTAAATAACATGTGTAAATGGGCAAGGGGCCTATCTGGTCTTTATCAGTCCAGGCGAAGCGAAGCCAAGCAGCTGATACCTCCTAGGGGCTGTGGAAACGCCTGATTCATCTAACAGGCTGCGAAGCTGATTAATTTCACTCTTCATTAGGAATGTGTTGTAGCGTCTTCTCTGGACTTGGACCCAACAGTCTTGGTCATCTCTTCGGTCTCCTATCCTAAGTCCGGCCTTCTTTTCCTGGCCAGCAGTGAGCCAGTGGCCACCCTCCTCCCCCCCTCCTCTCGCTCTTCCTCGTCTCTTTGCGCCCTTGGCAAATGAAAGGTCAAAGACGTTGCAGTGATTAATGAGCAGTAGACTCTGGGATCTCTCTGTCAACCCCCCACCAGTCGCCAGTACACCCCCCCGCCCCCCCTCCTCCCGCCTGCCTGCGCTGCTTCTTGCATTATTTCATCTGCTAATCTGGCACAACACTACTTAGTATGTCACCAAGAAAACAAGCCCCAACTCTGGATAACTTTTTGTAAGAGAGCCATAACTAGCCGACAAGTGGGAGCCGAGCATTATTGAAGTAGAGAATAAGAAGCTTAGGGGGAAAAAGATGAATGTTTTAGGTGCTGTATTGTAAATGGCAGCCCACTTCAGTCTTGCTTTTCAGCTCAAGATGCCCCAACCAGGTCTTGATGGTTTTCCTAGTGTACTCTAAGCACAAAGTATCCACTTCACAAACTTGGTGGTATCATGGAGCCGCTGAATGTAATCGGTGGCGGTCCTTTCTCAGCATAGATGACACTTCACGGACTCTGACCGACTGTTTATTTGAAAAGGTAATGAAATATTTACACTCGTTGCTGTACAGATTAGCAGCAGTAATTGACTGCAACTCACAAGAATGTGTGCATTTTATAGTGTGTGTGAGAGAGAGAGACTTAGAGGGCCCCTCGTGTTTGAATGCAGATCTTCAGCACACAATAGGCCTGTTAGTGCGGCAGAGTTTCTGCCTGTCACTTTCTCTCCACATGTTGCTTTTTCTTTCAGCGATAAGTGGGCCTAATGCTGAACAAATAGTGGAAATCAGAAGCCACTGAGAATCATTTGCCTCTGCTTTTCCCATGGCTCCCAAATAGACACCCGGACCCACAGATGAAGGGGGTAGTGACGAGAGACAGGGGTGAGTGAACAGAAAAAAGGGGGTGAAATAGAAACAAGAAGAAAGGAAAAAAAAAACAAACTCAATGTGCAAAACAATTTTGTCACCACAAGCAGATCCAATTGAAAAGTCTCCTGGACAGGGAAGAGCTGGACTTGTCAAATCAGACCATGGCCATGAATAGATCCGAGCCGGTTCAATTGGCATCAGGTGTGGGCTTCCCCTGGCCCGTGATAGGCTCCCACATTGTGCTGGCTAGACATTTGGCCATTTTCAAATATAATGGGAGAAATGAATGCAAATGAGTGAGTGGACTGAAATGTATTTAAATGCAGATTGAATGGGGGGCTCTGCGTAGCGCCTGATAACAAGTTGCTTTAGGAGAAGGGCCACATTGTGTTAGATCATCCCTCCAACCCCCACCACTGCCGTCCCCAGACCAGCAGTCCTGTTCTCTTTCCCTCTGTCGCGCTTGTTTCTCATAAGGGGCCATTGTTCCCTGGGTAAACTCTCTCAAAACTATTTACATTACTCATTTATTTGAATTTCAAATATTTTGCCAGCTTTGTCTCATATATGCCACCTGCAGCCGGCTGCCTTAGGCTCTCCAGTAAAACAGTAATGGTGGGAGAATGGCAACTGTGGTAAAAAAAAAAAAAAAAAAAGTGGGGTTCAATCATTAATGATAATGTTACTTATGTCCATAGCCTCATTAGGAGCAGTGAACCAGCAGTAGCATGTGTTTCGCAAACAAGTTTCCCCCTGCCCACTGCCGGCCGACCGCTAGCCCAGGGCGATCCATCTTCTCAAACGTCTCCTTCCCATATTTAAGGAGCTCTCGTTACAGCCGTTCCCAGACCTGTGAATTTATGGTGCACTCCGAGCGGTTAGCATAATCGCCGAGAATGCAGTCATTTCAGCCGGAATGTGGGAATTAGGGCAGGGAGAGAAAAGAAAAGCTGTTGGTGTGTTAATTGAATTTTATAAGAATCCTTTGGAGCAGCCCTGCCTTGTTCGCAGTGCTGTGTGGACGCAAATTAAATTCTCCCACAATATATTTTTCACCTTAATTTTATTTTTGTTGATTTTCAAAGGTTTAATTGAAAAAGACCTATCCTTGATGCTAAGCAGCGTTTAGCAATACTTGTGTATACTTTCTTGTACTCTCTGATCTTTGTAAATAAAACAAGCAAGGGGAAACAAGAGGCTGCTTTCTTTGCATGAATTAAACAGCTTTTTATTTTTTCTCATCTGCATTAAAAATACAATTTACATGCAATTAAATTTGATTAATTAGTGACACTAACCTCTGCTTGTCCTGTGTGAACATAATGAATGATGCATTTCAGTGTCAACAAACTCATGTTTACTTCAGGTTTGTGTTCATCAATAAGCATCATTATATTATTAAATACATTATTCAAGGAAATTGTAAATTAGACGTTTAAAATCTTTTTCTTGTACAGCCTTTGATATAACTACTGTGTAGCTTTGGGGGAGTTTTCAGACTTACTTTGCAGATGCGGATCCTGTTCATGACGCCATTTTTTTTTTTTTTTTGTGTGCATCCTGGCCCTGTTAGCATATGGGGGCAGCTGGAGCATCGCTGCAGAGATGTTTCAGTGTCCAGAAGTTTCCATGCAATGATTAATAGGAGGGGTAATGTAGTGGGGAAATGAGTAAACACTCCCTTGCTCCTGGCTTTGTGCTTCAACGGCTTGATGACAAGGGCAGAGCAAGGTGAGAATTAAACAGAGCCGCGCAAGAAGAGAAAAGGAGGCAAAGGCAAGCGGTGGGCTGGAGGGAGGACTGAAGCATGACAGACCTGGTCACTGAGTAGGAGTGAGTGGGAAAAAAGGCCATCCTGACAAAAGTGGAAGTTCCTCCTGAAGAAGAATAATTAAAAGCGCTCAAGGGAGGGCAGTTTTAATTTCACATGTAAGGGGCTAAAGATTTCATTTAAAGGCGCGCTGAGCAGAGAGGAGGTTAATAAGACGAACAAAGGCAGCGAATGTGAGAACATACAGTGTGAGGAAGCGCGTTGGACTTTCACCTGACACGTTTTTAATTATGGAACCTCTGATATTTCTCTTTAGCAAAGAAGGGGTAAAAAGAGGAGATTAACTGATTAATGGTCATGGTAACCAATTACTCACTCAGGAGGAAATAGATGTAACTTCCGTCAGTAACAGCCAAGTGTATGGCATGCCACCGCAGCTAAAAGCGCTCCACTCTTGCTGGCGGACTGAGTAACTGCCTACTGGGAACATAACCAGAGCATTGCATAATGTCTCCTTCTAAAAAAGTGAACTCGCTTCCACAGTCAAATGCATGCTCTTGATCACTGAAATCTCACTCCATTAGTGCTATCTGAAGTTGATGTGTCCCAATTATCATAATAAGATCAGCTTGGTCCCATACTCCATGGGACTCCAAACTCTCTTACTGCCACAAAATGATCAAAAGGACTTTGTGAACTAGACCCAGAGTCCCAGCTGTGGGCTGATTTGTTCAGTAGTGGTGAAAAAAGCACTTTAATTGAATATGATGTATTTCTTTTTCTTCTGCTTTTGGGCCCGCAAAGAACAACACAGATATGCCAGCGCTTCTCATCTCGGCCGCATATCGACCCAAGAAAACTGTTCTTTACTTAGATCACCATTCAAGAGCATAATACATTTCAGTGTTTGCCAAAGTGCATCCCTGTAATTGACTTCTCTATGATGCCAACAGCATGCTCTACAATCCCTCTGTGTCCCCCTCACTCATCCTTCTGTTTGAAATCATCAATATTGTCAGCGTAGAGCATGGGAATGACTTGGCCGCTCCAATCCCAAAAACTCCTGCTCCCCTCCTGCCGCTGCGTCAAACTGCACCCACACTGTGTTTGACACTTATGTATTATATGTTTATCAGTCTCTAATGAAACACTGACAAGTCCTGTGCACAAGGGATACTGTGTTCCATTAATAGCCCTTAACGAACCTTGGGCACTCACAAAAAGACTGGTCCTATTGCAGCTGACAGCAGAGGGGCCCTCAGTCCCAGGCCCCCTGGAGAGTGAAGATATTACAAGTTAGCAGCGTCTGCGCTCTCCCCCCTCTGCTCTATATGCATGTGTGTCCCCTGAAACTAAAAGGTGTCTCTTTCTATTTCTTCAGG
Organism: Bostrychus sinensis; assembly: GCA_020698575.1. Classification (NCBI taxonomy): domain Eukaryota; kingdom Metazoa; phylum Chordata; class Actinopteri; order Gobiiformes; family Eleotridae; genus Bostrychus; species Bostrychus sinensis. The sequence goes on along the minus strand of CM036240.1, from coordinate 20,081,886 downwards.
CACACGTTACTTGACCACGGTGTTTAGCATGGAGCTCGACAAAGGGAACTGTGTCAGTTAATTTGTCAGCCACTGTTTGTGATTGATTTATTCATCTACGGCTCAACAAATGTTTGTACTGAGATGAATCCCCTGAACCATAATTTACAGCAAATTAAACTCTAATGACAAAGAGACACTTGCACCAATGCAGTGATTATAACAGTGAAAAACCATAACACAGAACACCTTTTGGACAAACAGCTTTCACCGTTAAGAACAGTCAGCTTTTTACCACCTGAAGTTAACAAAAAATCTGACTTGAAGATGTTTGTAGGTGAAGATTTGGCTGAAAACAAAACAGTACCAGTTTTTTTTAAATATTGTCACTAAATAAATAAATAAGTGTGAATCGTGATTGTTTAAAACTTGGAATACATTAAAGACTGATTAAAACTAGAATCAGACTTTAATGGATATTAGTATATATTTTATTGCATTCTTAGTAGAAACGACCAACTAGAGACAAGAGTTGCAAATTAGCAATATCTATAAACTCCCTGTGCAGAATATCAGTTGCATACACTGTAATCAAACTGTTAAATGAATTAATCTTCTTTTGTTTCAGCTTTTCCCTTCTGGGGGTGCTAAAGCAAATCAACTGTCTCCTAGCGTGCAGTGATTTATATATTTAATTTTGCCTAGGTTTTACTCCAGGTGTCCGTCGTGACACAACCCTCTCCATTTATCCAGGCTTAGGACTGGTACAAGGAGTATACTGGCTTGTGGGAGCTTATGGGTGGACTACTGTCAAATAAATTAATTTGTAAAAAAGTATCGCTTCACATTTTTGGCCATATTCAACCACTGTAGCTGCTTTTTATGAAACATTCATCAAACCACATTTAACTACATCACATTCTCTTATATTTCCTTGACCTTTTTACACTTTTGTTTTCTCAAACTCTAACTTCCCTCTAAAAGCTGCATCTCCCATGTGAGAAGCCCCTGCAACCTCTCTATTAAAAAGTGACAAAACATTTGTTCTCACTAGAAATAATGGTCTGTAACATCCTCCTAAAGTGATTCACAGTTTATTTGCAAGTCCGTCGCCGTGTCGAACGAGGGGGTTACGGCTGCGTCACACATATGGATAATTTTAAGCAGATGCATCTGGCGTGGCTACCATGCTATGATTAGTTTCCACGGCGTTTGTGAGTGTGTAAACCATCGGCGACATGGATGAAATATAGCTGAGGTTCACTGGGAGTGCAGGGAGAAGAAATGTACCCCATCTGTAATACACTGTGTAGACTAATATCTGCTCCTATTCTGTGATATTGCAGTGAGATATCGATCTGGTAAAATTGTCCCATATTGGAGCTGTCTGTTGTGATATTCATCATGCTGTCACCTCTCCCCAGCACCTACGCGTTATTAGAAACCCGGGTTTGAAGAGGTTGAAGGGTTTTAGTCTCCGAGATGTAGCAAACAATTCATCACAGGAGAGAGAGAGAAGAAAGAATTCAGGTGAGGTGATGCTCCACCATAAGATTTATGTCTAGTCAGGCTGTACATTAAGAATTATATCATCAAACGAAGAGGACACCAGCAGGCTCTCGGCGCTATCTGCTGAGTAGGCCTATTTGCTCCCCTCTTAGAGTTAAATAGACCTTTTTTGCTGTCCCCGAGCCTCTGAAATCTGGAAGAATGCAATCGTTTCACCCAGAGTTATTTGTAAAAGCACTTGTCGCGTATACAGTGTACTAGGATCCCAGCGAGTCTGACAGCGTGTTTTGCATCCACTGCCAAAACGCTCCTGACGAATAATAAGCTTGTAACTGGTACGTGCCACTTTCAATTCGAGCCACTTCAGGGTGGGACTCCAGTTTTGAGTTCCCTTGTTATTTCCTCCTCCTTTGCTTTTGCCGTAAGAGATTCTTCCGGAAGGATCACAGAGAACGGCAATCCAATTCTTTCCGTGTCTTGCAGAGAGGACTTTGATTCGTCTTTAACTCAGTACAAATGCTCGTCTGGGAATGTGCAAGCTGGGGGCTCCCTCTGAAGTGTGTGAGTGTGTGTGTGAGTGTGTGTGTGTTTGCCTCGCCTGCACGCAACGCTCTGCTCTGTTAGCCGCAATGTTATTGTTGTAAACAGCATTTAAAGCACAGCTGGCCAAATTGATCAGGGCTTGCGTCGGAGTGAACTGGAGCAGCCGAGAGTGAGGCTGCATAAACAGGGCTGCTTGTATCTAAATATGCAAACACTCTGTTAGCAGCAGTCAGCACTCGGGGGAACGCACACTGTTACTGCAATGGGGATACAGTGAGAAAGCAGGCCCGAGTCCTAACCTTTTTTTTTTTGTATACAGATAAATACAGACGAGGCGAGTGGGAAGAGACTTGTTACATTCTGCCTGATTATGTAAACACTTCCTTTCCTCCCCAGATCATTTTTGGACTCCTAAGTATTTACTTTTCATTAATTATTGAGAAAAAGAAAATCAGGAAAAAAAGCGAATAAACAGTAGATAATTTTTGTTTAATGTTTCACACAGGAATCCAATCCTCAGTGCAATTAATGCTAATCATGGCGCTTTTCCTGTTTAGCTTGAACTCAGAGTCTGTTTGTGTCTTTTTTTTTTTTATTTGCCCCCCCTCATTTCTCTTCCTCTCCATCGCTGCTCCAGTCCCGGTGTCGTCTCGTGTTATGATTACATCACCTCTTCTCTCTGTCCATTTAGACCTGACATTAATCACATCCGGCTGTCTGCGGCGCTTATTCCCAAAGTTGTAGAGGAAAAGGCTTTAATGGCAAGGAAACGATATTGTAGAGACGCAGCAGGTTGGCTGTGCTTAACGCTTGTGGAGTACAGTATATTAATTGCTTATTGGTTTTTGATTTCAGAGTCATTTAGAGTCTATCGAACGCATCATTTTCACAGCTATTGTTCTTTGGGGCCTGTTAATTGTCACCCCATTGGCCAAATTAAAAGCAAATTAAAAGCCTTAACTATTGACTCTATCTTAAGTCACTCTCCACAACAATTTCTCAAAACAATGGGGAGGATTAATGAAAATGCAGCTTGATTTCTCGTCTCCAAAAGCTTCTGCTATGGGGGAACCAATTAACTACCCTTCAGGATGACTTTCACTTCTAACTGCCGGTCTGTTCTACTGCCAGAAACTGGGATTAATTCTCAATTAATCCGTCTACCAGAACAACTCTCCCTTTGTGTGCTGCGGAGGACATGAGCGTACAACGCCGAGGTTACCCCGAGCCTGTTTGCTATAGAGGAACTCCACCCCTCCTAAGATTGATACACCCTGTAGACCGGCTCTTCTCAAGCTGAAAATAAGAGCCATTAAAAGCCAATGGTTGACAATGATTTTTGTTTTAGGATTTTGAGCTTTATTAGCCATGCATATTAATGAGTCAATTAATTCCATTCGTCCTGACGAGTGGTCTGTTTGTTTTTTGCCTGACCTTTTATCTTAGATGCGTTCACGCTCTGGTTGGTTTAAGCACTTACTGCATACTGTGTTTCCCATAGCCTCACGTCCAAAAAGGGAGTTTTTATGTGTTTAGTACCAAGTGCCCCCCCACACCCCACCACCTTCTCTTTTGTTTTGCTTCTGCCATTTTCTCTCTCATCTGTTTAGCCTCTCTCTATTCATTCCTTCTGTCAGAATGCCTGCTGGATGTATCCTTCTCTAAATGTGACAGGAAATATGCTATTATTGCATGCAGAATATTTGCCTGATGGGATTTGCAATAAAATTACTGCATTTCCTTTCCATTAGGATGTCTAAAGCCCCTCTCTCTAATTTATGATTACGCTGGCAAAAAGACATGTTATATACATAAAGACTAAAGTAGCCCCCAGTCTGAATTTAGCCCGTCCTGCTTTCAAAGTTAGTTGAGAGGACAGGAGAAATAATTGAAAAGTGCAGCTGGACTGTGTACAATCTTGTAAGGGATGCCTAGAAAATGAGATTAATCAGTGCAGAGACATTGTGGGGAAAAGTTTGCAGTGAATGCCTGACAGTCGTGCTCTTTCTCTCATTTCAAATGTTGGCAGGCTAGCAGGCAGCTCCAAGGGAAATGCGCTCCTTTCATACTTGAGTAATTGATGAATTGTATGCAATATGCAAATGAGAATCCATAAATCTTATGAATGACAGCTTAATTTATGTGAGCCTTAATGAATGCAGGATTAGATTTTAATTAAATATCCTCAAAGGCACCCTGACTGGGTAAGTTTTTAAAGCCTTGTTTTGAAGACTTGTTTCATATGCATCGCAGTTCATGAAAAAGAGAGATCAGTGCGAGCGGTTAGATGAAATTTCCTCGCAGTTTGAAGATAAGACCTGCTCTGTTTTGCTAACCAAAGGCACTCGCAATTAATAAATATTGGAGCAAAATCATATCTTACCAATCTCATTTAGGCTTTCCTGGAACTGTTCATTCTCATACATTTGATTAACTGCATTTACTTTAAGCGCTATCTGATTTCCAACATTTGGTACAGTATCTTTTTAATTAAGAGAATCATCCATTAGGCATGGAAAAGTCAACCAATTAGGCTTTCCTCATCAGTTCCCGCGATGTACCAAGTCTGCTTACTCATTATCAGAGTCTGTTGATGTGATACCAAACAATCTTTGACTCTGTAGTTATGGGATATACAATTATGAAATCAGCTTTTAACATTAATGATGCACGGGAATAATCAGCAATTTATCGTGTTTTAGATCTTTTTTTAGATTCTATTTCACAGCTGAAGGCTTCAAACCGCGCTAATAGAATATGATTATAGGAGTTTGCTCTTTGTAGCTTGTGGAATAGTGGCTTGCTCTTAAAATCCATGAAGGCTGTAGTTTGATAAAGGGAAGCCAAGGGTCGACAGAGTGTTTGGCCAGGAGCTCCTTGGTATAGCTTCACATTTGGGCTGCACAATTTATTGTTATTTTTATTCTTAACGCAATATTGGCAAATACAAAATCTATATCACAAGTAGGGCTGTGCAATGACACATATATCACAATACAATACAATGAAGCCAAACAAAATATGTTTTTGGAAACCTCACCTGTATTCTATTCCACATGAGCAACACTTGAAAACTATGAAATACATTTTACTAAATAATCAGAACAGTGAGTAGTGCCACTGTATTTCACAAGTTGCCTTTTTCCAAATAAGCAACATTATAAATGCCGTCTTCTATAATATTGCAAAAATATTGCAGTATCAATATTTTTCATACATTCCTAATTGCAAGTAACTAAATGTATCACAATATTGTTTTTGTTTACTATCTGACAAAGGTTTTGACATTGTATGCAGTGCCTTCACGTAAACTGCATATATATATATATATATATATATATATATATATATATATATATATATATATATATATATATATATATATATATTTGTGTTGTGTGCTTAGCCATTTTTGATTTAGGCTTTAAGTTCAAGTTATATTGTATTGTAACAATATCCAACATAGTTATTGCATATTGCATGTTTTTTTTTTTTATCGTTCAACCCTACACACAGCCACGGTCTCGCCCAGCATGGTTCTAATCAGGCCCTGAGTCCAGACAAAGGCACAAGGAAGGCACCCACTCTTCCAACTACTACTGAGCTCAAACTGCGCACATTAGTACACACAGGGATCACAGCAGACACAGCACTTTAAAAGGGTTTTTAGTGGGATTGATGCTAACTCTCCCCCGCCTTTGATTTCACACCATTTGATCTGTGATATATTGTTCCATAACAAAGGTTCACAGTTTTCAGGCGGATGCAGCTGTTCCTACCCCTAATAAATAAAAGTCTGTGGTTTGTGTTTTTCTCTTTCCTTCTCTTCGCGTACTCACAAACTGCCTGTAATCCAGCTATCTAGATCAGATAAGGGCGATGTGGCTACCTGTGCAAGGCGCTGTTTGACAGGTGCAAGGGGGAAGCTGATTGAGATAATCCAAGAATAGGTTCAATGCAAATACAGATACAAGATGAAGGTTTGGATAGATGGATGCATGGGAAAGATGGATGAGTGAATGCATTCTCATGTATCACACCGTGACTCCGAGATTATGATCGTCACAACCAATAGAGTGCCAAGGTCAGCAGCAAATATAAATCATGTTTTTTTATTTTTTTATTTTTGTGTGTGAAGGCAACATGCGCCTGTCTTCATCCAAGTGTGTGTGTTTGTTAACTTCAAAGCTACTACTACAATACTCTATTACTCTTAACTACAAACCCACACAAAATGTAAATAAACACAGAATGCAGTGGTTCACAAAATATAATAAAAACTTATGTTATTCACAATAGAACTTAAACAACATATCAGTTGTTAAAACTAGGATATTTTAAGATGAAAGTTTATTTTATAATGTCATGGAAAATAATACCTCATTTTGAGCTTGATAGCAGCAACACATCTCAAAACGTTGGGACCGGAACATAACAGAGCATTTTGCTACTAAATAGAATGAAAATGTTGATCTAACTATTCTTAAATCAGCATTACCTGCTATTCCATTCTTTTGTTGCACCTGCCCCAACTTGAGGCATTATTTTAAATTACACTGTAAAAATCTGTTTAAGTTTCAATACCTGGTTTATTGGTTATGTTCTTTTGTGAATTTTAGAAGATGTCCAAATTGCATTCTGTTTTATTTCAATTTAACACACATTTTTCTGATTTGGGTTTGTATAATCTCTAATGGTAATGACAATTTAAAAAATCTAGAACTTAAACATAATAATCTGGATATTTCTCTCATAAAATCTTTACAATTGAAATGAAACAGAGGTCAAATAATTAAATTTATTGTTTTATTATAATTTTGATCCATACAGTTTATTTTAAAAGCAAACATAGATCACAATAAATGATTAATGAGTTACTACGAGCTTCCTCATTTGTTAGTTTGCATGGACAATGATCTTATCTAAGCTTTGTATTTTTTGTCACAGCAGAAGTGAAACAGTGAACCAGAGAACAGCTTATCCAGGCTAGATGGAAACTTTATCAGTCATTACCTGAAATTCTGAAACATCTGAAATTAATCTTTAACTTTGCTCTGCCAACCAGACATCAACAAAATGTTATTGAGCAAGTCAAAAAATACTTTTACTTATTTAGAGATTCTAAAATTTAAATAAAACACATTTATATAATAAGTATATAAGTATATATTTATCCAGGCTTGGCACTGGCACAAAAAGCCTTCTGGTTGGATTTGACTCTTTGGTATAGATGATGTTTCTGATTCACTTAAAAAATGAAATGTTCCTTGGCCCATTACTGACCTTTCCTGAAAGTTTAATCAAAATCCAACCTTTGAATTATCTTGTCAAGACAAACATTGGTCAAACAGAACCTCCTGTTCTGTTTTTCAAGAATAAGAAATTGTGTTAAGACACTACAAGTAACTATTCCTCCTCCACCTCTGTTCATCTTTCATAGTTGTTTTGCATGTATTGGTAAACTGTTTGAATCGACAAACTATCAACTCGATGTATTCTTGCTCCTTTGAGTCTGAGGCCTGTGCTTTTCTGCCTGACCTGGCTCTTAAAAGGTAAGGAGCTGCTTTGTTTTATCAATAAGACCTTGTTTTCATGGCTGGTCACCACCCCAGCAAACCAATCAATGGGGCATGCTCTGCTATCGCTGCGAGAGAAATGAAAAATAAACCCCAGATAATCCTTCAGTTAAAAGGTTACTCAGGGCGATAAAAGCTATTTTGTTAATTTATTTACTCTCTGCACTGCAGAGATAAAGAAAAAGGAACAATTAGGGAATTCTAGGTGAGAGAATTTAAAAGGGCAATGACATTGGGTTAATATTTTATAAGACCTGATTGGCAGAGACCTGGAGAGGCCTTTTGTTTACATAAGCCCAACGCCGGAATGATTCACTCGCTTGTTTTGGCCGACTGTGCGGAAATGGAATAAATATCTCCATCCTTACCTTTTAGAAACATCAAACAAAAGGCAGAGATAAAAGGTTAATGGCTCAATCAAAACCCACCAGGAAATAATATTATGTTCTTTCTGTGCAAACTCCATTCGCTATTGACATAATCAGGTTGAAATTCATGGAGAAGATATCTGACTGTGGGAGGAGCAGATGTGTGTAACTAAATACACTAAGAGAGCGTGGTCACATGGGCTAAACATTACATTTGTGGTTTGAATTGATTTATAACAGATCATAATCACTGCATTAACGGCGTTCGGGGTAATAAGATCTCGGTGGCTGCTTCCGTTGACAGAAAAGAGTGGCCTGATAGCTGAAAGATGTCATAATTTTGCCATGAAATCAAAACTATATCTAGCTGTTATTATTATACCTATCTTCTCGTGCCGGCTTCCTGTAAACGGGGGTGAGAACGAGAATTTAATTATTGGGCTTTTATTGCGTTGTAGCGTCGAAATTAGACTCGTGTGGAGTGTATTGTTGGTGCCGCCGTGTAATCTGATTGCCTAGTGTGTTGGATAGGATCATGTTCCAGGCCCGACTCTGCTGGGTCAACACACGGCCGGGCCCATTAAAGGAAGTCTGGTTCAGGGAAAGTTCACTGCTATTTTCTTTTCACCATGGCAGCAAAACAAAAAAAAAAAAAAAAGAGAGAATAGATGTGTAACATATTTTTGGCCCCTGGTCTAAAGCTGGTGGGGCATATTTTGTTTTCTTAATTGAAGCCAGAGATATAAGGCCCCCTGAATATCATTAGTGTAAATATAAATACAGAAGGGAATAAAATGGCTTAACGAATGACCTCAAACGCAAAAACAATATTGTCTGTTTGAAAATAGAAATAATAAATGAAAAGAAAGCAACCACAAGAGGTCACAAACCAGTGTACAATGCAGGCCCCAAGCCTGGATAAATGGATAAGGCAGCAAAGATTGTTTTTTAACAAAGGCTGTGAACAAAAAAGGTGTATCATTGTCAATATTGAAACACTGGAGAGCATAGACCTGTGCCAAGGCACTGGTCCTATCTTGCAATGGTAAAGATACACTGCTCAGACATGAACTCAAACACGGAAATCTCCTAGTGCAGGGGTAAATGCTATTTCCATTGAGCTACAGTTAGTAACTTAGTATCTACAGTGTGCATCTCAAAATGGTACAGAATCAAACAGCCCTGGATCTAAACTGTGATCTGGATCCACACCAATATTTTGTCCGTGGCCCATTAAATGTTTTATAACAAGAATTAAAAATAAAAGATTGTATTTATTAAAATGTATTAAAGCACTCTTAGTTAACAGCATTTTCACACCCACATGAAACTTTTGCACATTACTGAGGGTTGCATCTGAAAGGGCATCAGGAGTAAATGAAATATGCAAGTCACCGCACATTAGAATTCAGATGATATGTGGCAACCCCAAACAGATAAAGCCAAACAGAAAATTACATATGAAAAGATGGAAAAGCAGATATAAACAGACAAAAACAGCAGATAAAAATTGAGAAGTCCCCAAATTCCAATCATAAATCCAGTAGTACCATCTTCTTTTTTTCCCCTCAATATTGGCCTAGTTTGGAGCGGTTTCTGTGCCAGGCTATTTAGGGAATCAGCATCTGCTGCTTGATAAATAGCCTGGTGCTTTTGTTTGAGGCCAGGTTGAGTTCCTCTCTGGACCCGTCTTATTAGCCCTGCATGGTCTGACCAGCACTGATCTGCACTAATGTGGGCTGTGCATTTCTCTTACACCCGATTTACATATTATGAGGAAACATTATGTCAACTAAAAGACTGGACACACTGTATGTTTAAGTGTATTTTTACAGTGTGTTTAGACACCTAATTGGTCATAAGTGAAGGAGACAATAACATAGATTTGAGAAAGGTTTTGTGTTGCTGTGAGGATCCTCAGTTCAAAGCTCTCTTTCAGCCGCTGTATTGCTTTCATGGCTAGTGTTATTTGTGTGCCGGGGGAAGGTGAAACGCTATCCCTTTAAACACACAGACAGATTCTCTTGCAGTCTGTCTAAACATTACCTTTACTTAACTGGGGCTTTGTACCTGGGTTCACATCCCCTGACATGATCTACGGTTGATGTGACATTTTTGTCCATTTGAGGGCCTTTTTGCTTTTAGTATTGTTGGTAAAAAGCCTTTTACCCATCTCATAGCCTCTATTGAGGTCTTTCATAAATAATTCAGTCAGAGTACAAGTGAAAGTGATGACAGCAAAACTGTCTGCGATCTTCCCCTCTCCAAAGATCAAAGAGGTGCTTCTATAGAAATAGGAATTACATTTCCAGACCTGCTCCTTTTTTCCTTTCTCTTTCCCTCCTTCTTCCTCTCTTCTCCTATTACTGCCTTTCTCCTCCAAAGGGACATAGTTAAGTTAAAGCCTGCTTTTAGTCCTAAAATCTAGTGAGCCTGTATATGAGGGAGTCAGACAGATACAGCCAGTGCACTCTATTAGCAGAAGTGAGGTGAATAAACCTCAGCAGACACAGCTGAATAAATTCAACCACTATAAGGCTGTGTGGGATCTGAGCTAAAACACCAGCATCACTGTGTGGACGCCGCCTTTGGGAAATGCAGTGAAATGTACTGTAACACAAACAACCACATATAATGTACTGGCTGATAAAATCCAAATTGAGAACAAACAGCTCATCAGTTAGTATCAGGAATATAACATTTGTCCACTACTGTTTTTGCTGTAATCTTATAAAATTAATATATATTGGACATCATTATAAAATGTATGTAGTTATTAATGACTTTTTGTAATATGGTTTAATGGCTTGTATGTGTGTTGCAGTGATTTGCATATTAATTTGGCATAGGCTTTTTGGCAGATGCCATTCCTGACCCAACCCTCTTCTTTTATTTGGGCTTGGGATCAGCACAACTGTGACCCCCTGTGATTGTTTTGTTGAATTTGTATAATGAGACTTTTTTATTAGACTGTAATAATGTAGTTATTAATGACAATGTATAATATGATTTCATGGCATCTGTGATTCAACAGAGCAGTGTTTGTGTAATATAAAAACCACGTTCTTTGTGCCAATACCAAGCCCAGACAAATGGAGACAGTTAGGTCAGGAAGGGCATCAGGCATAAAAACCTATTCCAAATTAATATGTGAATCCCTGCATGCTATAAAGCAGATGATTAGCTTTGGCGACCCCGGAAGGGAAAAGCTAAAAGGAAGGAAGATTATAGTTTTGGCGTTTATAAGATGAATGAATGTCTGTCCATATGAGAGTGTCTTTGATATCCTGTTAAAGCTTTAAATGGACTATTGTATGTGAAATAATGTATGAAGCCAATATGTCACCTGTGTCAAGTCACAATAATTCATCTTCAGCCGAGACATCCTGCTCCTTGTTCATAAAGCACACCTTGGTACAATCCTGGACCCTCATTAGTTGCACATTGCATTTTTCTTGGCCACTAGGCTTTTCTTTGTAACTATAAGCCGGTAAAGTAGGTATTGATTGTAACTCGAAGCTTTATTAATAAGTGAATGAGTAAGATGTGTAGAAAGTCAGGGTGTATCTGCTTTGAAGGCCTTTTCTCCTCCACATCGAGGTGGCACTCTCATTTATCACCGCTGGATCTGTGCCCCTCGTTTGGTGTAATAAAACTCCCCCATCAGGACCGTCCAACAGGTCTGAATCACTCTGTCACACCACCTTCCAGCTAAGGCGCGCATTAAATCAAGCAAGCAGAACATTTCCTAAGGCAGCCATTGCCTTTTAATTTCCTGAAGAACCTTAAAATATCATTCATTACCAGAACTACACATATTTGGTTTTTAAAAGTCTCATAAATCAATAGTGGCCTGACTGCAATAATTATAACAAGTTAACATGTAATTTCCAGGCTGAGGGGCCGCGCACTGGATTTTAGCATATGCAAACGAGGCAATTCAAATAGTGTGGGGATATTAATACGGAGGAACAGGTAACGAGGTGCAGGTTATGAATTATGCATCAAAAAGTGGTTGATCTTCAATAAAGGAAATGAATTCACCGTGTAATCTAATTAGTTATGGAACTCTATTATGTTGAGCTACAGAAAGCAACTGTCCTTGAAAAGAAATTTATTTACAGTACATGTTAGCTCGTTTGGAATGGGATTGCATTCTGGAGTGCTCCAAATGTTAACACCCCACCACCCACACAACCCCCCCTATGTGTGTCTCTCTCGCTCTCTCTCACAGTCAACCTCCCCTGTCTCTTCTCTTGCAGTTCCAGACCAGGGCGGCCCCCCAAAAGGACCCAGAGTGTGACATCGCCAGAGAACCCCCACATCATGCCGCACTCGGTCCCTGGCCTGATGTCCCCCGGCATGATCCCACCCACAGGTATATGGTTTTTACACTGTCTAGTCTCTTCTTATGCCTCCCCGCCAAAAAAAAAAAAAAAAAAAAAAAAAAGCCTCCCTGCAGCTCATCCTCCAAATGGCAACCAGTCCAAAGTGACACATGCACCCGGCCACCAGACACCAGCCGTTCTCTCTCCAACCCCTGGAAACAAATAAAGGGGGGATAGAATAAATTGGAGTGGAGATCTTTTCTCTCAGATTATTCCGGTAGATGTTGCATTTTGCCTTGAGTGTATTCTAATTAGCGCGATTAAATCCACTCCGCTGCTATATGTACATAGGCAGTGGTGATGCTAAAGCAAGCTTATCGCCACAAGAATCAACAACACCCGTTTGTGCCCTAACTTACCCTAAGGCCGAGTCTTATTGCAACTAATGCTTTTGTTCTATTTGTGGCTGGCTTCACCGAGGCTGCTTTGATGTTGGTTGCTGTAAGTGCGCTCATTTGCATATTTTGCTTTTTCCTCTTGACATATCTTTAATGATACTTTGTCGTCAAACAAGAACTCTAAATGCTTGGCCAGTCTACAGTGCATTTTGAACAAGCCTATTATCCACAAGCCTAAGTAAATTCTGTTATTTTTTAGGCTTGTGTTTTTGTAGCAGATATTGCAATGCAGAATTGTAATATCTGACACATAAGTACTGCAATGAGTAATTATTTCATTTGGGCAAAGGCGGAAGCAGTATTCAATATCTCTTTTCAAATAAAAGTAATTTTTTTTATTTTTTTATTTTTTATTTCTTGACTTGACTTCAAAAATGACTATGCCCAGAACTACTTCTACTACTACTACTGGTGGTAAAAGTGCTCAAAATCTGCACTCAATCTGTTCTCAGTATCACTTAAGTAAATGCACTCAACAAAATTATTACTACTACTGCTACAACTACTGTCCCAAACCTGGTGGAGGCCAAACCTGGTTGGGCCAAAAACCAAACCCATTGTTCTCTGGGTGAACAAGGTGAACACACTACCTGTTTTTATTCATCTAGAGATTTCAGCAGTTTACTTAAATTCTTTCTCTTAAAAATGTACTAAGTAAATAAGTAAAGTGTATTTCAGAAAAGGTACTCAGAAAGTTTTTCTTCTATTGTACACAAGTATTTACTCCACCCATAATGTATATTTCACAAATATATTTATGTGTATAATTTGTCAATACATGTGGAGGCCTAATCCTTATAATTGAACACAATAGAGAGTCATATACTACAGTGCTTTGAAGTGTGTAAAAAAAGTGAGGTCGGAGTCTGTCTATGCTGCAGTGAGCTATAGAAGCAGACATAAAGGCTGGCCTGAACACACAGAAGGACAATGATGAGAAAGAGCCGTGTTATTTAGTGGAACATAAAGCAACAGAAAGGCCTTTTGATATCAGCCCCTTTAAGCCCAGGGGGACTCTATGATCTTGACATTTAGTCTTGGTTTTCAGGGGCCACAGATAAAGTAATTGAGGTTTTTTGGTTGTCTCATAACTGTTGTAAGGTCTGCAACTCAGCAGACCCTTCTCTGGTTTCTCTATTGTTAATATTATCTTTAACTACTATATCGCACATTAAATGTCAAGGAAGTTACAGAATTTGACAGATTAATAATTACATATAATTGACCACACACAAGTTAGCATCTAAGCAGGCGACTAATTGATCTTGCCGTCATGTCCAAATGTACTGATTGATGATTAAAAAGCTGACATTGAGAAAGTGTCTTAAATAGAAGCACTATCATGTCATGTCATATTAGTTCATTTTTCAGATGAGTTAGCGCCTGCACTCACAGACAGAACAGCAGCCCTCGGCTTCTCTTCAGGCTTAGCAATACCTCGAGTAAGACTCTACTTGTTTAATTTAGGCTACAAAAGTGAACATGAAGTATTTTGCTCAAAGATGCATGCTGATTCTTCCACATTTACATTTTTTTTATTACAGAAAGCTGAAGTCTTATCTCTCAGCAGTATCTGCTAGAACTTCAGCATAGTGATCTAGTTCATAGCCTTCAAGGCACAAGAGAAGTACTGCTGCATTGTTCATGCAAATGTTTTAGGAAATGGTTCCTCATATTTCCTAGCTCAAGTATAGTGACCAGTGAACAGTACTGTAAGGCTCAACATACGTCACATTAGATCAAATTGACAAGAATATTCAGCAGGCTAAAAAGATGTGATCTTCACAGTCTAACAGGACCAGAGAGGACTATGTGAAACACATTGTTAACATATGTATCTTTGCCCTTGACACCAGTTCCATTTAGAAAAGGACATCTTAATATGCTTAGGTTCCCATTTAACCAAATACCCTCATATGTGTGTGAAAGCACATGTGTGTCTGGAAGTGTTCGTGCCTGCATTGGTGCCCCCAGGGGGGCTGAGCTGGAGCCTTTCCAGTTGCTGATGCATTACAGGCAGATTGGCCCCAAATCGGATTATTTGCTGTGGACTGACACCACACTGAGATGACATCTCCTTTAAAGTGGAGAGGGCCTCCGCTCACACTCTGGCCACTACTTAAGAAGCAGCTTCAATATAATTCATTTATGTCCTGGATATGGCTTCAACCTTTTGAATAACGCAGGAGTACTGCATTTACCATTAGAGAAATGAATGTCACCTACATCTCACTCAGTGTATCCTTCACTTTACTGATAAAAACAACATTTTACTGTCAGACTCGGCAGGTTTGTATGTGTAGACAGTGCCTGGGTGAGATGTTGCATACTGGTATATTTACAGTGTGTTCTTTTATGTACAATTAGCACGTCAACAACAAGAGTGGATTGTCTAATCTAGTGCCACTTGAAGCTGCTTTAAAATAGATCCTGCATGCACTGGGTAATTTAGTGTCATCTCCTCGCGCCTTTACCCCTCCTCTTTGAGACCGCCGCTTATCATAAGGTTAGCACGCTCTGTAATTGATACTAAATTTGTCATGATGTGGAAAGCATAGTTCAAGTGGTGCAGTGTACCTAAGACTTGTCTCGTTCCTAACCCCAGTTTGTCATCGCTGCGCTGCCACCAGTCCATGCATAAAATTAGGCAGCCATCCTCACTGACAGAGCATTTCTCCTCCAGTAATACTGCTTAACCTAAAAACACCACCTGTTTGTATTGCTGCCTATAGTTCACATCTAATAAAGTCATGGTTTTGTTCTGCTCACTACTAAGAGAAAGTGGTAAAAGTCAGTCCATGGTCTGCTGATGTGAAGTTAATCTGATTTTAATTTAATTATATGAGTTAGTTGCAGAGGGCACAGGCATTCGGGTGTTTGTTGTAAGAATGTTCTGACATTGGCGCAGGTATGGGGCAGCTAGCATGTTAATTAATGATGAAGATCCTGACAATATGCAGAGGCATGACAGCGTTAAGCCAGTCGGCTGCTGCTTCCTTTGCATATTAATAGATCCTTCATTATTATTTAATATGACAGCTGCTCCAAGGGCTACCATCAGACCTTGTCTCTGTTATTTGCTGTTTGGTGCTCCCCATGTGACACTGCCATGCTATTCTCTATTTGTAGAAATCTTCCTGTTTCTGGTCATCGGCTGGTGTGGCTCTAAGAGGAGCTGAGATGCGCTGTTTGCTTTGTGCTCAGGAGGATTTGGACTTTTCAGCTTGTCTATATCAGAAGTGTGTGAATATAAAGGTGACTTTGAATATATGAGGCTGGATTGTTTTGTTTGCATAGTAATGAATGCAGATTAGCACTGAGTGGGATTGGTCGTGTTGACGTTTAGATTTCTAGTAGCTTAATAGACTTGTTGCCGGGCTCCAGCACTTTCCTGGCTTCCATATTACATTTGCTGCAATGAGACGTGTGTATTGTGGATATGACAATTAATAAAAAAAAAAAAAATAAAAAAAAAGATAAAAGATTTATGAGATGATATATGAGGTAGAGGTAATGAGTTTATTTTTCTGACCAGAGTAATATTTCTACATACTTTGTGTAGATTAAATCAAACCTGTCGATTCCTAACATTAACTATAAATGTCTATATATTGTTACTATATTATTTTATATTATATATTTTATAATTATTTTTTGTTACACCAAAAATTGGTACCCATGGTCAGTCAATGTATGATGATTTTAAAATTAAATTGTTGATAGTTTTCTTATGCATGTTGAGGAAGGTTGTCAAAAGAGACACTGAGAACTGCAGTACAATAAACCATGCACTCTCAGAGAAAAAGTTAGAGCGTCAGAAAGCACGGCTGCGGCTCCCCTTTGAGCGGCACCTGATTTGTGGAGGGAATTTATCACACAAACAGCCCAGAGGTGATTTCAATATT
The DNA here is from genome assembly GCA_020698575.1 of Bostrychus sinensis. Taxonomy (NCBI): domain Eukaryota; kingdom Metazoa; phylum Chordata; class Actinopteri; order Gobiiformes; family Eleotridae; genus Bostrychus; species Bostrychus sinensis. The sequence goes on along the minus strand of CM036240.1, from coordinate 20,065,220 downwards.
TACTCGGCAGTCTGTTCTGCATACGTCTCATTTGGAAAACAGTTGACTCTTGCCCATTATACACAAATGAAGGCTGACCTTCAGACCGGGCAGAGGCCACATTCATTATGTGAAGAAGTATCACCTTCTTACGAGGCAGTGACTTTTTTCAGCTCGGCCTATGCATATGGAACAGCAGCCTGGGCCCACTGCAAACGAGAGAGCCCTCTGACATGATGTATACTGTACGTCAATATGGTACTGATGTATTTTAAGATGCAAACAAGGCTTTAAATTATATGCACCTCCATGTCAGTGGCTCAGAGTGACTCTCGCCATCTGCCTATCAGCTGGGGAAGAGAAGTGAGGGTGCCAGGCCGCTCTGTTACTCTGTGTGTACTTGTGTAAGCGTGTATGCCTGTATGTATCTGTTAGAGCCACATGTTCGATTTCTACCTCTCCTTGTACTGGTGTCTTCCTCAAATGCATGGCTAATAGCTGCTCTTGAGTCCTATCACGGAGTCGTGACAGCTTAGTGATGATAAACGCAGACATTGCCTTGTTCAGCGTCAAACAGAAGCTAAACCTTCAACTCAAATATGCGTAGCGTCTGTAAGGGCCAGGTGATATTCTGTGTTGTGGATAGGAGTGATTTCACTAATAGGTACAGATCTTTGTTTCCTGTTTGCCTCTTTTGATTTTGTTGCTTGGCAGAACAGTCAGGTGGCTCTCCTGAGATGCAGGCCTAGAGGAGCTTCAGCACTATCTGTCCCTGCTGCTTGAGACCAAGCTCATGAATAAAGATTTCAGTCACGTTCAATACACCACAACTGCCCCAATGACAAACCAATGCTTTATGATCTCTGCTGTGTGCTCAGCATATGTATATCTAGAATCTACGACTCACTTTATCAATCAAACCAGTTCTTTTTGATCAAGGCGGACAGCCATGCCAGATACTTTTATTACAGTATGAAAGCACAAGAAATAGGGACGGTTATTTAAAATGTCAATATTTATTTATAAAGGGACACCACAATAAAGTTAATTTCAATAATTTGTCCAGATTTTAAACCTCTAGCATTTTTTTTCTCATCTCTTCTCATTTATGTGTACTTAAACCTCATATTCTCTCATTTGCATCTATTGCAAAAAGAACATAGATACAAGTACAGAGGTGAGATGCCCTGGTAAAACATTCATAGAAATCATATGCTGCCACACACTCGGGGATCCATCTCATCAGTATGACAGCCTGCTGTGAAGATCTCCCCTGTCATGTGATAAAAAAGCCAAGCTGTGATCGCAGGCACCTCTTGCCTATAGTCCATAAAATTATTCATTGTATTATTATTTCAAAAGTCCTTCTTTCTTTTTAATTTGCAAGGGCAGCTTCTTGAAAGTGTTTGCAGGTGTATGTGGTCCCAGCAGACACACAGTCCTCTGTAAGCCTGTCTCCTTTGCCTCTCCTCTTCAGGCCTGACAGCAGCGGCGGCAGCAGCTGCCAATGCAGCCATTGCAGAGGCCATGAAGGTCAAGAAGATCAAACTGGAGGCCATGAGCAGCTACCACAGCAACAACCACCACGGGCCAGGACGGGGAGAACGGAGACTTGAGCTCCAGTGTCGGTGAGCGGCCCATTTCACACACAGACACACATTGGAGGTGATAGATGGAACCTCATCAGTATCACTACCAAAACTAAGCCCAAATGTTGCACAAAGTCATATGTTGCTCAAAACATTCAGAAAAACTTTAAAAGTCACACTTTTAAACATTTTTATGGCCTAAAAGTGCCACAACATAACATTAAAAACCACATGCTTGATAATTGATGATCCAAACCACCTTTTTACATCTAACTAAACTGTGTTCTTTCCGTCACATCGATGTTATACATTTTTTGTTTTTGTTTTAAGGGCAAAGTTAAGATTGTAATTTTGATAAAAACAAAAACAAAAACAACAACAACAAAAACTGTATTTGTCCAGAAGGCCTTGAAACCTAATCAAATGTGTTATCTTTTTTTTATCACATAGATTAAACAACACTTCTTACATGAAACTAGAAGAGTAGCTTACTTCATATACTGCAAAGCAAGAAATCCTCCTGCTGTCTTTATCTGTAGTATATGTTTGTTTAAGAGAAGTTTGACTTAGTTTAGTTTAATTGTGAATATTCACTTTGCTAAAGTAGGTCTTGAGTCCTCTTAAAGTGTTGTAATTTTGTGTGTGAACTTTCTTAACAGCCAAGTGAAACTGTGAACACATTTTCCCAAAGCTTTCAGCTATTAACAAGCTCTAATTGAATTGCTGTGAGAGCATTGCTTATTCACTATGTGCCATTTCAATTAATTATTAGAGCTAAAATGCAGAAGGATTTTTGTAATATCAGGCAGACCCACTTAGACTATTAAAGCGAATGATAATGTATGTTAGCGCAGATTCATGAGGCCATTTGAATTTCTACACTAAATGTAATCCCTGTAGCTTTGGCTGCTAAATGGAGGTTTTGATTCACTTACTATAATAAATGGCTAGACTCAAATAGTAACACTTGACACCAGCAAGCTTACGGTGTGTGAGTTGAAAACAGGATGTGTTTCTAAGCAGATTTAACAATGCAAAATGCATAAAGTGTGAGGTCATCACTCTGAGAGAATGTAGTGTGTAAAAAAGAGAATATGAGCCGACGAGGTCACGGAAATAAAGATAAATGTGAGTACGAACAGCAAGGCTATGGCAATGGAGCTAATAAGAAACTGTTTTATCTTTTTACAATTTAAATTGTAACCTTGAGTCCACAGCAGCCACACAGGCTCCCGGTAGAATCATAATTCTGCAAAGGGGGAGAGCTAGGTGTGGGTGCCTGGGCGCAGCATTAGCTCTCTGAGTGAAATATATGGCAGTGACGCCTCTCGGCCCATCCACAATCAATTGGATTCTTTTCCTTTAATATTTACTCGCAGCGATGAGATGCTCGTCTGCATGGTGATGAACAGTCTGCCACTGGCGTTTGAAGGTGACCTGTCAGTGAGTATGGACAAATCTCTCGCTCGCAGAAATGTAGAAAATAAATCATTAGGGGCAACCAGTCAGACAGGGGCCTCTCCCTCACTCTCCTCGGATTTAAATCAGCTCAGATTTATGATTTGAATTAATGCTTCGTTTGGTCAAAGGAATGGTCGCAGAGACAAATGATGTTTGGTACTGAAACCATCCTAATATTGATTACCAGGTGTCGCGGCAATCTCTGTTTATATCAAGCACTCTGCTGTGACAGGGTGGCCAGCAGGAGTCATCCTGATAATACCAGGAGAAATATGGGCCTCTCTGCACCACAGGGCCATGAAACACAGTGAGCAGTGCTGTCGTCTTCATCCACCCCCGGGTCCCTGTTCTTGTTTAGTTTTCATAACACTACTTTGTTGTTAGTTTAGCTAGTTTATCCATTTTGGAAGTGTTAAAAGTACTGTTGTATATATGTAAATATACTGTACTCCAGTAGATGTTAGCCATACACACACCCCTTTTTTTTTCAACTTAAAAACATTTACGGTAACCCTTTAGAATAACTATAAAGCATTATTTAAAGGTTTCTAACCAGGTACTTGGAGGTTGAAGCTATTTCTTTATTAAAATAGTGCCTCGGTAGGTCACTTGGTAGCATGCACACCACATACTAGAGCAGCTTAGGTTCGATTCTTGGCTCAGGTGGATTTGCGCCAATTCTCTGTCTCTCTCTTCCATTTCCTGCCTGTCTACTATCCTATAAAAGCAAAACGTAAAACAAAATTAAAAAATCTTTTAACAAAAGTATATTATATTTTTACTGATGCTTTATTACTGCTTAATAGTGGGCCATTTATCTAAAGTGGTACCACATTTATTGCAAAGAAGACAAATCCTATCCTGTTTGAATTGACATAATTATTATTATTATAATTGCATTTTACATGTATTATTATTATTGTTATTCTTATAGCAAATGTTGCTCCTAATGCTAAATAGGGTATGACTATGACTCTCTGACCACAGCTGCTGTCAGGAAATGGACAGGAGTTTTATATTAAACTGGCTTAATCTAAGCCACACACACAAATGGATGTGTTTACTTACTCAAATTATGTTTCCGATCCACGCCAGGAATTGATATGATAATGAGCCTGCGTTTCTTAATACCACTGCATTTAATCAGGATGGTCTTCTATTTATATATATATATATATATATATATATATATATATATATATATATATATATATATATATATATAAATAGAAGACCATCCTGATTAAATGCAGTGGTATTAAGAAACGCATATATATATATATATATATATATATATATATATATATATATATATATATATATATATATATACATATATATATATTTAAAAAAAACAAGTCTTCTCTAAATAAATACAGGTGTTTGTCAGAAGATGATCTGGTATTGTCAGCTGCTTAAAGGGGAGCACAACACAGGCAGCCAGTGAAGGACGCTCTGTTCTGTTTGTAGAGTTGGATTGCCCGTCGCCTTTGTGTTGATGTAAATTGAACAGGCTAATGTTTCTCCCTGCATTAAATATTCATCACAATTAGACCTTGCATCAATGTTATTAATTATAAAGAAAAAAATGGTTCTCTCGCCAAAATAACCAAACTGAGAGGAATAAAGTGGATTTATATAAACCCCAATTCAAAAGAAGATGGAACACTGTGTAAATTGGAAATAAAAACAATGTTATGATCTGCAAATCTCATCAAACCATTTGTATTCACAATAGAACAACAGCATATCCGGTGTTGAAACTGAAGTATTTTACTATTGTTTGGACAGAGCCACAAAAGGCTTAAAAAGTTTCCCTATTTAAAAAAAAAAAAAAAATATATATATATATATATATATATATATATATATATATATACATATATATATATATATATATATAAATATATATATATATATATATATATATATATATATATATATATATATATATATATATATATATATATATATATATATATAAAATCATAATGTTAAGGTCCAAAAGAGACACTGCATTTTTTTCTGTACTGGAAATCACTGCATGTATTGCCATTGTTACTCTGTCACAGCTTTTTTTTTTTTTTTTTTTTTTTTTTTTTTTGGAGACGTGTTGCTGCCATTAAATTTAAAATGAGTTATCTTATTGTGAATATAAACCATTTAGTTTTTATTTACCTTCTACACAGTGTCCCACCTTAAATTGTAATTGTACTTGTAAGGATTATTTTAGTGAAACAGGAAGAAGGGAGGAGAGGTGTGCGTGGGTGCGTTTCTTTGATTTGGCCTCACTCTTTTAGCTGGGCAGAGGGAGCCCACTCAAAGCACAGTGTGGATTGTTCCTGCGCCTCTCAGGAAATGCCACAATTACAGATCACAGACCAAGCAAAACACGTGTGGCTCTGGGCCTTGAGGGGGATAAACAGCCCGCCGCTCCCTCCCAGTGCATTGACCCCAGACACAACCTTCATTACTGGAAGAGAAAATATTGTCAGCTGCCCACTAACAAACACCTGCCAATTTCAAGAGAAGGAATTGCTTTCTTAGCCAGAGAAGAAAAATAAAATATTACATCTTAGACCTTCAGAAAAGAGTGTAGTGAGAAGATAAGACACTGTTCAACATTGTTTTTTCCCCCTTGTTTTTCACTCCTTTTGTGTTTGTCTTTGGCCACTCGTTGCTGCCCTGCCACTCATGTGACTCCTCGCCACCCAACTCTAATGGAGCTGAAATCCTGTCTGTAATTAGATATGGGAATTCCACTGTCATCAGCCAGATGATGCCACGACATGCCGACCAAACAGCTCAGCTACAGACAGCACCACATTAAAAGAAGACACAACAGTTGCGGCTAACTTGCAGACACCAAGTACCAAATCTTGTCTGCATGTACTAATTCAAATCCAAAATGCTCTTTGTGCTATGCCTGTGGGTAGTGTCCAGACTGCTACACCCAGCAGGGAGTGCTACACCAGGCTGCACCAGCCCTCACCAGTCCGGATGGTGACAGGCACCGGGAGACTTGCCTGGCTCACAGTCAGGAGAAGAGGTTTGGGGTGAGATGATGAGGAAGCATCATTCTTTCCTTCCGAGGGTCATCAGGCTAATTTGTGCAAGCCCCGCCCCGCCTGTGTATGTTTGTGTGTATATTAAATATGGATTTGCCGGAGTGTGTGTGTGCACGTGTGCTTGCTTGCGTGCGAAAGATGGAGAGAAAGAGGGGGCCTTGGCCCCTGAGAGCGCTCTGTGAGGAGACCACAGCTGTACACTCCCAGCAGCTAATTGGTCCTTATCTAGCTGTCCCATTCATCTTCATTTTTTACCAATTACTGAGCATTATCTGTGTTCTCAGTTGGGTATGGGACTTAATCCTTTTTGGTTAAGCTGGTGCTACAGCTTGCAAATTTCAATTGGAGGGGGGAGGAAGATGATGGGGTAGAAGAAGGGGAAAGGTGGAAGGGGAACGGGAGGAGAAGGAGGGAGCAAAAGTCACACACACACACACACAAAAAAAAAACTCTTAAAAAGTTCCCATCATCCTTCACTGGCTGGAAGCGATCAATAAGCAATGACATCACACCAAGGAGAGTGCAAAAAATGGAAGAGATCAATTATCGGCGTTATAATTCAAGTCCTTGTTTGCAAACGTTGCAGCTCCATTGATTAGACTGTTCCTGTTGCACTCACCGTTATTGACTTGTTAAAAACATATTTTCTCATCATCAGTGGTTTTACGTTTGCGGTCAACACAGATAACAATGCTATAAGGGGCGCCATTAATTATTCAGGATGTATTCATTTTAAAGCACACCAGGTCCAAATCATCCTGTTTACTCTACAAACAAAAGCACTGCAGTACATTACTCATCCAGAAGGTACATCAAGACGCTGCAATCTGGGGCAGTTAGCCTTAATTTTCTAAGATCAATGCATAACTAGGCTCCTCTCGATATGGGGTCCACGCTTGGCCATGTTGCAGAGCTGAGTGGAGTCAGCCTGGAGACCATGCACTAATTACTGTAGTGTTTACTGCTCTGTTGGATAGCATTTGTACCATTTTAGATCATATCAGTGAGTCAGTGTGCGCTGCTCTACACTGATAAATAATAACATTAATGTGACTGTTTTCAGGGAAAATGATATAATGATATCATAAATAATTGTCTAAATGTGTTAATTTTACAACTCCACACGTATGTATATTTGTGAAAAAAAAAAAAGAAAAAAGATAAAGATATGTACCTTAAACACTGACAGTTTTGCATATGAAAGCCAGACACTTAGAAACTCCTGCGCTTTGATAAGGATGGCTTTAGTCACACTCTCTGTACCAGCTGTCAGCCCATCTCTACTGCTGCCATTTATGTTTATGTCCTTTCTAATAATACAGCTCTCTGGGTGAAAGGACATCCACCAGCTATCTGCGCAAACCAACCTGCTAGCTGCACTAGCACTGGTGGCCCAATGCGGCTACTAAATGTGGGCCATGATGGAGGAGAGTGGCTACTTCCTGCTCCTCTAGACAGAACAATGGCCCTGGGGCTCAGATCTAGTATCACCCCTACTCAATCCTAACCTTAACCATTAGGGGATAAAGCACACACTGACCTGATATGAGTGTCTAGGGGCAACTTCATCCATCTTCCTCTCTAGCTCTCTTGTGGGAGCTTTTGTCAGCCCAAGCTCTTGAGAGAGACTAGATTGTAGCCATAGGCTGAATAGAATTAATTTCACAACCATATCATAACACCTTTTGGGCCGCCATGGATTGTTTGATTAATGCATTTACATCAAGTTTTATTTAGACCATTCTGATCTTGAAACAGTGAGAGGAAGTAGTGGATAGCTGTGGTGAATGGGAGTAAACCGGACCAGTGTTGTAAATCAGACAGACACCCTTCCAGTTTGATGGGTCTGTCTCTGTGTCTCTTGGGCATTGGCCCTCACCATCTCTCTATTAGTGTACCAGACTCATGGGAGCCAGGTGACAGATAAGTGAGGAACGACACACACATTTTAATAGACATTTCAAAAGATAAACCTGATAATTATTTCTCATTTTAATGAAGTCTAATGGCCTCCTTTTAATTCTGGTTGTGTCGGCTGTTAAGCATCAGCGTAACACTTGAATATGCATGATTGGGAAATTATGTGGTGCACCGATGTAGCTACAAAACACAACTGCAGAAATAGATTAAATTAACAGGAGGGATTGATTAAACATTATTTCTGTAATGATCCATATCAAGTTCTCTCATCTTTGAGTGACAGCGTAGTTGGAGAGAAAGAGAAACAAAGATGGTAAAATACAATGCTATGCAAAAGAAAGGTGTCATTGTACAAAAATACATACAACTGCAAAAAAAAAAAAAAAAAAATTCTAACTCTGTACACCTCTGCCAATGCCCTATTCCTTTATCTCACAATGGTAAAGATATAGTGCTCAGACCTGGACTCAGACTCGAAGATCCTCTAATTCCAGGGTAAATGCTTTTGAGCCTCAAAGCCCCTACATCTACTAAAACTAAAACTTGTTCTGTTTGTGAGTGAAATTGGCCGTATCTCAAAATGTACACAATCCCTTAAAACACTCCTGGATCTAAACCATGATCTGGATCCACACCAAAATGAATAATTTAATTCTTGCCCTATTACTGACCTTTCCTCACAACAAAAATAAAACATAAAATTCTGTAGCTAGTTAACTGTAGCTATTAAGAGCATTTTTCACACCCCACCAACACTTTTGCCCAGTGCTGTATTTCTTTGATTGTCTCTTGCGTTTATACTCCTCAATAGTCACACCAGACCTATATAAAAACAACTGACCGGTGGAGTTGTCATGCCTCATCAACATTAGGCCTCATTCTTCATTAATTGGATAGATTAATTTGGAGTGCTTTGATGTGGGGGTGATGCATGCGTTGGGCTTGTCCCCTCCTCACTATTCTCTGTCAGGGTGAATTTAGCCAGGGAAGGGGCTGACCTTTGAAAGTGAAGAGATCAACACAATTTGAAAAGACAATGTCACTTGGTGTAAATGTGATATGTGTAATAAACGACATCCAACCTTTCGGTGATGATGGGCGTTCGCAGGTTGCAGGAATGTAAAATATGCACAGTGTGTAATTGTATACAATAGGCAGATCATTTAAACATACATTAGTGGCTGAATATCATGCGCTCTCATTCAGTCTGATTATATCTAAGAGGATGCATTTGCATAGAATAATAATATTACTGTGTACACAATCAAACAGTAATGACAACACTGTAGCAGGAGCATAATAATGCGTCTTTTGCTTTGATTATGTGGTGAGATGTTCCATTACATCGCAATCAGCTCAGAATCAAAACACATTTGGGTGATAAAAATAGTTGGTTGTGTTCCATGAAAGCTCTCAAAAGCAAAAGGTGTTTCTTCTCAATTGTGATATGGGAACCCTCATCTGAACAGAGCTATCAGCTGTAGAGGGTCCAGACATCTTCACCATCATCCTCCTCTGGGACCAAGATAAAGACAGGAAGAAAGAGGAAGAGTGGGACGGCAAGTTCAAACAATGTTATGGAATTTCACCCTCTCAGCATGTCCTTTATCAAAGTAAAAACATACAGAGGTGTTTATGGATGAACTATATATATATATATATATATATATATATATATATATATATATATATATATATATATATATATATATATATATATATATATATATATATATATATATATTACTGTTCACCTCATTAGCGCTGCAACTGTAAATGGCACACTCCATGACTGATTTTCATGGACTGATTATAACAGAGGAAGAGAGAGAACAGAAGGTAAAGATGCTAATTTAGTAATTAAAATAGATGATATGATGACCACATGCAAACTGATACCCCCCCCCCTCCACCACCACCACCACCTCCATCAAAGCCATTTGACGGCAGAGTGGGCTGTGATTGATAACACTCGTCAATATATTTCATTTCAGGAGCCTTAGTCAAATGACAACTGGTTGTCATTGACTGAAAGCAATCTTTTTAAAAGGGGAGCCTTTGCTAAGTATCAGATGAAAATGATTCCTCTGTCTGCTTGGGTGTCACTGTCTGTAGAAGCTTTATTGATTGGGCTTGAATATATTGCAGCCGCAGTAGTAACAGCTGCAAGTAATATCTCTCCTCTCTTCTGTGTGCTCTCCGGATCGAGGCGGTAAGCGGATGCTGCTGTGCACTTACGCCAATGATGTGCGTTTATCAAAAGTGAAGTGTGACAAATGTAAAGTGAGCCTGGTTCCGACCCAAATTAGACAAGCCAGGCATGTTTACTAATGTGTCCTGAAGGCCTGGCCTGTTGGCCACCCTGAGCTGTGTGCACGACAGCGTTAACTAAAACCCACTATTGTCTCCCGCTCTGTAACACTCTATGTTATCAGGCACGGGGATGTTGGCATTGCTTGGTAAAGGTCATTTACTGTAATGAGATTTGCCACATGCAAGCATATGGCTTGATTATTGCCCTGTTCGTTAACATTTTCAGCAAAGAGACAAATAGACAGCTTAAAAAGACTAGCGGCTGGAGTGCAGTGGTAGGTGGGGCTGTGCGTGGCAGAAACGTGTTTAGCATTTTCTCTTCAAAGACAGGATGGAACTTTTTTCCCACAACAGATCTGTCAGCAGGATGATTGATTTTTCAATTTTCATAAGGAATGTGTGCCATTAGAGGCGAAGATTTTAAATTACCCTATAAAAAGTTGCCTGCCTTAGATTTTATACACTTAAAGGACAAACACCTCTGTCTGTCTTCTTGATAATTCCTACCACATGTTACACTCCAGTGGTTTGTGTAGAAAAGCAATTATGTTACCTCATCAAACAAGAAATGTTTTCTTATCATAGATTCTCTTATATTACATTACATTAGGCATCTTGGCAGGAAGTCAGTGCCCACCTGAATCATTGGAAAGTGTATCTCTTTATCCTGGCGTGCTAAACACATTTTGTTTGTTGATGTAATTTAGATTGAAATGTATCCAATCATTGGTGGTTGTGGGAATGTCGAGCATATTGTCTGCATGTGTTGTATGCTGTGTGTGTGTGTATGCCTCTATATATGTACATAATTGTCTGCATGTTTTCATGTTTGCCTCTGCTTGTTTGTGTGAGATGTATTCTTTTTATGTGTCCTTTTTGTTTGCTTGTGTCTGCATACGTGAGCAGGTATTTAACAAAGGCAAGATGTTTACTTTATTATCAACATTAACAAAAGCCTTCAAAGTTGCATTCAATGACACTGAGGGGGCTGCGGGTGGCTACATCAAAGCTCCATACCTTCCCCTCTCCCCCTGTTTTAATGAGAACCAGGACTCACCAGCCTTGACTGAACCTGCCATCTGCGTGTTTTTGGTTGCTTATGTTATGTGTGTGTGTATGCAGGAGTTAGTTGTGTGTCTGCATATGTAGAAGTGGCACCACTACGCCAGACAACATATTTATGGAGTCTTATGTTTGATCTCATGGCTGTAAGACTTCCTCCTTCTTTCCTGATTTGGGCCAGATTAAGAGTTATAGTAAAGATGAATAGCTGGGTAGTGTTATGGGAGAGAGGCCTTAAATGTCTCGCTGCATGACAGACACTTTTTCACGAGCCGTTCATTTCCTTTTGGGACCGGTGTGCAAATCCTGGATACAAACCACAACAAAGAACTCTCGGTGTGTGTCTCACCTTTGTTGAAAAAACGCATACACAACATGGGGGCCATTTTACAAGAGCAATTAGGAGGAAAAAAACTCAGATTGTTTTGTATGGCAACTCAATCTGGATTTAGCTGGATTCACATTACTGTTTAGAGAGTGTTTTAAGGGATTCTGTACCACTTTGAGATCTGCATGAAAGAAACTAACTTCATGCACTATAAGAACAATAAATACTTTTTAGTTTAGAGATTTTTGACCATTGGAGATATAAGGCTCATTGGAAAGATCATTTACCCCTGAACTATCTTGTTTGTATCTTCAAGTTTGAGTCCAGGTCGGGGCAGTATATCATTACCATTGCAAGACAGGACAAGTGCCTTAGAAAAATAAATGCTTGCACAACATGGGCATTTAGGAGGAAAAACTCTGATTGTTTTGTGGTGACTCAGTCCATTTAGCTGCTGGTCCTATTCAGTCTGACAGATCAGAAGAAGATAAAAAAAAATTCTCTCTACCATGAAAGGCTTAGTGCAAAGCAAATCAGCCCTTTGTCTTATTCAATTCAAATAACCAGAAATGTTTGTTTGACAACAGCTTTTACACCGCATTGTGCCGAAGCCTCCAAAACAAAGACAGATAGGCTTTTAAACAAGTCATTTAATTAGCACCGGATCCCCAGCTTTGGCCGCACCAACCAATTATACATTCTTCAGGCATGTGTGCAGGTCCTATTTCACAGCAGATCCTCCAGCCCTGTCTCTTACAGTACATCTCTCCCCTTCCATTTAAGAGAAGGTAAATAGCCCAGACAGACAGCTTCATTAGCCAGCGTCTGAAGGAGCACCGGGCCGATTGTCGCTTAAATAGTCGGCTTTTTACTGCGGGCCCAAGCCGGCGACCTCCGATCAATTACAGCTGACATTATTGTTTGTCGGGAGCTTTTTCCTGGACAGAGGGAGTAAAAAAAAAAAAAAACGAGATCGGGCTTGAGCTTTGGCTGGAAATGTAATCTTCCCCTCTCTCTTTGGTTCTTTCGCTCCACAAACAATAAATCATTCAGTTGAAGAGATAATAAAGTGCCAAGTAGGAGCTAGTTTAATTTTTGTCAGGGGAAATCTGTCCACAACAGAGTTAAGGGCTGCTGTTTTCTATACTATTCTCAATGAGAGTGGCTTAGTCCTTTTTTTTCTCTAAAGGGTTAGATGGCCAGAACAGCCTGTTTAGATGAAGATTAACTGCTGCACAAATCACTGCAGCCTTTCATTTCTGTCGCCGAAATAAATCACTCGAGCTTTTATCATTTTTTCCCAAGTATCAGACCTTTAGCTACCTACTGTTAACCGTTTACTTCTGATGTAACAGCTTTTTAATCACGTTGTTACCAAGGGCTGTTTTAATTCATTCAATCCATCCTCTGCGATTCAGATCTTTGCTTATCCATGCGTAAAGTCCCGAGCACTGCGCCGCATAATAGCTGAGCTGTTTATATTGGTATTAAGTGATTTGTAGTTTTAATGATGGTAAATAGGAGTTCACCTTTGCGAGTCCCTTAGGCTTACTTCAGGTAAATTACTCCAAATGCATTGTTTATGCCCTTCAGGAGAGAGGGAGAGAAGGGGCTTGTGGGAATTCACCTCTCATCAGGTCGAAACTTCCATATTAGAGATAAACAGAAACTGACAAATATGTTTCGGAAGGTTTGCCCACTGGAATATCTACACAATATCAAGTGATTAATGACTCGCTCTTCTGTTTCTCAAAGCTTAAAGCAGCACTACCTGATTTTACTACTACTGCTGTTACTTCAAAATTTTAATTTGTTACCTACAGCATTTCTAATTGCTTTTATTATATAAAACTGGAGCAATTTGCTACCTTATTATCTCAATGTCTTCAAACATCATGGTCACTTTTTATCTGTTTATTTTGCCTCAATTTTTTTCTAATATTGTTTTATATATATATATATATATATATATATATATATATATATATATATATATATATATATATATATATATATTTTTTTTTTTTTTTTTTTTTTTTTTTTTTTTTTCAACTGTCAGTGGGAGCATCCATTTTTGGAGTGTGCCAGCAGATTTAAATCCTTAATAATTTAGACGTCCTAAAGTCTAATTAGATGATTGCATGGGTTTCCTCCCATCCAATGAGAGGAAAAAATAGGTACAGTACTGTGCAAAGGACAAGGTTAAGAATGCTGCTAACTAAGACTGCTTGACTAAATACAGATTTTTATTTTTTATTTATTTATTGTTTGTGTGTGTGTACGTGTGTGCGCATATGTGTGTGTGTGTGCGTGTGTGTGTGTGTGTGTGTGTGCGTGCATATGTGTGTGCATGTGTGAAATTTTCAGGAAAGGTGAATAATGGACCAAGAGAAAAATAACTGATTTTGGTGCAGATTATTGTTAAGCTCCATGGGCTGTGTTCAAAATCAATTTTGGCATATTCTTTACCATTGTGGGATACTGTATAAGGGTTTTGTAGCTCAATGGAATGAGCATTTACTTTGTACATTTTTGTGTCTGTCTTTAAAACTGTCTTAAAGACTTTTGCACAGTACTCTACATGACAGACCCAACATCCCTCTCACCTGGCGTCTTTCAGATGTAAAAAAGCAGGGATTTGGTGGGACTCTTGTTAGCCTGTGGCACATTCCCCTGCAGCCCTCTCAATAGGCTTTTATTGGAGGAACAGCGCTTAAGATGGGGTGACATGAAAGGGGCTGGACAAGCACCGAAAGCAAGACTAATACCTCTTAGAGAGTGAACAGAGCTTCTGTGTTTTATTCCAATGGGTTGTCTGTCAGGTGCACTAAAACTCATATGTAACATGAAAAACCCCCCAAAATGTATGCACATTCTTCTGTTTTAGCATGTCGATTTCTTGCAACCTATCTCCCTAAGTCAGTGTCAGTGTCTTTATACGGCTGCTGATTGAATGGGTGTAATGTATCCACCTGAAAACCAGAGAAAAGTCTCTTCACTCGGGTCCTTGAGTGGCCTTGAAAGGCTGATAGGTAGCTCAGACCTCTCCATGTTGTCCTACAGTAAGTACCCCCGCAATCAGGCCCTCCGTGGTGTTTTTTAATTGAGCTTAGCCCGCTGAGTGGTAATTGATTCAGCCAGAGCTACAGCCGAGCCACTGATACAAGGTGCTGCTTGGCTTCCGCCTCTCTTTAATCTCCCTCTTTGCCTTTATATTGTTTGGGAATAGTCGTCACTGAGAAACTGCATGCTATCTTTCTTATGGAAATCAATGCTTCTTTTTTGGTAAGATAGAGAGGAGTACTTCTTATGTCTTTTCATTTCTCCACCAGTGTCCTTCTCTTTAGAGGCGCTGCCATGCAGATCTCCTTGCCCTTTGGCTACTGATGTTTTCTCACAAGAGAGGAGTGGACTTGTTTGGTGGATTTCTGTCACAGTATTTGCTTTCTTTTTTTTTTTTTTTACCTTGAACCAGCCTGCCAAGAGAAAGAATAGAGAAAAGGAGTGAAAAAACCAACAGACAAGCTCAATCAGATCCAATAGTGTCTGTGAGGTTTTCTTTAAAGCAAAAGCATCTCAGTACTGCAGGAATGAGACCAAACTGTTCCCAGTCACTTTTGATCCTGCTAGTTCAAAGTCCCTAAAGAGCAGAGGGAGAAGAGGAGGTGCTGGTGGGGGGACTGTGTTAGGCAAGGGGGGTCCAGACACCTAGCTCTGACCTTCTGTCTGCACTTGTGTCCTTTAAAGTTGACTTGTTTTTATTAAACCCATCGGAGAGCATGGTACCACGCCGCAGTAACTAACAGTGAACCCCCTATGGTATCTTTATTAGGCATTCTTTACATTTCCAGACTTCTAATGTCTTCAGTTTCCCCCAATTAGATGTGTGTTGTTGGACGGCAAATTAATAATTTAAACCATTTGTAAGATATCTCTGATGTTGTAATAGAATAATGTGTGTGAATATGAAAGAATTAAAAATCCCATTGTTGTAATATCTGAAAGTAACTTCTTTGGTCTTCTCTTTCTCTCTCTGGTCCAAGGGCTGCTATATTTAGCCTCAAGTCATTGCTCTACTGCAGTCTACTTGTTTGTCATTAGCACATTTAACTAGTCATTTGGGTAATGGCTTCCGAGATGCCTTTGTTTTCACTGAGTTTTCTTTGTAAGTAAATATTGAGACAATTTCCATAATGTGCTCTTTTTATTCATCGTAGAATAATTGATGCATCTTTATTACTGTGCAAACTTTGGTCTTTGAATCACTGTGTATATAGTTATCATGCCCATTTTCTTAATAATTACTGCAATAATATCTATTATTCACATATGCTGTAAAACATTAATATGTATTATGTTAACAGAAAGATACCAGCGAAGCAATCAATTTAAATTATTCAATTTTGGGGCTAATGGGTGGCAGTACAAAGCTTTAGTGTTATTGGATGGTAAGTTTAAAGGGTATGAGTGTGGCGGGAATACTGATGAATGAACTGACTTTTCACTGAAGTTTCCCCTCTGAATATAGCTCTTAATACGCTTCATTGAGTAACCAACTACATCTTTATGTGTTTCAGGCCTGGAACTCCCCTTCATGATGATGCCACACCCCTTGATCCCAGTCAGCCTGCCCCCAGCCTCTGTCACCATGGCGATGAGTCAGATGAACCACCTCAGCACCATCGCAAACATGGCCGCCGCTGCACAGGGCCAAAGCCTGCCCTCTAGAATGGTCACCTCAGTTATAAAAGTAAATTTTAATAGTAATATCTCGGCCTCATATCCAGGATGCTTCTTGTATTGTTTTGTCAGCCTACTGGATATTTATTTTGGCTGTGTGCTTTTGTGGCTGCAGGGGTTGCAGGAGCGCGTGCCGGACAGCCCATCTCCTGCTCCTTCTTTAGAAGACAACAGGAGGCCTGGGAGCCACCCCTCGTCCCACCGCAGCAGCAGTGTGTCCAGCTCCCCGGCCCACACAGAAAGCTCCTCAGACAGGATACGTACGTCTCTATATGAGCTCAAAACACAGAGAAACAGTGAGAGAAAACCCACACACACAATTCTAGCTTTGGTATTGTCTGTGTACTATGAAGTATGTTCCTAAGACATCTTCTGTTCGGTCTCTTCTCAGCGGTACATCACAATGGCCTGTCAATGAACCAAGCTTTGCTAGGCTTGTCCCCCAACATCCCACCAGGGCCTAAAGAGGGAGACCTGGCCCACGACATGAGCCACGAAGTAAAGAGGATGCATGCTGACAAAGGTGAGATTAACTTTTAATGTGAGAAATAGTCAGGAAAAGGTAAGTTGTACTAAATCTACGAATGTTGTATTGATAAGGGCTCTACATGACATGTCTATACACTCATCAGTGCATTTGTACTATTAACTATATTGACATGATTATTTTTTATTACAGTAAGTTTTACATGTTTACTGAAGAGCCACAGAGTAGTTTAGCACAGGAAAGTATGTTAATATTGTTTGTGACTCACAAATGCAATAAATATTGCCAATATTTTATGACATTTCCCCCCTGGCTTCAGCCATGTAAGATTCACTACCCATACAACACGCAACTAACATAATTAACATTTATGAAAATATGGTAGATATGAATTACCAAAAGACATAATGTGCTAGATTAGGGACTGATAAAAAATACAAAAACACAGAAAAAGAGAGAGAGAGTCATGTAACCTCCTCTATGCCATAAACTGCATTGGACCATGTAGTCCTATTATGTTTAAGTTACTAAAGTGGGGCTATGGCTTTTATTTTAAGTTAAAATTTTACGAAAAATTGCAAAACATCCTCACTGACTGTGTAAAAAGTCTGCCTGAACTCCTTCAGGAATTATTTCAATTATTCATCTTTTTTGTCTTCTTCTTTTACAGATATTTTGCTTAGATTCTCAAACATCTATCACAGAACCCAAACTTCAACATAAATACATATGATGCTAAATTCGTAGTTTAAGATCTGTTCCTATCTACTTGTATTTTCCTTTATTGGCAAATAAGAGGCTTCATATTAATTTAACACTCAATTAAAACTTGACCTGTCCCAAAATAGTAATATATAAATCTTACAAAAAAACAATTCATATAAATAGCATAAGTGTAACCTATGTTCTCATAAAACATATAGGATGGGTTCAATAGTTAATATATGAGACTGAATAAATTAACCTGAATCCTTGAACAACACTGAAAAATAATTCAGTAACATTTTTTATTGTTTTGAGGATAAACAACCATTCATGTCGACTCACAAAACATTTTAAATGTTATATTTTATTTTATATGCAAGAACATTAGAAATCATATCAGTGCTGTGTACAGTAATGTTGTTTCATGTTATTTATTGAACACACTCAATAGGTCAAACATCCAGTATGCTGATTCACAAATCAGCTAGCCTAGCATAAAGCGATTTCATACTAATTACTAACATTATTAGATTATCATTTTGCTGTGCTTGTAAAAACAAAGGCAATGTAAGAAACAGATCTAAATCATATCTAAGCATGGTGGATTAACTACAAAATGAAGCAAATAATAGATTTGAGTATTCTCTGTTGGTTCGAGCCAGAGCTGCAGTGGGTGATACCGCAAGGAGTGGGCTCGATAATGATATTAAAACCACTATGGAAATCAGTGGGCTGTGTGTTCCCCGATGGCTGCGTTGACGTGAAGATCAGTGTTGGACCTTCGCTTACTGGGTGTGAAGTAGCGAATAGTAATAATTAGCAGGATCTTGAGCTGAATTTATGGGTCACAAACTGTCTGTCTGAGAGGGAGAGGGGAACAGACAAAGCAAACACCAGGCTCCACATGCTAAATGAACTGAATTTCTCTTTATACTAGCAAAAGTGGCTCTTCCGTAGTCGGATAATCAGCACAAATGGATAGTAATTTCTTTGCAATATTGAAGGAGAAAGCAAATGACCCTGCAATCCACACCAATTCTGCCTTGTTGACCTACACACATCCACTGGCAAACACACGCCGTATTATCTTTTAGATTGTCAATTCCTAATATGTCACTGGACTTGATTAGGATTCTGAGCTCTCCAGTGTGTGCACCAGAGGTCTCGGGCTGCAGAAAACATTTTTATAAAATAACCCATTAATGCAGAGGAGTGCAACTAAATTAGTTACCAATTTGCTGAGCATGAATTAATGAAGAGAGCTTCTCCCGGCTCCCACAGTTGTAATTTTCATAATAACCCCAGACCTTTATTTGGCAGGTTGTTTAGTTTTTTCGTTTGAAGGTTTTCATTAGTCTAATGAGGACTGTGCAAGGGCGAGCAGTCAGCACAATTTACATGAGGAAGCTATCATAATAAATGAGGCAATTTGAATAACATGCACAGGTTTATGCGGCGAGATAAGAGAGATTGTAGCCAGCCCGATTCAGAGGTAACCAATACATTAGAACCAACTAATAACCAAAGTAATTCCAATAAAAGCTTTAAGTGAAGGGAATAAAATTAATGATAGATATATTGAACTGTAATGATATGATACATGATGCAGTGGATTAATAAAATAACGTCTTCCATTGTTATAATAGAAGGAGAGGCCTGGCCATGCGGAGCTGTGTTTATGACAAGCTTTTTAATTAGGCTCGTTCACGGCATCAGTTTGTTTAGATAAATGAGATAACATTGCAATGGTTTAATGATAGCTCTCCACTTGTTTGATCTTTATGATTCTGGCAGAGCATTAAATTAATCTCTCGTAGTGCGCTCTTAGAAGACACAGAAGAGGATGCCCCGTGCTCATATGGAGCTGCTTTAAATAGGCAGACACCTCAGTGATGGCCGCTATAACGTCGCATCACTCGTATCCTGTGAACACGTCTGTTTCATGTCCTCTCTGCCGATGAAGGACAAAGACTGTTTGTTGTCCATTAAAAAGCCTCTTTCCCAAGTTGTGTCAGCCTGTCAGGCTAACCAGATGGTAGTTTTTTGGGGGCTGTTGTTTGAACTTGATTATTTTTTGTCCAAAATCTGCCAGTAAAAGAGAGACTGAGAGAGAAAAAAAAAAAAGATTAGATGATGTTTGAGGAAAAAAGGCTAGCGGAAAGCTAAGTGTTATCTCACATGTGACTAATTGAATTGCTTCAAACAGAAAAGTGTGCGGCGGTAGCTTCCGACAAGCCTCTGTCTCGTGAAACAGCAGGTAGCTGACAAACAAGGGGAAATGTGCCTTTGGCTGTAAACTTACTTTGGACATCAAACACTTGACATCATTTTATTTCCTTGGGGAAAAGGTGTTTGAAACAGAAGCCATATGTATGTACATCGAAGTATTTTTTTGTAAATACCATGTGGCATTTCAAGTTTTTTTTAACTAAACTAAAATCACCACTTTACCTTTTCTCATGGCATTTCACTCAGATGGAGAGACTGACAGGAGCGAGGCGCTGACGACTGTTGTATGTAAACTGATTCTGTAAACCATATTTTAAAAGCGGGTGATTCACCGGTAATGGGATATTGGCATTTCCCTGCTAAATGTTATATATCTGTGTTGACACAACAGGAGATGCACTCATAATGTCCTCTCCAGCACAAATGGAGGCTTGTGGTGTATTATGTCACCTAGAGGTGCACCATTTTATACCTGCTATCAACAAACCAATCATCTAGGCCTGATGACCACAATTTTTTTGTCTTTCCTTTCCTTTTTTTTTTTGCATGCCACACCTTTTTTCTTTGTCAGGAAGCAGATAAGAGCCGCTTAAGGCTGGTGCACTGTCCGCAGTCCCAGTGTTCAGTCCGAGTGATTAAGTGTTGCAGGTAGCAGAGTGTCACAGTCTATTAACATACAGCTGCTTTGGGCAAGGACCTGTAGTTACTGATGGTGAGAGCATAGATAGAACAGTGTAATATCTCAAACTCTGGTCTGGTTACCACTGGTACACAGGCTCTTTCTATTGGTACTTAGGAGTGTCTGGAATTTAATAGATAAGTACAAACCAGCTATGGTCAAGTTTAGGACTGATTTAGTCCCAGGTTAAATCCTGACTCTGTTCTGTTTTAAACCTGCTGTTGTTGTTGAGGGCCCCGGGTTTAGTTCTGTGTGCAAGTCTTTTTGAACATAAGTTTAGTTCTTGTCAGTTTAATCCTGTTTAGTCCTGCTTTTGTTCTGGGTTCATATTGGTTCTGGTAGAGTCATGTTTAAGATTAAATTACAATTTTTATCTTGTGTTTAGATTTGTTAGTCACATTTTTGTCAGTTGAAGAACTCGAAACCCAGTAGTCTCTCAAAGCATGATAC